>VWYH01003570.1:280168-313346 GCA_013399365.1 Pampusana beccarii | reverse complement strand
CGGGTGCATCCCATCTGGACCCATGGATTTATGGATGTCCAGGTTGCTTAATTGGTCTCTAACCCATTCCTCATCGACTAAGGCAATCTCCTCCATTGACTTGACTTCCACTGGGGTCTCAGCAGAACAGGGTTCCTCAGGACTTCCTCCGGCGGAGTAGACAGACGCAAAGAAGGCATTCAGTAGTTCTGCCTTCTCTGTATCTTCTGTCACCAGGGCACCCACCCCGTGCTTACAGCTTCTGTTTTTTTCTTAATTCCACAACCCATTAGTATGTCTGACCTGCAGGGACAACAAAGTGGGCCAAAACAAAGTTTACTTCTCAGAGGTGGAAAGCCCTACTCATAACTTGTTTTATACCACAGAAGTGCAGGACGTTCTCCAAAACTCCAGATTGCAAGGGAATGCTCCAGCAGGGGGATTGGACTAGATGATCTTTTGAGGTCCCTTCCAATCCCTAGCATACTGTGATACTGTGATTTCTCCTGGTCTGCAAGGTAGAATAGCAGTGACTTCTGAGTAAGGGTATGAAAACCGCAGTATTCACATGCAGAACCTCTTGTTGCTCTTGCCCAGTAGTACTTCCTTATCTTCAGCATCCTGCAACAAGGGGAGAAACAGCTCAACCTAAAAAATGGACTGGGGAGAAGTGCGAGAAGGCAGGAACCTTTGCCACTGCTGGGGGTGCTGGGTGGGAGGAGTGTGGGAAGATCGTATGGCTGGACGACAAAATGAGATACAATGTGTGGAGAGATCATGGACTGGAATCATAGAATCATATAATGATCTATGATTCCGTGCTATGATTCTGTACCCTTTAAAAAACTCTTCTGTACCTTAGTGTCCCTGTGCAGATTTTAGTGATAAGCTTGAGAGGTAGTTAAGAACTAGAGTCAGGTGATAATCGAAGGTCTACATTAACATTAGCATCTTACTCTGCTTCAGTTTCATTGTGAGAAAGGGGCAAGCTTAAAATATTTTTAATTATTCATAATGCTAAGCACAAAACCAGGAAAAGCAAAGGATGAAGTTTCAGAGTTTTTCCTTCAGTTTTTGTTTTCATTTGCTGAGCAGCTTCCCGTATGTGTACGTTTGCCTTTAGAGTTCAGGGGCATTTTGCCCAGCTCTACATACTTGTAACTTTCCTGCTTTGTACTTTTTCTTCTGTCACGTGCCAGACAGGGTCTTTTTCTGTTCTGCAGCTCTTAATTGCCTTGATTTGAGTTTTTGCAGCTTCATGCAGATGGTGTGCCTCACTTAGACCTCCTTTAAATCACCTCCTCCTTATATAAATTGTTTCACCCTCCTTAATTGTGTTTCCTTTTAGTTTTTCCTTTTTTCTTACAAGTAAATTTACTTCGTCTGCACCTGTTTCTTTAATTGAACAAGCAAAGTTAGGTTTCATCCTTGCTTTAATTAAGCTATTCCTTCAACGTGGTTTCTTCTAAAATTGCTGGTTTCAAATTCATCCTAAATTCTTTGGGGTTATGCCCATTAAATAGTTACACTAAAGAGAGGCTCATCCTTGGGAAGAACACTTTGCATATCACCTGCTTACTAGGCTTGAGTTCATCTTTGAGACAATTCTTTTAAATTATACTTGAGCAAACAGTCTCTGCCATCCAGGAAAATCCTCCAGTGAACAGAAATAGTTCCAAGACAAGGTCTTTGTTTGGGATTGTTCGAAAGGGCCGTCTTCTTTCTGACTCCTGAAGTTGCCAGAGGTACAAGTGACTGGCACCTTACAGAATACAACTCTTCAGCTTGTGAGGCTTCAAGAGCAGCACACATGCATTCACCAGCCTTTTCCCCATCACAACAGCCCGAGAAACTCCGCACTGCAGATTTTAGCAATGATGGCGGTTACTCCAAGGAGTTTTGGCGATTTCTTCTGTCAGCTGCTGTTTCTAGTGTTTCTTCTGTCAAAGCACAGCTTTTTGCTGCCTTCGTTATTGATTTTAGTTATGTTCTTTGAATACCTTCTTTCCAGCTTATGAAGACTGAAATTTGACTCTGTCCTCAAGAGTATCTGTCCTCACCTAACCCCAGCATTATGACACCTACAAATTTTGTAAATATACTCTCTGATACATTCAGCCAAGTTTGTACAGCCGGAAGAATATTATTAAGGAAAAACACTGAAGAAAACAACAGAAAATGGAACTCCTGTGAGTGACTATTATGTACTGAAAGAAGATAAAACATTGAAAACAAGGGTATTATTACAAGGAAAATACAAAGCCTAATCTCTTTGCATTTGACATAGATGAGCTCCATTGATTTAGTGAAGCATTTACTTCATGTTTCTGGTGAATGCAAGTAAAAACTGTATCAGCCTGGTTTTCTATTATTTTTTTGATGTAAAGAATTGTCAAGAAGGGTTTACATCCTCAAAAGGCTTTGAACACACTTGTGTACTGGTCCTTTTGTTACCTAAGGAAGCTACTGGGGCATTTCTGACCTTCACAGCCCTTCACTGTGTCTTCCTCTGGCAAGTTGTTACTTTTGGCCACTGGGTATTCTGGGCATTTTCTTTCACACCACAGATGAGGAAATACGTCTTGAGCCAGAAAAAGAAAGAATGAAAGATTAATCTTGTAGCTTACTATCTTTCTTAGAGACTGCCTATTTTGAACCCCTTTTCTGGTGGAGAGAGGGAAGAAAGGAAGGAAAGGATTAATTCTTTCCCCTCTTCCCCCTCAGGGGGACTCTCAGTACTTGTTCTCAGGCTCTGAGTTTTACAGGACACCAGGATGCCACACTGGTACCTCACTGGTACTCATTACTCGTCTGGTAACAAGTCCTGTCAAAATCAAGGTTCTTCAGGCCTTGCAGATAATGAGGAGCCTTTCAGCTAAATTTTCAATTTATTTTAGTTGCCGTTCAAAAAAACAGTTCCAATTCCACGTTGACCTTACTCTGAGGCTGTATTGTCCTCAGAATACAAGGAAAAAAATAAAATAAATAAATGAGAAAACCAAGGAAACAAAAAGACAAACCCTGATGAGACCTCCCAAAAAGTGCGAACTCCATTGAAATTCTCTAAACACCTTCAGCAGTGTGTCATCCTTTTAATGGTCCGAGCGGCATGACCAAATCACACCTTGCATGGTGCTTGCATTAGGCTGGAGCTACCAGCAGCAGTGGGAAAATCATTCCCACAGCGCAGTGCCGTGTTCTCAGCACCGTGTACCTCCGGTGGCTGCTGCTTTAACTGGTTTGGATCGCAAGGGCCGGCACTGGAGTGCTTGGCAGGGCAGTTCGCTACAGGTCTTCCTAAAAACATTAAGCATAGTCTGCTTGCAAAGTACAGGGCCAGTTGCAGTTTTTCATGTGTTTTTGTAAAAAATTTGGGCAATGGAGATTGCTAAAATCCCATTTGGTGTTATTTTTTCCTTTTAATTATCACTTACCCTTGAAGGCAAACAAACAAACCTTTTATTTCAAAGGAGACCTTGTTTTTCTCTTTTTGTATTTTTATGTAAGGCTCTCCTGAGTAGAGAGAATTTATAAAAAAATACGTAACACTTTAAATGTCAGTCTACAACCATTAGAATATAACAGAATAGATTCTTTTGCAGGTTTTTGGTGCAGTGTTTTGCTCTACTATTCAGAAAACAGATTGTACTATTTGATCCTTTAAAAGTCTACTTGTGCATTAGAAGCTAATAGAAGCACAAAGGAAGCCTGTTCTATGTGGTTACCACTTGACTCCAAATTCCTTGTTGTACTAATGTATTGTTGCAAACATTTCTGTGTAATATTAATGTATGCTCTTGAGCAGCCTACTCTGTTTTTTTCCTCCTAACGATTATATAAACCAAAATTGACATCCCAAACCGTAAAAAGTAAACTGACTATGGACTTTAGGATTCTATTTGGCATTTCTAGCTTTTTGCTCCAAATGAGGAAGAAAATCTGCGTAAAATAATTTATGCTGTAGTATGAAAATCACTTAAGGCAATAATTGAAACAAATAAGTTAAAGAAATACAAGCCAGTCAGGTATATCACTGGAATTATTTTTGACACTTTCTGTTTTTTCACTCATTAGTTTCTAGTAAAGTTGAAAAGGGTACTAGAGGCGTATTACACTCAAGTAATTTCACTGCCAAGTTAATGATCCTGTTCCACATAAAGTGCCCTTGTGGTTATTTTGAAATAAACTAAAGGTTTTTGTTTTTAAGAGGGGAAAATGTTGACAGCTGAGAGGCTTTGTTGCATTCTGTGACTAGACTGCACACAGATATCACATCTGCTCTAACTAGTAACACCTTCCCTCATGTCGTCAGCTTTGGTTAAGGAGACCACGTATAGTCGAAGTTTATCCACACCTGTTTGGCAATTAATGAGAAGGGTGAAGTACTGAAATTGTGTGATCACCTTTAAAATGAAATATTCCTGAGATTTTCTTACCTATTGTATTTCTGCAAGATGTTTCACCTTTATTATGGTTGCTGCAAGCACACAGACATAACTAAGAGATTTTACATTCTTTACTCAGGGTAACTTAGGGTGGGGGGGGTTTGTTCCTGTTTCTGGTTTATTAATTTATTTTAGCTTCAGGATGCATGAATTAGCAGAAAAACAGAGGCATGAGTCCTAAGGTCCCATAGCACTCCTGCCCCAAAGAGGAGAAAAGACAGAAGCATTTTGATGACACTGATGAAGAAGCCTGTATAGCTTCCCTCTTTTGTTCTATATTTCTTCTGGGTGGATTATTTTAAGATGTAATACATTTTGAAGAAAATGCTTATCGTAACCAAACCATTACGTCTACTTTCAGACTCAGTGACAGAATTCATGTCAGCAACAGTTTAGGAAGATTAGAAATTATAAGTAAGTGAGCAAATATCTTACTAATTTCCAGACTGATGAACATCAGATCATTTCCACATTGCTTTGGTAATGTGCTACAAAGTGTTAATAAACAGGGATATGTCCATTTAAGATTACATGTCCCTGGTCAGACCTTATATTTTTCATTTGCTTTCATTTAACCCTCCTGACTGTCCCTTATGATTCAGTCTTCTCAGGCAGCATTATTTCTGTTGGTAACCTGTGAGCTGATTTGACAATAACTTTCTGACAATATGATTATGCTGGGAGAGTAGTAATTCCAGCTGTGACTGTACCTGTTCTGCTTTGTACAATTGCTGCCTTCCTTGTGCATGTTGCAGCTCCTGGTACAAAAACACCTTGCGTTGTGCTGGATACGTTAGGTACTTAAGTCCACTAACACTACTGGGGGGTTTTGTGCATTAAGATTTAGATATTAACTTTTTTTTTTTTTCAGTGGAAGAAGTGGCTAAACTCTTCTAACTGGTCTCTGATCACACTAAAATAAGTGTTTCAGCTAAAATGGGTCAGTCTAACACAAATGTGCTCTTTATAGTAGCTCATTTCAACTGAGATGGGTTTGGGGTGTGAACAAGAGCAGTTCAGTAGGCCATCATGATCCCAGGAAATGGCAATCATGAACAGCTGGAAGTAATTTTGAGAAGCGACCTTTTCGGTCAGTTCAGCTACAATCAGGCAAAAAATAGGTGTTTCTGCAGCCCTACTGATTCCTGGGTTGTTCTTTCCTCTCTGTGCACTTAATTCCTCTCTCTTTTTCCCTCTTCCTCATCTTCTTCATGTGGTAGATACCTCTATAGTTTGCTCTCTTCACCACATTGGTGCAAAGAATTATCCTAAGCTAATGTGATCTGTAGGCCTTCTCAGAAAATGCATTTGCAAGTACCTTGTTTTGAAAGGTGGCCTCAGAAGGCAGTAGTAAGGTTGTTCATTCTTTCTTTCTTACGCAACATCCAGGTGAGTACCTCACCCAAGTGTGGAAAATCAGTGATCCTTGCTCAAGCTTTCAAAGAAAGGTTTTTGGACAACTGTTTTCAGAAAAGATATAATCTGTGGCTCCCATGGACTTTCCTATCATTTTGCATAAAGCATTACATTTAAGACACAACCTTCTTGTGTTGGCTTTAGACGACTCCCTGCCTGCTGCAGCTCCTGTTCTGAGGCGTGCAAGATGTGTGCCACCCCGGGGAGGCCCAGTATTCAAAGGTTGCATCTGTACTGCCCGCACTACCAGTGGCCTTCCTCTGGCAATCAAGCCAACTTAAATTCTCATTGTCTTCTAACCAGTGTTGACACGTCCAAAGCAGCTCCTGAGGGACGGTCCCTGGCTTGTCCCAGCACCCGGGCTGAGCTGTAGGAAACCACATGGGGAAATGTCAGACGACCAGTGCCAGGGGGTCAGCAAAGACCATTCTGGCATTTCTGCAGTAGGTGATTTAACTTCTCTGCCCTGGCACACTGACTCGCTGGTGCAGGCAAAATCCTCAGGTTTCTAAGGTCGTGCAGATGTCATTTACTCAAGTTGTAGCAGGGATGAGCCCAGGGGAAACTTCCAAGGGAAAATTTAACTGACAGTCAGCATAAGGTCCCCAAGACAGAGGAGAACGAGCCAGTCTTGGAAAGAGGATCATCAAAGCTAGGGGTGCTGTTATGTATTCAGATTCCATCTCCAGCACCTGTTTAAATCTTTGATAGCACCACTGATCTTATCCTTCCATCAACTCCAGTGTTTAGCATCCTGAAGGAAATAGTAACTGTAAGTGGAGCAGCTGACAGTAAGTGAATTAAGACTCAAGGGAGGGGAAATAACTCGGAAAAAGAAGCTAATCTTATTTTGACCTTCAAAAGTACAGCTGTAGTGGAAATAGGACTTCCAAGTACACTATGGAAAAATGAAACTTTTATAAAAAATTCTGTGATAATTTTAAATGTTACAATAGAAGATACCTGTTTTTCAATAAAGACTGTCTCCTGAAATAGCTACAGCTGAAATAGTAAAGAAGAGAGCGAGCTGAAAGGGAAGATGGATTCACTCATGCGTGTACAAGAAATCCAGAAGATAAATAAATATAATACAAAAAAAGTAAGTAGTAAAAGTAAGATTTACTTTTTCAGCTTCAATAAGCTGATTAGCAATTATTTTAAAACTGTGATTATCGTGAATTTTATGTTACTGGAGGTTTCTGCTCAGAGGACTTTAACCTTTACAGTGCTGATATCTTAGCATGAAATCAGAAGAAGGATATTCTCATTTACAAATGTTGAGAGGAAGGTGGATTCATTAGAGTTAGTAGTCTATATTTCTTCTAATGGAGCTATTGTATTTTGTACTTTTGTTAGAACTTTGTTATCAATCATTCGATTTATATTTTTATCTGTTTTTTATAAGATCTTCTTTGGTCAAAACCCACTAACTTCGTAAGATTCTTATTACTTAGAAGCAAGCAGGTTTTGAAACTTACATTTTACTTTCTAAAAATTGAGTCAGCTGTACCCAGTACCCACTTTTACACATTGAAAGCTTCAGATTGTTTGAAGTTTAGGGACAACCCTCCTCTAGTACAGGAAATCTATAACTTATGAATACAAATGTATTAACACACTAAATTGACTTGTGAATTATTTCAAAGAAAATATATAAAGCATGAGATTAATATGGAGCGGATTGAAAGTGCTGACATATCAAAATTTGCTTTAATTCAGAGTTGTAATGAAATTCTGATAATATATATTTTGCATGAAAAATAAACTCTGAAACTTTGCAGTTTCCTTTTTTTACCTACTTGAATCCTACCTTAGAATTTCATTTTTACATTATATGTTTGCTTTATTTCTGTTCTTGAATGTATAAGCATATATGTTTATACATAAACCTCATATTTTTCCTTGTATTTTTAGTTGTATAATTACTTTTATGTTAGTCTTATTTCTTTAACATGCCATAATTCTGTACATAAATTATGCAAATATACTTTGCTATTGATATGCCATAGCAACTTAAACTTCTATTATTTGAATTGCTACTTTATCTTTGTTTTAAATCTTATAAGCAGCTGTTTTTCAGTTCTGCTCGAAGTGTGTTGTCATTTTCTCTTTGTCTCCAGTTTGAAACTTGAGGGGTTTCTAATGTCGCTGTGTCCTAAGTGAGGCAGAGAACAGCAAAAAAAGGATCTAAGTTTGATTTTTGAGTACTACTTATTACTGATCTTGTGTCTATAAATCTTTATTCTCACATTCTTACAGTATGCATAGTTTACTTGAATTACTATACTGCCTATTATCTCTTGGATTTTTTTGGTTTATCATTTGTATATATGTCCAGATTAAACTCTGGCAGTGTCTTTTACATCCCAGTCAACTTGTGTCACTCAGAGAATTATATCCAACTTAAATATAGAGCAAATTGTTTCAGTACTTTGTGTTCAAAAAAGCTTTAGACTGTAAGTGGCTCAATAAAGTACTAATAATTAAGGATTTCATTCAGTAGATCAGCTTTCATTAAGTACAGCTCAAAGTTTTTTAGACACATCAACAACTAAGTCTATAGAAACAAATGTTATTCCTTAATGAGTTGGAACCTGTTAATATACAACTCTTTGAATAAATATGCTGTAATTATATCAGAATATAATCCTCTGATGGAACAGCTACAAAGTTTCTCTCTTTCTAAAAGCTTTTTCTAATGCCTCACTGATTCCTATTTCCTACTCAATAAATTAGGGCCTAATTAATGCAGAGAAACAGCTTTCACTTTCTAAAATGTTAATCTTTTCATATTTCTAGTTTCAGCAGTAGTCTGTCTAAAAACGATGCTGCTCTGCACTGAAGTTGCCACTTCATTTACTGTTATAAAATGCTGAGGTGATCAGGGATGTGAAAACTGCTGTAATTGTGCAAGTATATGTGTTTACTTATTGTCTCACAGCTATCTAACTATTATTCAGAGATAGGGCTCATCAGCAAACAAAAAAATCTTTTACTGCCTTTTTTTTTTTTTTTTTTTAAGTATTTTACACTAAATTCTTTCCAGTACAGTAGAAAAAGTAAAGATTCAACCAGCATAGGTCTCTCAGCTAGATCCAAGTTCAAGCTTTTTACTCTTCTGCAGGCTGGATGAGGCAAGATCTTGAACCTGTCTCTGTCACCTTGTCGGCCTTAGTTTACAAATCAGCTGTCTCTCTGCCTCTCACAGCCCCAGTATTCTTGCTGTGATTATGATCTAATTAAACTAGTATATTATATCTGACTAAAACTTCTACACAAAACCTTTCCCAGTAAAATTTATTTTCTTTTAATTAAGCCTTCCCTAAAATAAGGGCTTGTCTTTCAGGTGGATATTTTTCTACCAAAAAGATGTTTTCTTGGAAGTTCCCAGTCAGCTCTATTTAGTTGCTTGAAGGGGGAATGGTTTGCTACTATAAATCATGCACAGCACTTAAAGATAATTTGTGGAGCAATTTAAATAGCTACTAAGATTTTATGGTGTGCAATTATGTTTCTTCCATCAGAACATCATTAGGAGGAAACTTGTTTACCCTTGCAAGTAGAGCTTGTTAAACATAAAGAAAAATGCAATTGGCAAGCAATAAAGGGCAGATTAAGGGACAAATAAGATGTCCAAGGAGTTGTTTATGAGCGGGGCTTTTTTCGTGTGCTCAGCTTTTGTTTTTCTAGCCTTCTCTGGAATAAGAGCTCAGAAAACCTATTGAACTCCATATAGCTGGCTGACAGTTTTATATGCGACTTCATGCATAAGTAGTAAATATACTAGGTTACAGTTAAGTAAAAAAGTAGTACGTGCTAAAGTTGTGTATTCAATGCTATGTTGTGACATTCCCTTGTTTTTTCAGAGTTTTAGTCAATCTCCAGAAGGTGTCTGTATGGTTTTTATAACTGTAGGAAAATTCTAGTTGGAAAGGACCTCAAAAGGTCCAGTTCAACCTCTTGCTCAAAGCAGAACCAAGTAAGAGGACAAACCAGGTCGCTTGGTGATTTATCTAGTTGAGTTTTGAAAAATTCTAAGGGCGGAGACTGCATGACCTCTCTGGGCAGCATGCTCTGCTGTTTGTTTGACCACATGCTGAAAAAATGTCTCCTTACTCGGTCTTTATCTCTGTTGTTTCTACTTATACCTGTTGTGTCTCATCTTCTTTCCTTGTATATTTGTGCAGGGCCTGGCTCTGGCCCCCTGGTAATCTCCCTGTAGGCACTGGGGAATGTTGTTAGGTCCCCTCCAAAGACAACTCTTCTGCAGGGTGAACAACTTCCCCCTCACTGGACAGGTGCTCCAACACTGACCATCTTGGTAGCCTCCACAACTCCAGTTTGTAAATGTTTTTCCTGCACTAGGCGGGAGCATTATGGGATGCAGTGACTTTGGTGCAGTCTTAATAGCTTGAGTAATAGACTTCTACACCACTTTACTCAGAAAGCCCATTCATTCTCCTCAATTATATTGTCGTATCTTACTAGACTGTGTTAAAGGTGAACGTGGCATTTACAGAATAATAAAAAGATAAGTTTCTACCATAAATAATTCTCAATTTAAATGAAGTTTAACACAGCAGTAAGCCAGAGTTAGAAGAGCAGTTATAACAGCAGCCGTCAGAATAATAAAATAGTTTATTACAGATTTTTAAACTTAAAAATGCTTTGAGTTTACGAGCTAATGTCCAGGGGGAAAATACAATGGATTAATCCATGTTCAGAATAAAAAAAAAAAAATCTGATTTTCTGATATTAAAATCATATAAAGTGGCATTTTAAGTTCTGTGAGGTGGACACTCCAGAATCATTGAATTTTTGAATAGGCGTATGCCAAACTGTTCCAGACAGTTTGTTCACAAGATTTGTTCACATTCATGGAATTCATAGGTTTTCTCTCAAATATTCCTGTCTTTAATGCTCTGTGGAAGACCATAATGCAAAAATGTATGGTGATTCTCATTTCTTCTTGATAGCAGTGGCTCAGGATAGATGGAACTTTTTCTATCAGCACTTGTGTTCTTGTCAGTATAGCTTCCCTTTCATCACTTACTGGTTTGCTTTGGCCATGAAAGTTTCATTATCTTATTTTTTTGTGTGTCACATTGTCATCAACAACCAATCTCTATCTATAGTGGTTGAACATAGTCACCATGTTATGTGTTCGTTTTGCCAAAGAACATCTTGGAAAAATGAGACTAAACTCCAAAAATTGCTGCACAAGCAGATCCTGAAGCTGTCCTCTGACCGAAAAGTGCTCAAGGCTTGAAGTCTTCAGCTCCTTGTCTGGAATGTGTCATACATTTGTCCACCAGCAAAGTTCCAGGTCCTGAGAGCCCATGAGAGGTCAATCCCTTTAATGACCTTTCACCAGAAGATCCCCATCACTTCTGTTTCTCTGGGTAGCCCTGTAGAAAGGCCTTTTTCTACATGCTTCCTTTGGTTCATGAATCCCATGGCCTGAGGCTGCATTATGTATGTTTTCTTTTGCTGTATCACAGCCTTCGCCCTTCTGGGATTTTTCTCATGACATAAGGGAGTCTGAGAGCATATTTTTCAAGCCCTTGGAAATGTCAACACTGCATTTAATTTTTAAGTGTCTTTCTACTTTTGATAGCATCACCAGGAATGGAGAAAAGATTTGAGTTCTGTCATTTGTAATCTGTCTTCAAGACATAGTAGGTATGGCTTCCCTGGAGTTTCTGAGATTTATCTAATTCAGAGAACTAGTCTACCTGTGTTCTACCAAGAACTTCATATCCCAAAAGTGGACTCATTCTTTGACACTTCAAAAGGGGTTTGGTTTTCACCGCAGGAAACAGTCCCCAAGGTTGTTTCCACTGGTAACTGGGAAACCTAAATGTATTGTTATCTCCTGCTAGACACTCTTAAAGTGGATAAATAAGTTGTGTCAAGGTCCAATATGAGACTACCAGAATGGTAGTCTGGAGTTCAATACACGCTCTGTCTCTATCAAGACATAGTTATAGGTGGACATGATACAGGCATCAGTAGTGTTTCCATCACTGACACATACTAAGCTGCTGCCTCCAACCTTGTGCGTTATAGAATCTCAGTGCCTTGGGTAGCCAATAAGCACTGGCTAGTTTGTGCCTGTACTTCCTGGGGTTCTTTTGGTTGGACTCTGAGCCCTATATGTCAGGGACAAGTTTTTAGTCATCCGCAGTGTATCCCCCGCTACAGGCAATGACTCAAAGGTATAAAAAAAAGGTTATTCAGCATATTTGTATTCATATGCACTTCTGTGCTTTTCCTTGCAGACACTTTAAAGTTAAAAATTGAATTGTGCTTGAGTGAGTCATTAGTGCACTCACAGTGGGGCCACATGCATCTCTGTGAACTGCACCACTGGTAACATATCTCTTGAGCCTGATTTAAGGGAGCAATGATTTTGATAGACTAATAGAAGGCAGTCTGAGCGAGGTTATAATTTAAAGTGCCAATCCCTGAACAATCATCACAGTAAATTGCTCAGGAAATTTACTACCCATATCTATGAAGCTGTCTGATGCTATTTTAGTGTATCGCTGGGTCCTGTTCAAGCATTCATATCTGTTTTTTGATGGAACCTCTTTCCTAGTAGCATGTAGACTGTTAGAAAGATGGCCAGCCTTCATCTCAGCCTCCAAATCCTCTCTTGAACTGGTCTTTAGGCTGGTGCCTTCTTTTCTTATTTTCTTGGACTTTGCTTGTGCTTGACCATGCAGCTCCTGTGTTCTCTGCCTCTTCTGGCTCCACTCCTGGCTTGGCCTCAAGGTCTTCCTCCCATTTGTGCCTAATAATGCCTGTCAAGAACAACACTGCTCAACTAGGGTCTCAGGCTTCAAACATCTACTTGTCCTGAACACTCCCTCCACTCCCTTTTTCATTTCTTTGAAATTTATTTTAGACTGTTATTTAAATCAGTTAAGATGAAAGAGATGTTGCTGGATTTGTTAACTTTTCAATAGCTACCTCTATTTTAAAGTCAACTGTGAATTTTGGTGAGAGAAAAACTCATTTTAGTCACAGTGGGACTTTAGGATTTGAGTGAAGGTAAACTACTTTAATCTCATTATTTCTCTGCAATTAGCAAAATCTATCACACTGCCCTTTTGGGTGAACAGCCTGAGTCAAAGAGCTACATTAAGAATGAACAATCAGATTTTTCAGCTGTTAAGTCAAGGGCATAGTGGCAGAAAGGGCATTAGTCATTGGGTAGGAAGAAGATGGATGGACAGCTTTTTGACTTTTGTGTTTTCTGAAGTAATGGGTGTTACACATCTTCTGCAAGAATCTCTATGAATGAGTGGTTTCTTAACTAAAAAAAAAAAAAAAAGTGTGTGGGTTTTTTTTTCTTATGTCAGGCTCATGATTTATTCTCTGTATTAATTCAGTCACTTTAATTTCAAAATTCAGGAGCAAATTGTCAGTCTTTGATTTGGTATATTGTTTATTTTTAATTAGCTGAACAATTTACAGTAATTTAGCCTCATTGTTATTGTTCTCTTTTTAAAATCATAATCCCTACACAGAGAAGAGAATTGATCTTTCAAATTACATCATTAACTCCAAGATTGTCAATAACTTAGCAAATAACTTCTCTCACTTAAGCCATTTTTCTGAATTACTACGTTTGTCCCCTCAAAATGAGCTACACAGTCAGTAATGAAAAACAAATAAGACAGAATCATGTGTTTTGAGTGGAAGATTACCGTGGTCAAATACAAAGCAGAGAGAGCATGGCTCTGTGTCAGTCCGCGTCTTCCAGTGTACTCCGAGTGACATGTGATAACATGTGGGGTGCCTTGAGGAAGCTGTGGAAGTAAGATATTCAACATTTGGACTGTCCTCCAAATTTAGCAAGAAAGCCATTGCCTATGAATATCCTGGGCTCAACCTATCTAAACGTCATCCTAAGCCTCTGAACAACCCCATGACTTAGCTTGAGCAGCAAGGAGCAATCTGTGGGCTTTCTCAGAGCTTAATTCAAGATCAATTCACTCAGCAGAGCTAGTGACCACTGGAAAATGTCGCTACCCTTTGATCCAAGTGCAAAATGTGCCTTTTTTTTTTTTTTTTTTAAATACCTTAAGATATGCCTAGAATAGCATAGACATTGAGCTCTTGCAGGAAAGCTCTCTTCCGTCCTATAATCCTTTATTTTCACTTATGTTGCTGGGGTTCACTTTTCTTGCATATACATGGTCCTTATATGGTTTCACCAGGTTCTTCTTGGACATGTATACTGCTATATTCTATTAGCAGTACTTTTCGTGATACGTGTTTGAACCACCAACAGAACATTATTGTGAAAAGGCATTTATCATATGATAGATTCGAACTCCTTTAACATACCTTGGCTCTGTGGCTTTCAGCTGATTAGCTCAATTTTTAACACATTGTTCCCAAGTTTATAACCTCCTTTGTTCTACTCATTTGGTACATTATTCTATTTTGACAATGCTTCCCAACTTTGTGCCTGTTGTCCACTGATTTCATTATCATCTTCCATTATCTATGGAAAATACTTGTATTCTTAAATAATCGTAGAATAGTTTGAGTTGGAAGCGACCTTTAAAGGTTATCTAGTCCAGGCCCCAAATAAGATTGATCTAGAGAGCAAGCTTCAGTGGAAATCCTTTTAGTCCAATGTAATTTTCTTCTGCCCAGCTGTTGGTGGCTTATTTGGATTGCACATAGCTATGCTTCTTTTACTACATGTGATTCAAAAAAGATAATGCTGTTCCTAATTACCATTTTGCAATAGTGCTAATTTGGAAAGAGCAGTTGTCAATAGATGTGGTTTTACTTTAAAGAAATGTCATGGGAGTCCAAACTGATAAATACACTAACTACATTTTTCTTGTCATTATGCAGGCACATTTGCTTGTTTATGCTCTTCAAGAAACTCTGAACTATATACATGTTTTGTCTCTAAGAACAAATAAATTTGGAGACCTGGCCTGACACAACATTGAGCATTGTAACAATTCTGTGATGTTGTCCAAGTATATTACTCTTGACAATATATGACCAGTTTACTGTAAACATTCAGGTTAAATGTTCTGATTTATTGCCTTTCCAGGATAGATTTTCTGAATGCATAAAAACACAGTGAGATGAAATAGGATTTTCATGAAATTGTGCATGCAATAGAATTTTGGTATAAATGAGAGATCACAATTTTAATTTTATTTTAATGTGTGCCTTGATCCTTTACTCTTGTATCAATTGTATAATCTTTTTCAGTCTCGGTATTTTCTTGGTAATATTTCAATGCTCCAAGATATTTATGAAAAAATATGGGAATCTAAAGTACTGGGAATTTTTGTAAGTATTTTCTTCGGTTGGTTGTAACCTGTTATAGGAGGGCATGCAATTAAAACAGTATTAACAACATATTTCATGTTCTGTGTGAAATAAGAAATTAGAAGTATATCTTGTCTTCTCTTATCATCTGGTGATGATGTACATTAAGCAGAGCTCTGATCATGTAGGCTAAGAAGCGGCAACTCTGCCTTTCTCACTAACAGTCAGCAAGGTGTGCATAAAGAGGAAATGCAACACTGCAACTTGTGAAGGGCCTCAGAAAACACAGAAGAATATTAATAGTAGAGACCACAAATGCCCATCTAATTGAAAGCAAAGACCTTCAATAGGCTGAGACAAAAAATCATGCCCTGGGAAAGGAAGGAGTGTATTGGTACAGGGTATTCTGTAAGAATAAGTATGGTTATTTACTTGGAGGCAATAACTGAGTGTTCTCTGGAGACACTGTAAGGCATTAAGTTTCTCTAATAGTGTGATAGTCGAGGGATTTGGAATAATTTTTACATAAACACACAATATAGCTTCAAAAGCTTGCAATAGGTCACATGGTTTAAACTGTATTTAAATTGCATAAATTTGCTCTTACTAAACTAGGTTTGAAATTACTTTATGTGGTTAAACTCACAAAACAAAGATAATTTATTTTTTTCCCTTCAGGTACCAAAACGAACATCTGAATTTAAAAATAGGATCTAAATGTGAGATGTAAAGATTATTGATGTAGCAATGATAACCAGCATAGGTGTTCATTCCTAAATTCTAAGTCTCTCTTTTTTGTCATTGCTGGGGATCAGATCCTCCGCAGGCTAAGCAGTGTGTTGTTTTTCTTTTATTGATAATATTGAAATAGGTTCCAAAAATTCAGTCTGAAATAAGCCTCTTTCAAAAACTTTTTTCTTCCTAGTCTTAGAAAAATACACCTATCAACAACATCTTACTACTTAATATTTTATGCAGTAAACCTAGGGAAAATGGTAATCTTCAAAAGGTTTGGGTAATTTTTGGTTCCAAACATTTCCATCATGTGCCACTTGGGATGTGTTGTGATTATTGGAGCGCAACTTGTCTGCATTGAAAGACTGACATATTTTATTTAGCAGACTTTGATAGGAACAAGCTTAATGGCAGAAATCACAAAAGCTTAACCAATTTGCCTTCCTTCTGCAGTAAAAAGGTTTCGTAGAACAAATAGGCTTTTCTAATTGTTCTATACAACCTTACTCATGAAGTGCTTTAGAATACTTGCCCAAACTGCGTTAGCATTTTATAAGAAAACCATTATGTTAGTGAATTCATTGAAACAAGAAACAAAAGCACAAAACCTCTAAATTACACTTCGTGTAAATTTGAATGTTAAGAAACATTGCAAACCAAAAATATTGATTAAGCTTTTATTCATGTCCCCTGCAAGAACCACAGTTTTTGTGACTAGTGTCACAAATTGTAGCAGCCTACAAGCTCAGAATTAGACAGACTCATATCTGACAAGTAGCTTAATAAGTTCTATTGCTTCAGAAATGAATTCATGGCTAATGACAATACCATCTACAGTCTTATAGTAAGTGTATACCTAGTACACTTCTCACGTGGAAAACTGCCTTGCTGCTCAATAAATAAGCTGAATACCGTGCAAAGAGGGGGAAGTAATAAAAACAAACAAACAAGACCAGCAGCAGATTTCATACAATGCAGAATCTTGGCAGCACTCCTAGATATCTCTGCCTTTGTTACATTCCAACAGTGTACTATAACTGAAAAAAATCCATGTATTTCATTACCTCCATTATGTTAATTACAGGGCTTTCAATAGGGAAAATCGTTTATTCATTTACTTTCATTTAACTTTTCTGCCTCATCACAAGGAACTGTATCAATTTGCCTTTTGGATGTAAGATGTGTCGTGTAAAATGGCAAAGATAAAATATGATCAACTTTACAAAGGAAAGCAAGTAAGCATTATGTCTTTGTTTCAAAACTTTTAGTAGGATTCTTTAGGAATTCCTAATTATTGAAACCCCATTTCAATAGTCTTAGTTATCTACCAACACTGCATGCATCAGGTAGGCACCTGTATTCTCAAATTTTAAATACTACTGTTTAGGTACATCTGTGTTTTGTTTGTGATTCAGTGCCATGGAGTCAGCACATATGTCCTTTTCTGTTTCCCTGCTATCATTAGTGCCTCTGTGGAAGTTGTGGTTTAAAAATTAAGAAGGGGTAATTTTGGAGGTACTGGACATGGTAGTGCTGCAGCAAATTTGTAGGAAGAGAAAAACAAGGTGGTTGTGGACTACATTGAACATGAAGAAGCAGTAGCACTCTCACAACTGGCTGCAAACTCGTCATCCACAGCTTGTCAAGTACCAGAAGCTGCAGCAAATCACCACTACTGGTTACCATCCCCTGAGCCAGATGTAAAGATGTAAAGAACCAGCTGTTTGATAGCAGAAGAAACAGAGGTTGCAGGTTCTTGTGCACTGATCTGATGGACCGTGCATGCACCTTCCTGCTGCTCGTGCTGTGAGCTGAGCTGTGCCTGGCCGAGGAGGCATTGGGCAGCTCAGCCTGCCAGCTTGGTTTGAAACCCTGCTACTCAGTCAGCAAGAGCTGCTCTGCCACTGCCCCTTGAACTGGGCTGCCCTGCCCTACATGGCATCTGCTGTTACTGTCAAAAAAACTGATGTTGCATTTTTTTTTTTTTTTTCCCCTCTAATCTATGATTACAGAGGCTTTGCAGTGGCTCTGAATAGACTGTTCTGGAAAACATCTCCAAAGCAGACTAGTTAGTCTCAGGAGGTAGTTCATTGTACATGGCTTAAATGAGTCTAACATTTCTCTGAGCTGGGGTATTTTGTCCCTATGTGATGCAATAATGAATTGACACCCGAGAGAGAAACACAATCAGATACTAATTTCACAAAAGCAGAGCTCTTGGTCAGTAATTATCCCTCACAATTCTTATTTTATCCTTAAAACAAAATCAAAGAAGAAACAATAAAAAAGAACTTTCCCCCAGGATAAACAATTGTATTTTTTACAACACTACTAAAATCTATTTGTCCTTTTAAAACACAGACCTTAACACCGGAATACTTTCTACAATAGGGTTATTTTACAACTCAGTTTCCTTGGATAATACTTTCTCTGCTTTTTATTTTAACTGTGTCTTCACAGAAATCAACAAATATATAAATGATGCTTATTTTGTATTCTAAATCATAAAAAGACACGGTTTCATAACAGAAATATTGTCCTATGTGGTAATGAAAACACTGAGATTCAATAATGATCCATGCATGCCAGTTACAGTGAAATGTACATGCACAAGAGCTCACTGAATTATGTTTAACAGTTCAGCCAGATTCTTAAGGTGCAAAATCACTGTGCTGTGGAAGACCCACTTTATGTTTATTGCATATCCCAAACTCTCACTAAAACTCTCAATAAAGGGGGAAATGGGTTAAGAAATAATCATTGGAGCCAAAGGACTTTCACATTGACTCTCTGGTGAGTTCTAAAACAATACTGGGTACACCATGTAGTGTATTGTGGAAGTCTAATAAAGTAAACAGAGATTGCACTTCTGTAAAATTGGAGAGTTGCTGCAGAGAAATACACTTTCTGTGCTTTTTTTTTTTTTTTCTGCAGAAATATGTAGACACTTTTCACTCTGGCGAATGAGGAAGAGAATACCAGACAAAATTATCTGAGCAATAAGAATAAAGTGCATGTTTTGTTATGGACTTTTTTTTGCATCATGTCCTTGTGTTATATGCGTACAGCAACACACATTAGTGTGCTGCATAGGACTCTTATGCCAGCAGAAATGTTCTAGCAGTATATGATACAGCAAAGAGCAGAATAGAGGATGGAATTTAACAGCTTCTGAGTTGGCAGTGGAAACTTCCAGGAATGAGCTTAGTGAGAGTGGATTTGCATGAAAAGACACAAAAGGGAAAGTAAAATGTGTTTCACTGTCAAAGGCTGAATCGTAAAGCAGTTTTCTAATCTAAACCATAGGTTTAGATAGGAAGAAAGTCTTTAGGATATACAGTATGGTGCAAGTAGGAGAGATGGAGGGGAGGGCAAGATCAGATGTGTAGAATACGCATGGAAGACAGCGTAGAAGAGAGGTCAGGGAGTCTACTGGGGATCCTTAAGAGAAAGAGGAAACGTTTTAATTTGGTTTAAAAATAACCCAAAGGCTAAGGGAAGTGATTGATAAGGTGCAGCTTCTGGATTATAGAATATATACCCCTTGACATGCGGCGTACTTGGAAGGCTTTAAGAGAGGATGTGCAACAGTCAAGATGAGAAGGACTTTAAGTCTGAAAGTGTTCAAGGAGACAGTTAAAGCAGACAATAGGAGTGCAGGAATGAATTGTAGTAGGGTTTCAAGGGTGGGGATAGGCTTCCTCATAGTGAAAATGATACGAAGGAAAAGCATTTGTTAGCTATGAAAGCCTCTCAAGGTTTTCCTTTTCAGGTCTCTGAGAACAAAGTCAGAGTCTGAGATTCAGGGTCTAAGCAAGGTGCTCAGCAGAAAACAAGAGTAGTATTCTCTGACTAACTAGCCCTCTAGTTTTTCCGTCTGAGAAGCACAAACAAGAGCAGAGCTTAGTGGGGAAGAAGATATAACAGAGTACATCAGCCTATAAAATACAAAATTAAACCACTATTGTTTCCATGCATTCTCGCCACTCAAAACAGACCTAGATTTAGATAGCTAGATCCCATATGCAGTGCAAGGGGAATGTACTTTTAAAACTGAGGCAGATGGGGTGTGGAGTCACCAAGAGTTACAGGACAGCACAGCTACATTAAACAAAGAGCGAAGTGCAGCTAAAAATCTGAAAGACCAGCCCTCCTGTCTCATTCATTGCTTTGGGATCCACAGCTTGAACAGTGTCTTGAACCTATGTTCCTGGTTTTTAAGGACTGAGAAGGAATCCCTCAGGTATATGACAGCTGTTCTACACCAGCACTTGCAAGACTCCAGGCAACCTTTTGCTAAACTAGATAACTCTGTCTTGACTGATTGTGGAGTCTGAGGGTTCCTTTTTCTTCTCTTGGAAGTTTCATGCAGAATAATTGGAACAAAAGAGGAATCCAGATTTTCCCCCAGGATGTTCAGTTTGTCCAACTCCTTTTACCACCACTCTCCAGTGTACTAGTCACTAAGAGTTTTTGCAGCCTCAGCAGCACTAGTAATTTGTATTATCTTTTGCATTGCTTGTTGAAGAGAATGTTTTCTTCACGCCCGGAGTATGTGCTAAATGTAAAGGCAACCAGCTATCACAGCTGTTTCCTCATTCACCAGTGTCTGATATGAGATGACAAAAGGATCTAGGAATTACATAGCTATTTAGGAAAAATTTGGAGATGACTGGAATAAAATGGAACAGCTGTTTTCTGTGGAAGCTGATAGCATTATACCAGAAGTAGAATCAGCTCTCTTTAAGCCAGATGTCTCTAAATTAGGAACAGACCCAATAAAGTACTTAAATATTGATGTGCTATATTGAGATACTGTAATGCCGTAATTTGGATTTTGGTCCTCATTGTGTGAGAACTGTCTGGCATGTCAGAATGAGACCCAAGTGGCTAAAGCACGGAGCAAGAGGTTGTTTAAAACTGGCCATCCAGGAGGGCTGGAAGAGGACTGAAGTTGTTGAAATCCCACCTTGATGTTCCAGAGCAGGCTACTTACAAATACCTATGCAGAGGCCTTTCTCCCTGGTCTGGTTATTCTGTGAGTATCCATCTCTTCAGGGCATGTGTCTATGATTATTCACTAACAGTGGTGCAAGGTTTTGACTTTTCTTTTAAGGGGTAGATATTTGGTGGTGTTGCCTACTTCTTATGCGCATTCAAAATGTTGAATATTCAAAGAAAGAAGTCTTGGGTTCGGTATTATTCTTAGCCCCCATATTCCTGGCTGTAGTCCTTCATAAGACTATCTTAACCACCAACTTAGAGGTTACAGTAGAGAGGACAGAGTTGTGTCTTTTACGCTTTTTAAAACTGAAAGAACTAGGAAATTCATTGCCTGAGACCACGATGGTTATCATGGTAGCCATGGCAGTCACTCCTTTCTGAAGGCAGCATCATTCTACGGGGTCCATCAGGTGTAGTCACAGCAGAGTGGCTCTGCTGACCCAAACGCTCTTTGCTGGGAATGAATAATATTAAAAGATTAAGTCCAAATGGTGAATACAGATTGACAATAACAAGGTAATTTATGAGATGTTAATTGGCATATGGTGTACATCAAAAAAATCCATTACAGAGTAGGAGGAATACCAGCTGTGTGTGCTAATACTGATCATACCAAGCAAACAGCATCTGACCATGTAACAGCCACAGCTGGGGAATTCTAAAGGAGCATCTGCACCACACTGCTACAAGGAGTCCAGGCAAACAAAATACAAACCGTGTTTCCTGTACTGAGTATAATGAGTTGTCATTGGTTATTCATATTAGTAGAGATGGGTTGACAGAAGAAAATTATTATATTCTTTGTACAATGTCATTTCTCTAAAAAATAAGATCAGCTAACAGGCAAGTTGACATTTAGATGGCAAGAATGGATGTTAGCAAAAGGACTAATTTACTTGGTGAATTCAGAATGATCATATTGCAAATACTGGTATAAGTCTCACACAGTGTTAATTAAAAATGCAAGTCCTTCAGGTTTTTTTGGGACATAAATGTTTGCTTTTGAAATGGAGTAGGCTCCTCCTTGATTAAACTGATCAAATATCAGCTATACCCTCCCTCTGACAGTTCAATCTCTAACACACCAATCAGCATTTTCAGACAACATGTCATAATCAAGCTAGAATAATATCAGCAGTTAAAATCTTTTTTAAAAGAAGAATGAAAGAACATTTGATAAAAAGTAGTAATGTGGCTAGAAGTGGGAACTTCTGGGCAGTAGAGTTGTAGATGACTTTTTTTTTAACCTTAAATTTAATTTTCAGTGTAACCCAGCATGTATATTATCAAGAGAAAAAATAAAATAAAATAACAGCAAGGCATGTGTTTAATATTGAGTCTCAGCCTTTGTCATAGATACATACAAAAGTATTAGAAGTGCTTTCTCATTGTTAGGGTTTTCAGCTGGAGCGACCCAGTGAAAAAAAGAATGCTGCATATTAAAAACACTACATGAAAAAGTTAGTTGTATACACTTTATATGCACACATGCACTACTTGTTTATATTAAGGAGATTTGTACATTATATTCTAGGACTTGCTAACCATGGGCCAGATGGTAATGTGACTTATTCAGGTGAAGAACCAATTCAGTATCCATTAAAATGAAGCAATCAATGTATTATTGAAATGTATCATTTGCTGGTGTTTGTCATCCAAATTCATCAAAGGAGTTACGGGAAAGAGTGCAGATAGTTCTGACTGTTCGTAAGGAAGAAGAGGAGCATATATTGTATAGCTGCATGCAGATTCCAGTTCCTGCTAAAGCTTTCTTGCACACAGAGTTTATGCAGGCTGCAAAGGATTCTGTGGACCAAAAATCATGTAACAAGACTTGAAAAACATGATGCTTACATAAATATTTTGTGTTCTCACATGAGTAGTCATGAAGTAATGATTAGGAAGATGTAAAGATAATTGGCCTTACACATTTATGTGAAGGAGTGTTACTGAGACGTATTTCCTCTTTGACTCCCTCATAATCTTTTTTCTGTCAGCTTTGTTAGCCTATTTATTGTTTTGTTAATGATTGTCAGTCATTCTGATCCTAGTTTTCTTATCTGAGAACTTACAGGCATGATGTTTTATTCTGATCTTGATCAAAAGGGACAATTGGACACTTTCACTTAAGTTCCTGTCAACTGGTTATTAGGGAACTATTTTAAAGCATGTTACTGTTAATTTGACACAAACAAGAGGAAATTAATGGCAATATAGAGGTGTTTTCAAGTTGCAAGTTGTGCTCAACTATTGCAAGGTGTCACTGAAAGTGTCATACAGAGGATGCACCTTTTCTAGCTGTTTTGTCACCAGATTAGAGATTAGACCATCAGCTTTAATGTTGTTTATCAAGAAGTTCTAAATAAAATTTTTAAATTGTGACCCTATACTTGTGATTCTGAACCATCTTGGTTTGTAGAAGGTTCTCAAGACATCTTGTGTCCCTGCTGAAAGAAACAGCCAGTGTGTCATTTTGAAGAAGGACATATTTTTTCCTCCAGTAAGAATGTAAACATCTATAAAAAACTGTCAAGAAATTGTGACTGGATTTTTTTGGTTTCACGTATCTACTGTCCAAGATCAAAGCTCTGATTCCTGAACAAGAAGAAGCTGCCTAAAGGTTAATTAATTATTCATCTAATTGAAACTTGCATTTTATACATGATCAGGCTGTGGACCAGAAGTAGTATTGATGTGTGGGGTTTTTGACCTGAAGACCTGAGATGAGGTTGAGAAGATCTGGCAGGGATCCAGGGAAATGCACTAGGGTAGTCGACTCCTTCTTGAAGAGATGCATCCACAAAATAGTGGCGAATTAACGCATAACTGAAAAGAAACATAGTATGATAAGCTATGTACAAAAATGAACTGCAGGACTGCATTCTACATTTAGATTATGAAGGTTATAGTAGCTTCCTAGAAAATATTTGGGATTTGTTTGCTCTTCTTTATTTTCCCCTTTTACTTTCTGACATATTTAAGGAATTTACACCATCTCAATCCTTCCACTCTTCCTGGAAGGCAAAGCAAAATCATATTATTAATTCAAATGTCTCCTTATACTCTTAGGTAAGTTCTATTTGTTCTAATAGACCATATTTCTCAGTTTCATTGTCTTGTAATATTCTGGCCCATGTTGCTGTAATGTAATCTTATGGATTATAGTAATTTTACTACATTGTTTGTAAGGGCTAGTAG
The DNA here is from genome assembly GCA_013399365.1 of Pampusana beccarii. Classification (NCBI taxonomy): domain Eukaryota; kingdom Metazoa; phylum Chordata; class Aves; order Columbiformes; family Columbidae; genus Pampusana; species Pampusana beccarii. The sequence goes on along the minus strand of VWYH01003570.1, from coordinate 289,257 downwards.
AACTTAAAATGTGCCAAATTCCAAAGTACATTTATAAAAAGATGTAGCTTTGAAAGGATTCCCCAAAAGTCATATGATCCCACTGGTGCAAGCTCAGCAGATAGCTTGTGAGAAATGTTTCTCTAACCTGTTCCTAAAAAATCTTTTGAGCTTTAATATGTGGTCTATCATTTCAGAAAATAAACAACAACAACAAAAAAAAAATGCAGTGTACTAGAAGAGCTACATTGAATTAATGAGTAGCCATTTTAGCTTCAAAAAGATGCTTAAGTCCTTCCACTTCAGTATTATTAGAAAAAAACTTGTATTCTGTCATCTTTGTTCACCATAAACAAGTGCCTGCTTTCTTAGAATGAAATAATAATTCGAATGGATGAATTACCTGGGTAAAAAAAAAATTTTAAAAATAAAGTAATGTAAGTCAGTGTTTGCTCACAATTGTGGCACTGCAAGTGTTCCTATGTTGTGCTGAAGTAATTTCACTGCACATGACAGGCTTAACAGCCCCATTTAAGTCTGTGTAACAGCTGAACCCCACTAGGACAGCATGCCTGTGTCACTAAGCTTCAGGTGTCTGCACAGCCTTTTGGATGCAGATACGCCCCAGGCTAAATTCTGTTTACAGGGGATATCATAAGCACAGCTTGAGGTTGGATACATGATGGGCTTCTTGGCTGGAGAGAAATTGCCTGATATTTCTCAAAATTGCATTACATTGCAATTGTTGGGTGTTATGACCAACTGGTCTTGTAGCTGAACTTTTGAGTCAGAAGTTGTGTAAAATGGCCAGTGTAATTTGTATGTTGGAGCAGAACTGCAACAATTAGTTATTATTATTAAAAATGGTTTGCAGTTTTGTTTTAGACTTTGGTTTCTGATCTAAGTGTGCATTGCTTGTAGCAACCAGGGAAATTCCTTTCTTGCTGGTTTCCTGGTGGCACCAGTGGATTTGTTCATGTTTTGTTAAAAGAGAACTAATGATCTGAAAATGCTTTAACGGGAAGCAAGAGATTAAGAGAGAATGCTATTTCTGCAAATCAATCAAGCCTTATAACTTCTGATGGAAACTTAATCTTGAACTTTAGGACACTTTTTGTCTATTTCAAATAGGTGTTAAAACATGTGCTTTAAAGCAAGCATCGTAAACAACTTGTTGGTGTCATCTAGACAGAGAATTGGCACTTATTCAAGTTCAAAATTTAATAGCATGATCTGTTTTTGTAAAATCATGTGTATAAAGGTTAGGTATTTACTTTGAGGTGTTAAAAAATTAATTATTTTCTTACCCTTTCTTTACAAATTTTGTTTCTTGGATGCCACGAAAACATACCAATAATTTGGATATAAATTTGTGTGGTGTCTTTTTCCTGGGTTTTGAATGTAATTTGGGTGGTGTGAGCCCAGCTTTTAAATGATGATTTTACACTAAATTAGCATGCTTAGTAGCAAAAGAGTGTATGAAAATAATGCATTACTACTGTCCGTTCAGCATCGTTCATGTTTTTTTCTGTTGGTGGTGGTGCTGGGTTTTTTTGTGGTTGTTTTTGTTTCGTTTTTTGGTTTTGGGGGAGGTTGGTTGGTTGGTACAGACCACGCTATTAGCTTTATTTCTAAATTACAGCCTACTGACAAGTGAAATGATCCTCTGTCTCTATAGTTACATTCTGATCCAGGGGTGTCGAAATCATTTTCTAGGTGGGGGGGGGGGGGACATCAGTCTCGTGGTTGCCTTCAAAGGGCCGAATGTAATTTTAGGCCTGTATAAATGTAGGAGTAGGCTGATGTGGCCCTTGTGAAAATGAGTTGACACCCCTTTTTTAATCAAACAGCATCCATTTCGTTACTGCATGTCAGCCATTTGCAGAGGGAAACAAGGGCCAGGGCAAGCCAGGAGATGCAGGAGGAAGCTGCAGAGCTCGAGGAAGTGAGTGCTGTGACAGTGGCTGCTGAAGCTCCCGTACAACTGGAGGATTACTTTGTGTAGTATTCCTAGAGGCGTCCCTGGGATTGAGCATGGTTTGTCTTTTGTGTGCTAATTCTGGGGATGGGATACAGTTTAGCTGTCAGTGGTTTCTGGACATGAAGTTAGAGGTACAAAATTATCAGTGCTTACCAGTGTTTAAGTTACAGTGGAAAAGACCAGCCTGTATCTCCCTATGGGACTCTCATGGCTCTCATTTATATGGCTCTCTCTCAAGGGCTCTCATTTATATTAAATTCTTGAATGTCAGCCCTCACCAGCCTGGAGGGAGCTGGAAGCTGACAGACTTCAAGGCTGGCTCACTTCAGAGGATGATCTTGCTTATCATCTTGCCCAGACCTTTTTGAAGATAATGAGGAGGAATGAGCTAGTTTAGGAAGTGTCTTCTCACTGGTGAACATCTTGAATCCTGTGTCAGAAGTTGTACCTGTGGGAAAAGTCCCCTCCATGTTTCTGGTGGTACTCAGCATGACTGTGGTGCTGTGCTGGAGAGGTGACTGCCATCTCTCAGTATGAGCAGTGCCCCGGGCAGTCCTCTTGGGAATTTCAGCTACTTTGTCCCTGCTCTGTCTCACAAAGGTAGCTCTAGATGTGACATTTCTTGTCTTCTGGTACCAACTTACCGGTTTCAGGAGACCCTTTTTTCTTATGTCTGTTGCTTGACAAACATGTACAAGCAGCAGGCTGTAGGCAAGGGAATGTGCCTGCCACATGCAAGAACAACAGCCTAATTTTGCCATTCACCTTCAAAAAAATAACTTAGCACTGAGTGCTGCTAGCTCCAGAATAAATCTTCGTCTGAAATAATCTCCATTTCCATTGCAGTCCCACACAGCCTTCAAGATCCTAATCACGGAGGATGTTGAAACCTCCTTCCCTTTGCAGCTGAGCTCTCACAAATACAAAGCACAGTCTCAGGTATGTAATACAGAGAAGATGTCTATAATTAGAGTGCATCGCTCAGTGGTTGTCTTCTCCTTTATGGCTGGGATTCATATCCTGAGATAACATTTAGTTTTCTGGTCAACCTGGGTTTTCTAGATGACTAGGTAATGTGCACCTCTAAAGGGCAATTTGTCTAGTGTGTTTTACATGTGTTTTTGCTTGTTATTTCTTTCTACTGACAGCAGAGGATGGAACTTCTGGCGGTCTTACATAACTACTAATTTGAATGTCTAAATTAGGTAAAATGGATTCCACCTGAGATATTTGCCTAGCTTCTGTTATTTGTAAGGGATTTATGTCTGTGTGGATAGGAACTCAGGTTTCCCTTTATTTGTTGGTAGAATTCTGGCACATTGCAAAGGCCTTATGATAACTGAACATTAACTTCTCATAAAATTTTGATGTGGCAAGATTCACTTTTAGTACCTCAGAACTATAACTTTTGCAAATAAGATTTTTGTGGTAGGTTTCTTTTCGCTGAAATAACTTGTGTGTTTGAGTTCTTAATTCACTAAGAAAAAATGACACATTTTTATTTGGAAACAGATTTTAGAAGAGCCACGACAAAAGAGTAATAAGTGGAAATTAGCATTTGTTTTCTGATGAAAGGCAGAAGAAAGGCAATATTAGTCATGCTGCCAAACAATCTTCTTAAAGTATTGAAGGCTGCCAGAGTTCTCATGCTGAACCAGTAGTGGACTCCTCATCTTTTTTTTTTTCTCTCTGATAATCAGAATAGTTCCTTCTGCACATAGTTTTTTTTGTTCTATGCCACTGGAAATTTGCATTCCCATACTTCACCTTGTTCTTTAACCATGCCGAATTTGGGCATACTCCTTAACTATCATCTACTATAGGAAATCATTCCTCTTGCTCCGTGGTGAATGCATACCTGCAACTGCTATATAAGTGCTGCCAGACCCTCAGGTGTCTCTGGGTTCTCCCCCTTCCCAGACCAGCTCTGCCCTTGCTCTCTGTGGGCTCTCAAATTACTTCCTTAGCTCCAGCTACTGCCCTTCTCTGCCATCACATGTCATACTGATTTCATTAAGAACAAGTGAGAACAAAGGAGAGGTGCTGTTGTCAAGGGTGGGCTGTGGATGGAGAGAACTAGGGCGGAGATCTGGGGCTGATCCTGCCTCTAGTTCTCGTTTCCTCACCTGTGAATGGCACTTGGTTTCTGGGAAGAGATGGGAGATTACACATCACCCTTGCTGTGAGCTCCTCTCTGGGCTCTCAGCATAGGGAGGCCATTGTGGGACCGGATTCAACCAGGCTGCACATACAAATTGCTCTGTGGCACTATCTAGTTCTGAACAGTGGAGATTATAGGGATTTTTTTTTCCTACCAATTGTTTGAAGCTGCTATTAACTATACAGGCTCAGCGGCTGAGAAGGAAGCTCAAGACTCTTGTATGCTCCTGTTCCCCTCTTCCATTATACTTCTATAAGGAGTTTGGAAAGGTAGTAGTTGAAGGGTTATGTCTAGAGCTAAATACTCACAAAAAATCTTAATGTGGTGAATATGGCTTGTTAAAGCTATGGGTGACAGCAGCGGGGCTGAGTCCTGCTGAGCATTTGTCCACTAAGCAGCTATATGAACTGAGATTGCTAAAACTGAATTAAGGAAGTCATAAAATCAAGTAGGTTCTCAGGAGACATGCAAAACAAAGTAGGTAGGGCAATATTCACCAGCACTAAAGCTGCAAATGAATAAGATATCGTTTGGAGAGATGGAAGGAAAATGTGCAATAAAATAAAATTTGCCTATCAAGTACATTTACAGCTGGGTGGGAAACTGGAGAGGTGGACTACTTACTGTCATCATTAACAAGCGGAAAGTTTGATTTTTACCATTTAACGTAATGCCTTATTTTCCCCAGGTTGATGCTGAATTCTCACATAGTCTCACGGTTTACAGAAATGGAAATGTGAGAAGATGGCTTATTACAGGCACCCAGGGAAGGTATTTAGATTTTCCAGAAATTCAGAGAGGAAATTCCAGCTGTTGTTTCTTTAGTTTGCAGGTCCTTGGCTTTCCCAATAAGGCTGTTTTCTAGATGGTCTAAATGTGGGTCCCGGTATTCGTGCCTCTACTGTGTTGTAGAGAGCAGCAGATTTGAGGGGATAGGCTTTCAGGGGTTTTCAGAAAGCTTGGTTGCTAAAACAATACAAACATAAAATCCATGAAAGGACCTTTCCTTCAGTCCTGTTGGTTCCTGTAATAAATTTTCTTTAAGAACCTTGCCAAAGAGTTTTGCAGAATCCAAATATATTGCATCTAATGGATCACCTTTATCTGCTCATTCATTGATACCCCACTGAAGAACCAGCTGGTTAGTACAGCAAGTACAGACACCACACTGACAACTTTCCAGCAGACTCTCTCTCCACGTGCTTCTTGTTCCTGTTCTTCATTACAGGCTCTATTGTCTCACGAGGGCTGAAAGTCCGTCTCAAGAGTCTGTGGTGCCCAGGCTCCCCTGCATATTCCTTTCCATAGATGTGAGTTGTATTATCAGTCCTCTGACACCGTCATTGTTTGCATGACGAATTACACACTAGCCCCATGATTCCATGTTTGAAACCCTCTAGAGCTCTGGAGTGAGTACCAGCCAGTCGAGGGAACTGGTGCCTGGTTTAGTACCTCCTGTATGTTTATGTCCACACTGAAGTCCATCACCATCCTGTCTTTATTGCTATTGTGATTTGTGCTGAAGTCCTACAGCTGCACTTTTCATTTTACTGCTTTGGCACACCACAGCAGGACGTTCAGTGGGTTCACTTCGCTGGCTCCTATGTCCACATCTAGTGACTGTGTATATAAGAGCAGAGACTTCTCCAGCCTCTAAGCTGCCAATTTCTGAGCCTCAAGTGGTATAGTTGTATGAGAGGGAACTACATCCTTCTTGGGATGTGGTGACATTATACAATGTGACTATAGAAAGTGACTTAGATGCAATTAAACTCTTGCATTTTTTGTCCATCTGTATCTATAAATAATCAGCAAATTATGGTCAATAGTGTAAATAATGTCCCAAATATCTGTTCTAATAGCTTAGCACATATGCATCTGCTTTATTCCCAACCAGCCAAAAATCCAAAATCAATGCAAGATATGGCTTCATACCAGCAAAAGTCCATGGAGCAAATTCCATTTTCAGAAGTCCTTAACAGCCACCGCTGCCACCTCTTTTCCAGACATGTTGTTTTCAGTTCTTGCCTTGAAGCATTAACATCGCGTGGGGCAGCGCAAATGAGCACATCTGTTAATACCTCCATGCCATAGGAGAACGACTAAGTGCTGTGGGAAGGAAAGGTGTTCAACTCAAGGTTGCCTACTCCTTCGAATATGTAAAGCTTAATTTCAAAAGGATATTTTGACTCAAGTAAAGCTATTCAGATTGACAAAAAGTAAATGGTCTACGCTGAAGAAATACCTGAGCAGATCAAATGCAGGCTACTTCAGGTGTTCTCTGCAGCCTCTGAGACCTGAAATGTCAATCTCAGGCTGTAAATACATTCCGAGGAAATCAGTAGAGCACTAAATTTGTTCTTGCTCTAAAACGTTTTGAGTGGCCAATGCTAATGAAACAGCAAAGAGGTCCCACACCTGGAAAAGGCCAGGAATAGTTCAACACTGAAAATTCCTTTTCAATATATTGCAACCAAAGCCTGGAATATTAAAACAGAGGGATTAATCTAATAAATTATATTATAACCAGCGCCAATTTTAACTCAGCATCAGAGATCTAGAATCGCTTTGATTTAATAATTAAATCTGCAGAAATTCATATTGGCAGTGTGGAGTTTTTTTCACTTATTGCCTTGCAATAAGCTGTTATAGGAAGACCTGCTTTGAGGAAACAAGCCACAGCCTTGAACAAACCCCAGCACAGTCATACTATGGCTTCTGTCTCATTTTAAGCCCTGCTTATGTATTATGGTTAACTCTGAGCACATAGATTCTTCTTCCCTTGAATTGGTTCCTCATTAAGAGAGGGGGAACTAAATAGTCCTGTCTCTGTCTGGTGCTTTTGAGCTTGACACTCTGTCCTTCTAATTAAGAGTGGATATTTGCAATGAGGTATTGATATTTCATAGGACACTGAAGGTTAAAAGCATCAGACTGAGTGCTCTGGTGTGCAAAGGAGCTGAAGTACACGATGTTGCCCCTGCTCAGAGACCAAAATAAGAACTGGGCACTAAGTATTAGCGAATATTATGTTAAACAATAACAAAATATTTGCTTGGTCAATAGTTAGAAACAAGATGAATCATTCACAGCCTGCTATCTAAGTGTCTTAAGTATTATATTATCACACAATTTTAAAAAATTGCTAGAGGAAGGCCTTTCCCTGCATACCCCAGGCATCATGTTCATGTGCACACATGTATGCACAGAGGACAGGACATAGTAAGTCTTGCAGTACTACATACTTCTCACTGAACACTCCTGAATTGCCACTTGCATGGTTTTCTTCCGTTCTCTCATTTATTGAGGCTGCTTCTCCTCTCATGTTCTTTCTAATAGTGTGGCTTTTTTGTGCAAATTAGGTATAAATAGGTTTTGAAATTTTGAAAGCTGAACATGTCTGAGGTGTCTTTAACAACGAAAATAAAAATTATTTGTGATTCTTCATTAAGGCCTTTACTACTGCCCAAAAAAGCTGTGCATGAACTTACAGTTATGACAAACGTGTTTCTTCACCACTTTTGGAAATACTGACTCTTGAATCGGTATCCCTCAAACCTGGCAATTGTTTAGGTAAAGATATAAAAGCTCTTTTTTATTTTTTAAATTTTATTTTTAATTTCCCTCTTCTGTCCCTGATTCAGTCATTTGACTGATGCTCTCAGAGTACTCTGCTTTTGGGGGACTTTTTCCTTATTTCACTTTGAATAGTTTCCATTTCTTCACTGTATTCCTCACAAGAAATCTGTCCTTTCAGGTAGTTAGGGCATTTCTAGAGTGGAAAAAGAAAGTCATCTAGAACGGGCCAGGACAGGAGGGGGAGGTTACCCATCCTATGCCACTGCCTGAAGCAGGTTTTTTCTTGTTTCTGCTCTTAAAACCATACAGCAACAGAGTCTGCAGCAGCCCCTCAGGTTATCTTCTACAACGTTTTGCTCTCCTTAGCAATTTAAAGTTCATTCTAATATTTAACTCCAAGTGTTATAGCTGCACATTAAGCCATTACTTCTTGTCTGGCTGCCATGGACACAAGGATCAAACTGTTCCTTCGTACTTTGCACAGCCTTCAAAAACTGTCCTACCTTGATCTTCTTTCCCTGTAGTAAAAGAGCCTTTGGATCTTCCCATATATTTTACCTGTCAGGCATGTTCATGTCATTTTGTTTTGTTTTGTTTTGTTTTGTTTTTTACTCTAAATAAATTATTCTTGTGGAGCTTTACTCAGGTTTTCCAGCCTGTTTTACCAGTTGGTGAAGATAACTTTCAATTTTATTTTTTTTTTAATTTGATACTTCCTTCCAAAAATCAGAGCTTGCTACTATTCTGTGGTTTTATATAGACCTCATGAGAATTTACAGTACAGAATCAGAAGCCAAGAAAAGATCTAAGAGGAAAAGGATGAAGAGGGTGAGAAGACAGGTTCTCTTACATATTATTATATTAAAATAACCGTTTGTCTACAAGTCCCTTGTAAAACTGTTTAGCACTAACATCACAGAAGCACATCTAAAGTCCAGAAAATTTTGGAACAGTACATATTATGTACTATCATAAAAGTATATTAATAACTAGTCTAGCTTGCTTTCTCTTTGGAATTTCATTTTTTAAACATCCACAGCTGGGCTATTTTGGGGGGAAAGAAAGTGTGATGGTTGTATGTTAGTTCACTGATCTTGGAAGACTTTTTCATTAGCTGAGCAACAGTTTCAGACATCCTGTGTGGGCACTGCAAAGACTACAAGACTGGGACAGACCCTTGCAACCCCTCCTTCCTTTCCATTTACTTGCAAAATTTTCTTTCCATTGAGTGGATCCAGTCCAGAAGTGGCTTCATTCTCAGACCATTTTTCTTTCCCCAGACCTCCATGACTGGCCTCTACTTTTGCCTCAAAGGCTCTGCATAAAGCACAAATGTTATGTGGCAGGGGTGGAGGAGAAGAGTTTCCTGTTTGCTTTTTTTTTTTTTTT
>VWYH01003570.1:213847-280135 GCA_013399365.1 Pampusana beccarii | reverse complement strand
TTAGGTAAATACAGAATAGGTTTGGTTTCAGGGGTGGTGGTTTTTTTTTCCCTTTTTCTTTTTTTTTTTTTTTTTTTGGTGATGTTCAGTTTCTGTGTCCTTTCTTGAAGTCACTGGAGTGGTATTAGATACCACTGTGTTGCTCATAATAAAATGTCCTCAGATAATCAATGTTCCCCTTCTGTTTTGAAAAGCTCGTCCCTGTATACCTTGAAAGCCTGTCCTGATTTTGCTAGGCTAATAAGGGATAGAACTATTTTCTGGGAGGTTTATGTGCACCATTTGGTCAAGTACTGCGTTGCTTGCTCAACTCCTTAAAGGTTATTTAAGAGATAATCTCTATTGACTTGAAACATATAAAGGCATGGATAAACCTGAAATAAATTAATAGCTGACATAGTAATAAAGCGTTTAATCAATCTCCAAAGCTAGTTAGGGTGCTACGCTATAAAGCAATTTTTGTTATTCTGTAGCAAGCTATAAAAAGAGAGGAAAAAGCACTGAATGCTCTTTTGAGCATGACATCCAAGTGCTGAGGTGACCAAGGTGTTTCGAGCTGTCTGCCCTGTGACACAGTCGTTCGATACCATCTATGTTTGTTGCATTTGTGTCTAACAGACACTCTGGATCCAAGTCAGACCTGTAAGTATGCAATTCCCATCAGAGGCAGAAGATTGACATCTGTTAATGTTGGATCTGCTTAGCTCAATGACATATTTGTCTTTTCACAAGACTGAACTGAGTGTTGATTTCGTTTGGGCTTCCCTCCTATCAAGTTCATTGTCTTCTCTGACTTATGAGCTATTGTTTCCACAACAGCTGAATTCTTCTTCTGTTTTAAGAAAATTTTAAGAACTGACTTATTTAAACTGTGCTGTTGTCATTCTGCTTCAAAAGAAAAGGGAATCTGGATGACTAATAATTGCCATGCAAACTAATTAGCTTGTGTTACTGGGTAAGGGTCTGTGGCTAACACACAACAGAAAGTCTGAGGTTGCTCTTCAGTGCCTGATAGCTGCCTCTTCAGACCCTGTGCCTAACCAGAGGTTGTGTCTCTTTGTGCATCAGGCTGGTCTGCTGAGATGGGCTCTTCCCAAGTTTGTCCTCAGAAAGCTTGTATGTGTGCAGTAGCCTTGTCAGTTTGCGTGAAGGAATGAGGAGGTTTTGTTGGGTTTGGTTTGTTTTTTTTTTTCTTTTTGCTATACTGTAGTGTATTTGGAAAACCCCATTGCAAAGGGGAAAATTTCTCCTCGACTAACAAAGGGTACAGTCTTCCATAACCCTACCACTGTCCCCTCAAGATATTGAACTCTTTCTGTATGCAATGAGGAAAAGAGATGCTTTATGTATTGGGTCTTAAGTTATCGCCTACGGCAATGTTAATTAGTCTCCAGATGACTACCTTGTTTTTTAAAGAAGAAAAAACAAAGAAACAAACCACAAAAACCCACCAAAACAAATCAATGAAGGAAAAAAAAATAAAGAAAAACAGTACCAAAAGTGGAAGTTAAATGCTGAGACTACATAGCTCAAGCAAATTTCCTACTCTAGTTCATACTGGAGTCAGTACCCAACAAACTGTTAAGGTGGCAAATTGGACGAAGGTTCAATTTCACTTGACAAAAAAATAATGTTTTTTTCCACTTTGCTTGCTGTTTTCTTCAGAATTGCTGTGTGCCTACTGAAATAATTTTGCAAATATAATGTTGAAGGGATTATATGTTCTTTAAAAAGAATGGCATAAATTATGGTCAGGACAGATTTCCCACTTCACCTTTGCACCCAGGTCTGAATAGGTAGGAGCAGATCACTTGTTTCCAAGTTGGTAACTTTACTTATATTTGGTCTCATGCATTCCTACTTTTTGTTTATTTTTCACCACTGCATGTTCCTTCTTCAGTGTAACGTCTTGGTAGACGATTAAATCACGCCATGCAACCTTTGCTTTTTGGCTGACATTTCCAGTGTCTCTGCTGTATGTCTCTAGGGTAACTCTCACTGTCCTTTGTGTCCCACTTCTATGAACTAAGTTTACTAAATTTAATAGTTATGGCACGTGAAAGGAAAACAGCAGACTAAAGAGTAAGGTTCTTATTTCTTCAGGAGCAGTTTATGGTAATTCATACTTGAGCTTGCTCTTAATGCATAGAAACCTGTCAGTTCAACACTTGACATTCCAGTCAGGAATTTTTTCATTCCTATAGTGACAGATTTTGCAAGATTGTGTACCAGATCCTGAAAACTGTTATGGATGTTCATTGTAGTCAGGAAAAACTGTAATGAGTGTGACAACAGCACTTTTAGCCAGGTCATTTCTCTTAGTCAAAAGAAGACAACCAGTTAGGATGCATCTGTGGATGCTGATGGAGCAGCCATCAAGAGACCATTTTCTATCATGGCAATCAGAAGATGTCTCCAGGACCTCGAAAAAGGCAAATGTTAAGTCCATCTTCAAAAGGGAAAGTGGGAGTCCAAAGAACCACAGAAAATTCAGCCTCACATCAGTCCATGGGAAGATTACAGAGTAAATCCTTCTGAAAGCTGTTTCCAGGTAAATTAAAGACAAGCCAACTTGGAACTGCCTGTTTAGATCTACAAAGGTCAGTTTACATGTAACCAACCTTATTGACACCAGTAATTAAATAACCAGTACAGTGGATGAAGAGGAAGCAGTGAATATCGTTTTACTGTACTTTAGCAAGGCTTTGATGGTCTCCCACAGCTTCTTTGCAGCCAAACTGAGGAGTTGTGGTCTACAAGTTGTGTGAAAAACTTCTTGGACCATTTGTCACAGAGAGTTGTGGCCAAGGGATCGAAACTTAATGGATAGCTGATAGTAGTATTCCTTAAAGGGCCAGTCCTGGAGGTTGCACTGTCAAACATCTTTATTAGTGACCTGAACAGCAGCAAGGAGTACATTCTAATCCATTTGATGCATGACACCAGAGTGTGCAACTCAGAAGAGTTCAACATGCTGTAGGATAGAGCTGTGATTCAGAGGCATTTGAACAAAGGAACTGGTCAATGGGAACACCATGATGCTCAGCGAAAACAAATGCAAAGTTCTCCTCTTGGGACTGAACAACCCCATGTAACAGTACGGGCTGGGAACTAGCTTGTTGGGGAACAGCTCTGCAGAAAAGGGCCTGCAGATCCAGGTATTCCTTATTCAGATGTTCACAAAGAAAGGACAAAAGGCAGTCAAATTCCAGATAAATATCAGGAAAAAAATTCAGAGAGGGGTTGCCTAAGCACTGGAGCACTTTGCTCAGGACACTGTGGTATCTACACCCCCAGATATTTTCCAAGCTCAACAAGGCCTTGAACAGCCTCATCTAACACTAAAATTAAACTTGTTTTCACCTGGGGCCTACACTAGATGTCTCTGAGGGTCCCTTCCAACCTGAACTGCTTTATGATTATTTTTATAATTTACCCGAAAGGAGCTGGCAGGTTTCTATTTAGCTGAGAGCCATCAGCATTATCCCTCCTAACTATTTTTCACCAATGCACCTCTTCCACTCTTTTGTCTTCAAGGAAACTGTATGTGAGAATTATTTCCTTTTCTGGATGTCAAAGCAAATATTCAGACCGCCCTTGGAGACCTGGTGTGCAGCAAAACCAAAATGGCGTGGGAACAGAGACGGCTCTTCAGGTCTATTGTAGCTGCAGTTCGAAACAGAGGTGTTAGACCTCTCAGACTCCTCAAGTGATGTCACACAGATGTGACAGGGAGAAGCAAAGCTTGGAGATCCCTTCAACATACTGCGTTAAAAAAGGTAACTGCAGAAGGCGGGGGAGAGTGAGCAAGCAGCTATCGTGGTTGTGATTACTAGCTTGGGCTAAACCTCAACAGAAAGAAAAAAGGTTTTAAAGTCTATCCATCTGCTCTTCCTTCTCCTGAAGGTCTTTGTCTTTCTTAACACTCTGTCCCTAGCAGCTCCCATGGTGTTTTGTCCCTGTCTCAAAAAGATACTTGGCAGAGTTGTTGGTGAGAGGTTTTTTGAATGACAGCCTCGATTCTTACAGCTCAGAGTATTTCCTTGTGAGTGTGTTTTGAAATATTTCTGCTAGAGCTGGAACTGATAAAAAATTCTCTGTAGCTGAGCTGTGTGTAGGTTTGCATTTTGGTTACATCCTCTAAAATTTCAGACTTGTGGGAAAAGGGAGAACTTACCACCACAGTTTCACTAGAGGTTTTAATGTCTGAAAAGTGCATCTGCCTTTTGTTCTTCATTGGTTTTCTAGCAAGGGCTTGCCACCTTTTCTACTCCCTTGAAATTCCTCAAGTCGTGTGTACCCTGTTGATTTGGTGATTTGGGGGAACATGCCTATTCAAGGGCAGTACACATTTCTTCCGTCCCAGTCATTACAGCACTCTACAACGTCCACTTGATCCTGCTGTGTTTCCTTGTTTCCATTGACTTGTTTCCAATCTATAGCAACGCCTCACCGCATTACCACATAGGTTAGCTCTAGCCATACAGTTAACTTGGGTACAAACAGGCTGAGCTTTGCCCACATGAGAGCATCTCAGTGCCGAATGAAGATTTGTGCAGGGAGGCTGAGAGCCCAAGCAGCTGCATCCCACTGCGTGAGCAGCAGGCAGGCTCCATCCCTGTGTCCCACAGCCTCCTGCTGAAGCCCTGGTTAAGTCAGCCCAGAGCTCAGAGTGCTGGTGCAGGCTGAGCAGGGACAAGTGTCTGAATTGTCCCCTGACCTAGCTTTACCAACAAGATAAGTTTGTCTTATTTTCTCGTGTTCGGAAGTAAACCAAGTTAAATCACCCTCTATAAATACTCCTTCCATTTTTTCTTCTTTTTTTTCCTTCTTCTGCACAAGTCCACCAGCCTTGTCTTTACTCCCAATGTAGAATACTGTATGATTTAGCTGAAGGCAAGGACATTTTTTGTTACAAATGGGTGTGTTAGCAGCTCCAGGAAGCTGCTCTTCTGATAACAGCCTACAGAGCTATGCCGCCTTATAGCAGAATCTCTACAAATCTTTGGCCTATCTCCAAATCCTCAAAAAAACCCAAAAAAACCAAAAAAAAAAAAAAACAAACCCAAAAAAACCCTACTTTTGGCAGGTAAAGAACCAGGCTGTCTCTCAAATGGTGGCTTTGAGGACACTGCCATAAGCAAATCAAGTAGCTGCCCTGCAGTGTCCTTGTCGTCTTTCAACCTTCCAGAGACGAACAAGTACGGGTTAAGCTGGAAAGTGAGTAGTAGTACTGAGATTAAAGGCTTGATTAAAACTGTAGAGATAAACTAGGTGTGTAAATACTGAGGATATAATTGTTAACACAAAGCGACATAAATACACCTCCCAAGGAAGTGTCTCCTCTGCCTTCCCTATTTGATATTTCAGACTTCACCCTTGCTAATCACGCATGACCATTTAATCAGAAACTTACTGTGGTAAAGGCATCTTACAGCTCACAGAAGCTGAAGCATACTGTTAATTTCACTGTAGCAAAACATGAGCAACTGCAGTTGTGGAGGCATATCAGACTACACTTCACCATGGTTTTGCTGAGTAGGAGCAAAACAAACATCCCTGTAATTGGTGCTGGTGACAGCAGCAGCTGAGGCAAACCTGAATCAACTGCAGAAGTACTCCAGACAGGCTCATTCAGGTAGGTTAGTGAACACCTAGATAAACACAAAAATAAACATCTGATTTGATTTTCTGTCTTTCATATTTTCTTTGAAGGTGCTTGATATTGTTGAAGATGTATCTTTTAAACTGTGTTTTATAGACACCCATACTGCTTTTTTGTTATACCAGACACCCCACCCATGTCGATCACTTTTAAACATGGACAAAACTGTTAAAAAACTGTTCAAATATGAAATTTTTCTTGGCAGTACTTATCCTCATTTTCTCCAATGAGACTAGCTTGATCCAAGATAGTAACTGCAGCCAACAGTCCATCTCAGAACAGTTCAGTTTGGTGCCAGTAATGAAGTTTCACACATGGATTTTGTTTCATTTAAGGCTTTTAAAACCTTTCCATGAAACTGGGATTGTCTCCACATTAAAAAGCAAAGCTCAAAAAGCCTTTTGTTTGAAAGAGGTAAGATTGGACACTATGATGATAGATTTCCCAGCAAAGTAAGGAAGAGGTTGTCAGCCTCTAACAGAACAATGTCTGCTTTAAATCTAACTCAGATGACTTGAATTTAGCTCATCAGATCACAAAATGAAGGGGGACAATGAAAAATATCCCCACCTTAAAAGGGGCAATAAGGCATACCTTTTTGAGGTCTGTTTATATTTGTTTATGTAGGAGACTGATCATGTGGTGACAACTAAGAAGTCCACATCTCTTCGGCAACTTTATTTTGCACCTTTATTATCGATGTATCTTTAGATCAGCAGTAATGCTATGTCATACTGTGTAATTTGGCATGCTTGCTCTTTGGAGATTACTGTGAAGATCCGATGAGTTGTAGAAATAATATAACCATGCCCAACTCAAATTTGAAAGCTGAGAGATGAAATTTGGAACTATATACTTTAACCTCAGCTTAGTTTCTCACAGGTAATCCTTCAAAGATATCTTGCCAGGAGATTATATAGTGCCTTACTATTGTCATTATGTGAGTTTGAAGCTGTACTGTCGCTAAACAAGAGTTTTGAAAAATGAATGTTGACTTAATTGCAGTCAAATAATATATTAACTCGTGTGTGTCTGTCTTATCACTTCATCACAGATTAAAGAAGATAGCCAGAAGTGAAAGTATTCCTTTCTGAATTGGTATATATTTTCAAGGTTTGAAATAAATGTATTCCTTCAAGAAAGGAATGTGAAATGACTTTTCATTCTTTCCGAGACAAAAAAAGGAAACAATAATACTTCTTATCAGGGCTCGCCAGGTTTATAGCATCAGTAGGGTATATAATGTATTTTTTCTAAGTATAGCATCATGTCTAATAGTAGAAAAATACAGAAATGACTACATAGCACCAAAGGGTGTATTACTAGCTGACTTCTTTGATCTAAGATAAATTAGTGGGTACAAAAATATGAATTCAAACCGCTTGTACTGCCCTCAAGGTGCAGAAAGGCATCATGTGTCTTCCAAGTTAAGGCACTACCAGATTTCCTCTACTGGCAGCTGCTTTCTTGAAAGTAATTCCTTCAAGCAATTTGATAATCCTGGTACTTAGCTGAAAAAGGGTGAGGCTAAAAATTGCCTCTTAATTTTGTATTTCCATTACAAAAGTCCTTTCGGTCTTATACACAGTGCTAGAACAAGTGTAGTGTGATGTCAATATTTTATATAACAAACCAATGGCTGGAGTCCTCACCATGGAAAAGGTTGGTCGCCATTTGATTTGACTTTTACAGTCCTAGACCACTTCCTTCTTTCCAGGAGTGTGTTTTAACACCCTGAGCAGTGCCAGCTCTTGGGTGAAAGCACCTCTCTTGTTCAATCTGGGCCAATGCTGAGACCAAGATTTGCTCTGTGTTTGTGTGTTTAAGAGAGGGAAGAGAAGAGAGGAGACAGTAGGGTGGCTGACTGCAGTGCAGTGATGTAAGTATTCAAGCGGTGGTGGGTACATTCCGGTGGCTGTAGCTCCCTGGACCCTTTCTGTATTTTAGCCAATGGCTACTGAGAAGTGACTATTTAGAAGCCCTCGTTTAAATGTTACATTATTAAGAAAATGAGCACTGCTCACTCTTGTCGACTTTGCATGTTAAGCATCCTAAGAGCACATATCCTTGATTGTGCCTTTAGGTCAATTCGTGTGACACAGAACATAAGGAATCTGAAACAGCCTTGCATATGCTAAGATGGCCCATGTGCTTTTGTGCTTCTAAGGCATAGTTAACATCAATTTTCCTTCCAGGTCTCTTATGTCAAACAGGACCTATTCTATCTTTTCCTCATAATCAAACTCTGTTTATAAACTGATGACAAGGATTACTTTGTTGCCCTACAGGATGCTCTGTATTAGTCCAAGGATAAAAAAGGATGAGTCAGCTTACAGTGTTTTCGTCTTGCCACACAATGCCAGTATTCCATTGAATATCTCTCAATTGGGGTTGTAGGCACAGCAAATGCTATGTAGCTTTATGTACTTGTTTAAATGATACGCCATTGCTCCTGTCACCATCACACCCCTGCTTGCATTGCCTTTCTGCAAACCATGTGCAGGAAGGTTCTACCAGCAGAACTGCTGTCAGAAAGCAAATGTGAAACTTCGCACTGCAGTCCTTGTGGGATATGCGTTTTCGATTTCGTTTCTATGAGCACTGGCACCTGCACGTTAAGCACATCCTTCAGTCTAGCCCTCGTCAACAAAACACTTAAGGATTTGGCTGAGTGTTCTGCTCAACTGGGGCCTTCAACTCTAATTCTGAGCTCACTGCAGTCAGTGTAAGCTTTGACAAGGGCTGCAAGTAGAGCAGCTCCGGGCTTCCAGCTTCAATGAATACGTGAAGTGTCCTTAAAAGTTTTTATTCTACTTTGCTAACCTTGACTGTCAAGATCTCCTCATACTGCAACTCTCCCTAAAGTGCTGTGCTTTGTCATGCCTTATTGTTTTTACCTCTTGACGTATTAAGCGTAGGAATAATGTAATGTTGCAGGATAGCACATTGTTTGTTTTCTGGGGACAGTATTTGTTTGGTGACTGATTTCCATCCAGATGGATGCAGAGGCCTTGCAAGTGCCTCAACAAAGTGCTGTGCAGCCCCACAGTCCTCACACCTAATATTGTATAAGACATGTAACTGCAGCAATTCATCCGTCACTGGTTTGTATCACACTTCAAAGTGAGGAACTGGAGCCGCTCTGTCTCTCTCCCTCAACTCTTTTATGCCGTTTTCAGCTACTGCTAACAGTAACCACCCAAAATCTTCAGAGAAAAAGATGAAATGTTTGTGCAGCTGTAGCCTGCTTTCCCTATTTCTGTTAAATATGAAATAGTTACCTCTAGGGTTCTTTTATTATTGAAGGCTGAGAGTGGCTTGGAAAAGGAGATAAACACAGACCTATCCTGAACCAAAAAACTTGACCCTCATTAATTTAAAAGAGAATTGAGCATGTGCTTCAATGCTTTTATTAATTAAAGCTAAAATGATGTCCCAGCAATTGAGTTAAAATTTTCCTCTGGACCCACAAACAAAGGTCTTGGTAAAAAATAGGGAAGCAGGATACCATGACCTCAAATGTGAAAGAGCATTTTCAACTTGCATAGTTCTAAAAGTGCATTTTAATTTAGATCTGGGAGTGTTAGTTCTTTCAAAAATAAGACTTAAAAAAAAACAATTACTCTTTGAGGTAATCATCTTCTGTATTTATTTAGTATGTGAGTCAGATCAGCTGTGAATTGCCTTTTAGAAGTTGCCAGATCAAAAAGCTTGTTTTATCTAGGGCTGACTTTTCCCCTCAGGTTTAATAACTTTCTACTCACAAAAAGGTGTCAAAGTCCCCCTTTTCCAGTGCAACTATGGCAAGAAAAGCCATCATTTTGTCTTTCCTATGTTCATTACCACTGAAATAGTATCTACATAACAGTATCTTCAGTCCTGTTTATAATTAGTAAAGACTTATATAAAATTTAATAACACTGTATTTAACAACAATTTAAGAAGATGAAAATTCTTGACAATTATTGAATTAATCTCCCTCTTTCAAGTTCTGTATAACAACCAAAGTGGTGATTTTAACATGCAAGTTGCACCCTCAACAACATATTTCAGTCAATTTATATTGATATTCTGAGGTTACTCTCATTTTATATGTCTCTGCTTTTGTTCTAATTTAGAAGCAGCAAGAGGTTAACTAGAATTTAAGGGAAATACAATAGACAATTATACATTCTATTGCACGTCTGAACCTTTTCCAATTATGAGTAGTATTGAATTTTTGTAAACCGAACTTCTAATTGGACTTCAGGAAATATTTGCCATCATTACGTTTTACAAAAGATAAAAAGTGTTGTAGAAGGTTCAGTTTTTTAAATTAACTATTAAGCAAGGCAGACGGTGTTACCTTTCAATCTTCAGTAGAAAAGTCAGCAAGAATGAGAGATTAGCAAAGTTAATACCAGCAATAAACAGTCTGCCTCAGAAGTAAACAGGATACTTAGATAGATAAGATATTTTTAGTTCTCCCAGACCTGATAAACTTCATTCTTTGACAGAAAAAGCACTGGCTAAAAAGATCTCAGAATTCCTCTGGGAATTCACGAAGTAAGGATGAAGTACCATAAATAGACAACATCATTATAGCTTCCCCTTGTTTTCTTTAGGGGGAACAAAGGTGAAAAGAGAAGCAAGAGAGCTATGTCTCACTCAGTGTAACTTTAATACCCGTAAAAACTATGGAACAGATAATACAGCAACCTATTCATAAGTAACTGGAAAATTATAGTGAGATAAGTTACCACCAACTCCCTTCTCATGTAACTTGCTCTTGGCAAATACAGTGATGTTTCAGTTATTGCTGAGCACTGCTTACACTGAGTCAAAGCCCTTTTGGCTCCTAACACAGCCAGCGAGTAGGCTGGTGGTGCACCAAAAGTTGGGAGGAGACACAGTTGAGACAACTGATCCCAGCTGACCAAAGCCATATTGTGTACTGCATGATGTCATGCTCAGTATATAAAGCTGGGGGAAGATGGAAACATTCAGAATGATGGTTTTTGTTTCCCCAAATAACTGTTATACAAGATGGAGCTTGGCTTTCCTGGAGATGGCTGAACACCTGCCTGCCAATGAGAAGTAATTCCTTGTTTTGCTTTGCTTGCGTGCACAGCTTTTGCTTTACCTGTTAAACTTTATCTCAACTCATGAGTTTTCACACTTTTACTCTTCTGATTCTCTCTCCCATGCCACTGGGGTGGGGAGTGAGCAAGTGACAGTATGGTGCTTATTTACTGGCTGGAGTTAAATCATGCCAAAGGTGAACCGTCAGTGTGGCAGATTACCTCTCCTAAGCAGAAAGGGCTGAGAGCCGTTCTGAGAGGAGAATTTAGGGAGTCTTTCCTTCAAAAGTGAAAACGATTTGGAGCGCAGGTTTCAAAGGTATGTTGGAATCTGAAGATGTAAGGAAACTTTTGGTGGTTTACCCAGGGCACCTGGCATGTCAGCTCAGTGCATAACAGCCCAGCCTGGTCTCTACAACAAAACACCGAGTACAGGATGTGACTTCCATGTGTTGTATAAGGCTCACGGGCAAATTAACTGTCTTGGGGGGACGCTATACCACACAACTCTTCTCACTGGGTTTCCAGGGACTCAGCTTGGTGTGTTGTATTGTCATTTTGAATCTTTCTGATGGTTGCCATGGCACCACATGGGTCTCACTTGGGAGTGCATTTCCCAAGCCCACCCTCTTAGCTTAGCTCATGGCAAAGCATTCTGCTCTACGGGCAGAGGTGTGTGGGTCAGGAGGAGGATGGATTGATATTGTGGCTACACAGGAACGTACGACACTGTGTTAAACTGGTGTAGCTGTGCAGCTCATGTCAGTCTAAGCCAAAGCTTTGACCTAAATGCTTGAGTCTCTTTGTATGGACATTCAGAGATGGGCTCAGAGTCTATAACACCTCCTACTCAGACCAGCCTCTCTCCAAGACCTGTGTTACTGACATCAATGACTAGAAATACTCATCATCCAAAAAGCAGGACTGTGATTCAGATTTTTTACTCATTAGTTGAGGATCTTGTTGCCAACTGTTGGGAATCTTACCCGCTTTCTCTCTCACTCATGCAGCCCACATGTGTCAAAATGAATGCTTTAATAGGGTGTTTTGCATTAAAATGGAGATAAACAGTGTGTTTGCTTGAAGAAGAACAAGGCAGAATAAGCCAGATCTTCAGCTGACGTACTTTTGTCACAGCTCTATAAAGATAATGAAGCTACACTAATTTACATTAGCTAAGAAGCAGAGCTGCTGTCTTTCCTACAGACTTCTCTGCAGATCTCCTTCATGCAGATAAGGAGAGACACTGGTGATGACGTGCAGCCCTAACAGCTTCCAGCAGATGCCTTGAATAGGTCAGAAACAGTCTGAATCGTGTCTCCACTGAAGATCGCTGACAGGCAAGAATTAGTTGTGGGTAAAAGCTTCATTTCCCTGGACTGCCTCTTGATACTCTCAGGCAAAGCTGCTCCACTTCACCATTGCCTTTAGGACAAAGGGTTTGCATTTTCTGATGACAGCTTGGAGTTTCTCATGTGCAATCAAGAATCATGTGTTACTTCAAATCGAGCTGGGGACCCCCTTCATCCTCTCTTGTATTCACCTCTTCCCTGTCTCCTCTTGCCTCTTGATTGTTAGTCAGTGAGGAGATTTTTCTGTCTCTTTTAACATTCTTTCCCTTCCTCTCTCACTTACCTGACTCAAATTTTCTTCTAAGGCCACCTGCTAAGAAGGATTTGGGTATCAATTACCTTATCTTCATATATTTCCATCTGATATCACTCTGCCTTTTAAGGTGACAAAAGAAAATAAATTTTGATAAGTTGGATTTTGAATAAGTAATAAAGGTTGAAAACATTCCTTATTGCTGTATTATTCTGAAAACACAAACAGCCGTTGGCCTTCAGGAGCCCATGAGGTGAGTCTATAGCACCGGGGATTCACTGGTCGCAAGTATGCAAGTCCCACTTAAATACCAGTGAAGTTCTCAAGTCCTTTTGCAGATATCGCTGTTTAATTCCTGCAGACTGGAAGCAAAAATGATAAGCAAAGAGAAGTGTATTTGCCCTCCTGTTTCCCTTTTCTGGGAAATTCGTACGATTTTCATGTCTTGTGACATTATGTTGTCTTCCTGTCAATGGCTGCATAGTGAACAGCCTGACAGCAGGGGCAGTGGGAACTGAGACATTCAAAGCCCTGTGATTTGCAAGGCTCTGGGATAAGTGATACAAAGCAGTAAATGAAAAATTTAGCAGAAACAAAATATTTTTATTCTGTTCAATAAAGCAAAGTGTATCCCTCCCAAATATAAATTCTTTTAAGAAATTAAATATTTTTTTTAATGGAAATTTCCTGTGGATTTGTGTGTGTGAGTGTATCGGCCATATGAACTGCTTTTTCTTTCAAAATTCAGCGTGGAAAATTCCTGTAGCTGCAGGTACTTTTTTGCCTTTGAGTCTGAGTATCCACTGAGATGTAATATTCATTTCATTAGGCTCGTCAGCTCCATTTAATGAAAACAGTAAGTTAGCATGTGCAGTACTTCTCTTTCACTAATTGATATATGATGAAAGTTCCTATGTTACCAGCTAGCACACCTTCAAGGAGAGTAACTAGAAATAGTGGCTTAAGGGTTTTCAAAAATGCATGTTTTTAATGATGGTGCTAACCAGTGCTATTTAAGACATAAAAGAAAAAAAAAAATTGACACTACTCAATAACAAAATCTTGTCCAATTCATTTTCTACCCTGGCAGTCTGAGTAGTTATTGTTCTTATGCAGGAATGGTCTTTGAATACATATTTCAGCAGCATTACATACTTTAGTGTAAGGATTATTATTCTGAAGTCTGTTTGCATAGTCGTTTTTTCAGTGGACTTTAAACTTTTGATCGTGTGTTTGCATCTAATTGAAGAAGTGCTTATACGGCTGTCTCTGCTGATTGCTAGGCGAGAAAGACTTGAATTACTAGCTATTTTCCAAGAAGCTAAAATGGAGCATGGCAGATTCTCCTCTGATGTTAACCAGTTCCTCTGTTTAAAATGGAATTGAACTGTGCTGATTTGCCTCAAAGGATGGAAAAGAAACCTGGTGAGGAAGTACTGAAGGACAGTTCTGCCAATGACAGAGACATCACAGTGCTCCAAAAACCCAGGAGACATTATCAGGCCAAGGACAAGCACGCGTTTCCAAAGGAAACTTTGACTGACCAGTAAGGGGAATGAATAAATAAAAAATAATGTGCTTCATCAGTACTGGCTTGTGAATGACTTCAGTCTTCTAGAAAATCAGCTACTGACTTCTCTTTCTGTAGTTACATATGCCTACAAAACCTTCAGAGGGAAAAAACGGAGACAGATGAGAATGAAAAATGCAAAAGGAACTGAAAAAAATCCATTCTGTTGGAGTAAGTACGCAAAAGACTGCAAATATGAGCTTGCACAACTCCCAGGGCATTATGTTTTAAAAAGGGAATGGATTGGAATGAAGCCAAAGCAGCTTTAGTGGCTTTGTAAACAAACTGTTCTGCCCAAATTGCAAGAAATCTCTGACCAGATCTTGCAGTCTGCAAGGCACCCAAACACAATACAAATTGTATAAGGCACCAAGTTGCGTAAAAGTCACGTTTCCCTTGGCTAACAGGTCTGCAGCAGTGAAATGCTGCTCATGCGCAAGCAGTGAAATCTGGGGTCATAACAATTGTGTTTTCTGAGTTCATGCATCCAGGGAAACATTATTTTTACAAGACAAATGCGTTGCTGGCTTCAGTCTGCTGCCCATAAGCAGCTACTCGAATTTGTATAGTGCCAAACCACACAGCCCTCTCAAGTGAGGTTTTTCTTGGCAGAGAAACACAGGGATGCTCGGCAAGGTAGCCCAGGGACTGCTATGGTCACTGCCTTCATCTAAATTGGTCTGGACTGACGTAGCGCTGTGCAGAAATAGGCCTTGCAGAGACTCCAGAGACCGAACAATGTGGTAGGTACTTTGCATTTAACCAGAAGGGAACTTTATCAATTCAAAGTTTTTATTTTATTAACTCAAACTCGATTTCTCCCACTGATTTTTTAACAAGTATCTCAGTGTCATTATACTCCATATGGACAAGTCAAAAATCCTGTCCCATAGACAAATGGAGCAAAAGAACGAGAAATTATTGTAAATGCAAACAAAATTTTTTAACTGAAGACTTAATCACGGTTTTAGGTTCTTGATTTTCTAGTCTGTGCAGTGTCTTTCTCATATGTGACAGCTCTTATAAGACAGTGGTGTCCTACTGCATTTCTTTGTTCTTCTTTATCATGTATTTTTCAACTAAAAATTATGTGATTTTAAACTAAACGTGATAAGATTGCATTTAAAAAAAAAAGTAAAAAGATGAGTCTATGGAAGTATCTCTGAACTTCTTGCATGTATTTTAAATTTTATCATGAGGAGCATAACCTACCATTTTCCTGCCTGGGCGAAAGTGGGCGGTACAGTTTGTGCCCCTGATTTCTAGATACAGTACATTTTCCTCTTTCATTCCAGAAGAATTTTATATTGTGGAGGACTATATTGATTCCACTTTAAGATGTAGACTTTTTGAGTACTGCATTGTGCTCTTCTGTGTCATTTTTATTTGTTGAGTGACAAATTGGATATCTGAATGATACTTCACATTGCTGAGGTTTAAAAGGTCTGTACGTGAAGACTGATAAAAAATGGCAAAGCACAGGACTGCTTCAGGTCATATATTGGCTTCTCTTCAGAAACCTCAAGTTAAGTTACCACTGCACTGAGAAAGAAGCCACAGCAATGATATTGTAAAAGATTCATATTGTTCACTATTTTTGGAAGAGATCAATGGTGGTGGTAAAAGATATGAAGGAAAACACTTCTCTGTTCTCCTTTAAATGTTATGCCGGGTGATAAGTTTTCCTTTTATTTCTGTCAGCCAAACTCCACTCTGCTCATGTAATGGTTTGTACTATGTTTTTTCACCTGCAATTAAAATCTCTAAACATGCTAGGCTAGCAGCAGCATTACTGTTTATTTAGCTGGCTTTTTATGGAACTGCTGGGTCAGTTGCCATACTGCCAGGATAAAATAAAATATAATCTTGTCTTTTTTTTTTTTTTTCCCTAGGCATTGCATTTAAAGTTAGCAAAGGCTTAACAAATCTCCAAAGGCTTCCTGGATGAGATCCCAGGGAAGCTCTGGGATCTAGGGCTTCCCTGGAGTGATTTTGAATGTTTCATGCCTACCCTGTGCAGACCCCTGACCCCAGCCTGCATCAGCCATGCCCTGGTTCTGAACACAATGGTTAATTATTTTTATGTTGCCCTGGGCCCAGTCATGCAGTGTGTAACCAATGCTGCAGCTCACTAGTGGAGTAGTGGTAAACACGACCTTGGCCTTTTACTATTTTTCTTCTTAGCCCACAAGTAATGTTACAAAACATGGAACTCCCAGTTGTTACTAAACTACAACAAGATCTGTTAGAGGAAAAACATAGTTCCGAGTGCCTCCTCTTTTTCCTCCTCCTCATCCTGAGACATGTTCCTGCACGATGCAATATCTTCTGTACTCTTATATCATGCTTAACTGTATTAGATAAGTTGAGAGCTGAATAAAACAATTTATAATTGTGTCATCAATGAGAAAACACGCTCTTAACACTTCTTCTCTTGCTCTTCTTTTGGCAAGAAGTCTAGGGAACTTGTGTCTTGGCAGTATAATATTGATGGGAATCCTGGTCTTAAGAAATACCAATTGTTCCTTGGATTTAGCATACAAATGACCTTTTCTGGTTTGGGTTTCTTTGTCTTTGGTGTTTGGGGCTTTGTTGGGTTTGTTTTGTTGGGTTGTTTTTTGTTTTTTGTTTTTGTTTTTGTTTTTTGGTTGGTTGGTTCATTGTTTGGTTTTGGTTGTCTTTTTTTGTTGTATGGTTTGTTTGGAGTTTAGTTGTGGGTTTTTTGTGTTTGGTTGGTAGGGGGTTTTTTTTGTTTGTTTTATTTTGTGGGGTTTTTTTGGGGGGAGGGAGCATTGATTTGCTTTTTATTGCTAGCTGAAGGCCTATTTCTTATGTCTGTTTCAGTCCACTTCCTTGTGTTTTTTGACTGTGTCTTTACCGTACTTGCACATTGGCAACATTGTGAGATGCAGAACAGAAGTTTGAATCATCTTTAGCCACTCTTTTTACTAAATTTCATTTCAGTACCCTGGTACATAAAGAGGCTATAATTATACTCCTGCTCTGGTCTAATACAGGTAAAGTTGCATTTACTGTTGGGTGCTGGACTAGATGCACCATTGATCTGACTCAGTGCAGTCAGTCTTGTATTATTATTATTGCTAAGTAAGGGTAAAAGTGTGAACTGCCTCCCTCCCCTCTTTTAAAAAAAATTTATTTATTTTTGTTGATTTTCACTAGTTCCTGAATTCACAAAGCATTAGACTGAGCATAGGAACCAGGCATGTTATTTGATGTTAGTGGGATGCAGGAGTATCTCATTGGTCTATACAGACATCTATTCATTGAGTTCAGCACAAGATACTGAAAGAGGACCCAAACATACTCTGTTCCTCTTTTCATTCCTATTAGGCTGCATGAAGTTGTCATTTCATCCTTAGTGCCCAAATCGGCCTCTCATCTCTTAAAGAAGGGAGCCAGGGCAATTGTCATTTAGTTTTTCCAAAAGATTTAAAGGAAGTGAGAATTGCTTTCCGCTAAAAAGATAAGAAGGATGTTGGGCAGCCTGCTTCTCCAACATTTCCCTAAAAAAGTCACCTTACAACTGGAGAAAATGGTATTGCTACTCAAATTAATGATATAGTGAATGTACTTAAATGCTTGGGAGCGTCTCCGTGCCTGTACTACCGAGTCGGGGGGGAGAAGTAATCAACCCGTGTGATTCGACTAGCTCAAATTCTGCAAGTAAGGTCAGCTCCAAATCAAAATTGCTTATTTTCCCTAAAAGTGTACTGTTTAGGGTACAAAACCTTGCTGTTTGCAGATTCTATCAAAAAAGCGAGGAAAAAAACCCCACATGATATTGTTCAGCTTTAATATTTCCCTAAGACCTCAGGTAACAGGTCTGTTCCTGAGCTCACAATACTGGCTCCTTAGGAGAGTGCCCGTTTCCACCATTTCTAACCTTGCCTCTAAGGGAGAGAGGAAGCAAAATCTCTTCACTCATCTGGTTCACTGCAGTTTCCTATTATTCAAATTTTTTGGCTACTTTGAATACTGATACAGAGCGTCCCAGCAGTCTGCTGAGATCAAAAGCCACCACCATTTTCCAAAGAGCTCACCTCAGCAGAAGCAGGTCTTCACCAGACAATTGGGAGCAAGACGCTTAAAGGTGGTCTCATGGCAAAGCTATCCGGAAGTCATGAACTGTATACACACAAAGATACAGACTTATGTAAATAAGTCAGAAGAAGAAAACGAGGCATCATACACACTCCAGGGCTGTCATTACAACTAGAAACTTCATATAGCACAGCTGATAGAAAACTGTCCAAAGCAAAGCTCGAGGAGAAGTTAGTCGAGCACAGTTCCAGGTGGACAGTCAGGAGTGGTTTGCTTTTTAGGGCATGAACAAAACACGGCCACTTTAATTGCCCTGTTTTGGGCAATAAGCAGACCTTGAGGTGCAACTTCATGTCCCAGATCACAGTTCTCTGAAGAGCAGATGCCCAGAGCTCATTCTTCACCAGGAGACCCTCAGGCACTCAGATCTTAGCTGTGAGTCTGAGCTGTAATGTGGGATCCCTGCAGACAGCCTGGGCTTGTAGATCCTTTATTGCCTGCATGTCCCCCCTTCTGAAAACTTCCAGGTGCCTTTCTGATAAATTCTTTTTTTGTTTAATATTAAAACTGCTTTCAGACAAACTTTAGTAATAAAGCCATGAGGTAGGACTCTTACTTTTTTCCCTTTTTACTGTCATGCTTATGTATGAGGCAAATTATGATATTCAATATCTTTACAATCCTATGAGCTTTTATAAATATTTAAAACTGTTGCACTCTGTTTAAGATCTCCCATTCATTAGAAATGCAAAAGATTGTAAATTAAATTTATATTTCATGTCAGCATATTCCAAAGTTATTTGGACTCAAGCAAATGAAATAAACTACCTAATACAAATACAGTGATTTGCCTTGACATAGTTTCTTGATTTATTGGCAGTTTATACAACTACAGAAAAATGATGACACATAGCAAATTATTGGGAAAGTTAACAATCAGGTCAAAATTGTAATTTGCAAAGGTAAATAAACTGATGGTAGGCATGGAACGGTATCAGATTTTGAGGTTATTTCTTTTCCTTTTTTCTCCTTTGGCTTCTGTTTCTTATTTCCTTGCATTATGGATCTCTTTTCTCTGTATCTTTTAATGTAACCAAGTCACACAGGTACTGGGAATACAATATGTGTTTATTTCCATCCAGACTATCTCTCATACAAACCATATTTCATTTGCTTCAATTTTCTGTTCTTGTAAACAGAAATTTAAAGATCCCCTGAACACTCCTCAATAAGTGCCCTAGCTACTGCTGTCTCACATTAATGAAAATGGTACAAAGGACAGAAAACAAAAACAAAGCAAAAGCACTATTTGAGCTGCTTAAATTTTGTCCTTCATCTTCTTTCTGTTTCTTACTGATTTTAACACTGTCTTCAAAATAATTCTGATTTTTTTTCTGATACAACAAGGGAAAACCATTGCTCAGCCTTTCTGGTTATGCTGGTTCTTCAGTTTCCTCTTGCCAGGTCCTCACAATCAGCAGTCAGGTAATGAAATGACAATTTTATTTCCTTGTGGTTGTTTCTACCTATTTCTTTTAAACAAAATAAATTTACTTGGCTAAGAGATATGCAGGATGGAGGACTCATGATAACCAGAAATGTAATAAATGATTCTGCAAACAAAGCTGGAACTGTAAATAATTCATGTCAGTTAAAGATTTTAAAGAGAGAAGTGGTCATTAGTCTGGTTTAGCTTCCTCACTGCAGAAGTCACAACAGCATTTCACACACTGCCTCATACTGAGCCATATACTATAGTCTGATTTAAAGAAGTCTTTCAGAAGGCATCCGCACCTGATGTGGAGGCATCTACAGATGAAGAAACCACTTCTTCTGTAAGTTACCCTTTTTGTTCAAAAACAGGCAGAGATTTTGGTTGAAATTTGTCAAGTTTGGGTATTGTTTTATTCTATGGTCTTCTCTTAGGACACTAGCATCTTTAATATAATATTATTTTATTTTAGTGATGGCAATCAAGTTGTCTCTCATCTGTCTCTGTTAAAGACTGAACATGCTGCCCTCTGAAGCATGGCCAAGGGGTGAAGTGCAGAGTGTGAAGCTGACACAGAGATGTTCAGCACGGACAAGGCAGGTGGAAACAGAGTGACAGCCACATGAATGTGGTGCATGGGGTGGAGGGAAGAGGTCCCAAAACCTGGACTGGTTAACCACAGGCTTTGGGAAACAGAAAACCAAATGACTATGTCCCTGTGAGGCACATGTGTGGAGTTTGGTTCACAGCTCTTTCACTGCAGAAGAGGCAACAAGTGTAGCTTGGAGGTGACGTCCAGAGCTACACATTAATTAATCCTGCATGGAAGTCCTTATGGTAGTTGTCGAGTACCTTAGGACTTGCTTTGCTACATTAGTAAGTAATAGGAAAATAGAATAGACAAAATTGGAGTAATTAAGATAAAGTGTTGGAGAATTTAATAGAAAAGTATTGCGTCTTTCAGAAGCACAGTTGCTGCTACCTAACAGGCACTAATAATTATATGATTGTGAGAGGCTAAAAGTGATCCTTAATCGCTTGTCCTGTAAGATCACTGATGGCCATTAAAAAACGACCCCAGTTAGTAAGAGAAACACAATGTCCAAAAACATCAAAGTCAAAAAGACTTTAAATGTATTCAGCTATCAGTTGCATGACTGGAAAAAGGTAGTTAAGTATGAGTTACGGCCTCTTTCTACCTACTACAGCCTGTAACAGTGGATATTTTAATAAACTTCAGTAGGAAGAAAATAAAATGTGTGAAAATACCTGAGGTGTTTTGAAGATACTGGAACATAAGGAAATATATTTTATGGCAAGTATCCCTATAATGCAGAGAAGCAGGGGACATGTAAGTACATAATGAATATAGAACAGGCTTGGGAAAATAAGTGCTGGTGAACTTAAGCAATCTCTGTGCCTTGAAATGTAAAACAACCGAAGTATATTTCTTCAGTACAACAGTGAGTGGTAGTATGCATTTATTAACTGCAGAGTAACTGAACTCCTTATCATGTTAAATGCAACCCCCTGAAGCAATGTTTTGATTGAAAAGAAATGGGGCCTTCACACAGTGCAGTCAAGCCCATTAACAACCAGCTTGCTCTTAGATTGCCTTGTAGGGGTACTGTATAAAGAGTCCAAGCTGCCCTAGCAGACAGATGGGGGGGCGGGCAGGGAGAGGTGATGGGAGGTGAGGAGGTGCCATGGGGGGTGGCAGGGGAAAGGCAGAAATGCGGAGGTGTCACCTCACACTCCAAAGTCACTGACAGCACTGCTTGCTGCTGCTGTGACAAGCAACACCAGCAGCTTCGAAAGATAAACCATTTTTAAGCACAGCAGCCTTAGGATAGTGTGGTAGGTCCAAGGCTGCCTGGCAAAAAATCTTTCTTGGGGTTTTTTTGCAGCTACTGCACTAGGTACCTCCCTGTTTGGCTTACGTCCCAAACCAGCCCTAAGTAAACAGTGTTTCTGCTTACTGATACAAACATTTGTGTAGCACTACGTAGGCAAATAATAGAAGAAAAGTCCTTCCTGATGAAGTAGGCTGAATACCATAATGGTACCTGACACATAAATGCACTGAACAGAGGTAGGTATTTCTTTAGCACCCAAAATCAAGTTAGTCAGTTTGCACAGATTGTTGAATGTGAAGCAAGAGCAAGGCAAAGTATGGCAAGGCTTCAGGCAGTTCTTCAGATCTTCCACAGTGCAGCGATGCTTTAGGGACTTCAGCTCCTGGAAGTTATGGAGAACACTCTTCATCAGCTGTTCTTTCAGCTAAGTCCATAAAAATATTAACTGGGCTATACATAGCTGGCACTCATCTTACTGCTCCGGGGACCTGGAGGATCACCCTTTCTATGCTGTAGGAAATAAAGCTGCTACCCTGTTGCTACATCTCCAAGTGCACCCTTATAAGAGGAGAGGGTCATTTTATTATGAAAGAAATCTGCCTTCACTCACATTTTCCTGCCCTGCTTCTCATAAGCACCTGGACAGGTGTCTCCAAGTGTCTTCTGGGGGTGATGGGGAGTCTGAGTCCTCATGATGCTGCCTGGGCCCTACCAGGGCTGGCAAGGGTGGCTGAGCTTGGAAGTGTCCTTTGTGTCCTTTAGGAGCTGCTGATGTTTTTTTACCTGTCTGTCCCATTCCACTTCTGTGAGTCCATAGGATTTCCTCACTGTCTTTTCTTACCTTCCCTGGGCAGCTAAGGGCTCCTGTCTGTCCTTTCTCTTCCTACCCAGATGGGAAACCTTACTGGTTTGGGTCTTGGGTGGTTCTCTAGTTGCCCTGAGAAACTGCACATAGCTGTGCTGGGATGTCCACGACCTGCTAGTCTGGGTACCATCAATACCTGCTGCTCTTATGGCCCTTCCCCCGTTCTTTCTGTTGCTTCCACATCCAGAGCTCCCCATACAGACTCTGTTCATGTCAATCTTAATTTTTCTGTTACAGTCCTCTAAACTACTCAACAAAGCTCTTTGGTGATCTGTGTCCTCACTGCTACCACCCAGCACATTACGAAGTGAAATGAAAGCTCAGATCCAATCTTACCTATCCTTGTGGATCCTAGTAATTCAGAATATATCATTCAGCATCTGCCTTTGCAAAACAATTCATTAACAATTTGAAATGAAGAATACCTCAGGAAAAATATTAAGCTGAAATGAATATATATAGTGAGAGGAAACAGCAAACATATGGTTTCAGTGAGCTACTTCATTTACATCTTTGTTCTCTTGCATGTTACAGTGATTCTTCAAAATAGCTTTGGTTTTATATTTTCCATTATTATTCTTACCCCAAGCAGATGGATGCATCTCCACAGGGTCTTTAGAGCTGTTTGCTTTTGTTGTTAATTTTGAAACAAACTTTAATGTCATTTTCTCTAAGTTGTCTTAGCCGGGAAAAAAAATGCTCTGTAGTGCCTAACTGGTACACACATGTCTAGCTATCCAAACAGAACTCAAAGAGCAGAAGCTGCAGCCTCACTCATTAGGGTTTTTTTTTTGATGTAAATATAATGCTGATACGTAAAGGAAAATCAACGCAAACTTTGAAGAGTCCACTAGTCAAACAAATTGAGTAGACTCACTAGTTCAGCAATATTGAAATCTGGTTAGTAAAGAAGCATTCAGATGGAGTGTTTTGGTTTTAACTGATGTAATTCCCATATACATTTACATACTTATAGCTACTCTGCTAGTATTTCTTCCTGCTATGTTCCTGTGCAATAATAGAAAATAGTTTCTGAAAGGTAATAATACTGTACAGCCTCTATGGCCAGAGCTGCTCTCTCAGTAGTACTGTAGGGTGTTTGATGTTAATTTAGAATTCAGTGTCATTTCCCAGGAGTTATGGGTTAATTCTGAAAAAAATTAAATGACCTTCAGATACATGTTGTATAAACAATTCTCACTCATTCATATTCAAAACAAGACTTTTAAAAGAGGCTTCTTGTAGCTCATATCTGCAGGTATGGTCTCAGGGAAAAATAATTGCATTCAAAATTGCAGTTACTCAACTAGAAGCAAAATTTTTGAAATGTCTACCTCTTTAAACAAATCATATTGCATTTGAAATTTATTTTCAGCTTCCCAGGTGGTTATCCTTTTCAGTGTTTCAGGAAGCAAAATAATATATATGAACCAATAAGCATGGGTAATTGAGGCCTCCTATAAAGACAAACTACTGTGTATGTAAACATATCAAGTGTCAGTATAAGTGAAAGTGCAATGAAAAGCATTTTTATTGCATGCTAGTTAGTCTCAGATAGTAGTTTTCTATGATTTTGTAATTATCAATGTTATTTCATTTCATGCGGTTTAAACATCCAATTTATTTTCTGTTAAAAATACTTTTGTAATGCTTTGATGCACTTCCAGGTACTCTTGGAGAACAGCAGAGTTGTCCTAAGTTTCCTTAAAAACTCTAGACCACCCCAGAAAATCACCTGAGTTTAAAATGTATCCTCATTTTATAGCAAGAGTAAATACATATTTTCCTTTTGAATGAGGAGAAGCAATTACCAAATTTCTGTTTTCTAGATGAAAATAAATGAATAATATCTGTTTAGATGTATAGATCCCTCAGCTGTTTCATGTTAAACCCCTTGATTCTATGAATGGATTTCCTCTTTTTACTTCTGAAAACTTCAAGCCAGGCTCTTTACTCTCACAAAATGTGCCTCTGACTTTTTTTTTCTTCCAATATATCTTTTTCCAGGAGGCAGACTCAGCATTGCAAGTCCCACACGAGAATATATCACACTTCTAGAATAGTTTTCTAGATTTTAGTCCATACGTGCCCCCCAGCAGCTCTATCTGGCAAACTATGAGTTTGGAGGTGCAGTTAGCCCTTCACATCTGCCTGATGTAACACAGGGAAAATAGGTATGTAAAGTAGAAAAGGGCTATGTGTAGGCTGTTTGACACAAATCCCAAAATTGCATGCAGGGCTGATGACAGAGTGACAATGTGCCTCACTGAAGGCCCAGCGGCTGGGGTGCAATCAGTTGTCCCCAGCTGTCCCACCCTAGGAGTGGTTCCCCCATGCTGAGTCTGTGGTCGCTGCCTCTGTCTGCTCTCCAGTTCACTCTCTGCAAGCAGCGACTTTGAGACCGCTAAAGTTTGTTATTCTGTATCATGGGCATGGACAA
The DNA here is from genome assembly GCA_013399365.1 of Pampusana beccarii. Lineage (NCBI taxonomy): Eukaryota > Metazoa > Chordata > Aves > Columbiformes > Columbidae > Pampusana > Pampusana beccarii. Next base: position 255,520 of record VWYH01003570.1, on the reverse strand, counting down.
ATCCCAGCAATGAACTCGCACTTGTCTTACAAGGCTGAAGAGAAGGTGGAGCTGCATGACATGGTATGTACCAGGGAATACTTTGTTTTCCTTCTCTAATTTTGCAACAGTTTCAAATCTGTCCTGAATTCAGCGAACACTTCCACCTGAAATCACAAATGAAAACTATTTGAGCCTTTGGTTTTCTTTTATAAACATTTCCCTTATGCAAAGGGATTATTCTCACTTATTAAAAGGTCAAGGATATGAAGGTCCAGAGTTTCACATCATGTAAGCCAGGGATGTCAAACTCATTTTCACCAGGGGCCAGATGTAAGCATCAACCCCCCGCATCCAAACAAGGGGCTCAAGGGGCACTAACCACCAGTCTTTTTCTTTCATGTGAAGCTTTTCAGATCCTTTCCATGCTTAGAAATGCATGTGGCTTGGTACGGAGAGAGCAGTGCTACCTGCAGGATGATAAGGACTGGGAGGAGATGTCAGCACCTTCTCGTTTTACTAAATGAGACAGTGACCAAATGTGACAGAATGAGATGGATTCCATGTACTCAGGGACAGTGCTGAGAGGTACCCACTGATATCAGTCAACTCTGCCTGAACCAGAGCAGAGGTCCAGCCTCTGCCTTCTGAATGGGGTATGTACCTTGGCCCTAGAAACTGTGCCTGTGTGTTGGGGAAGAAAAGGGCGTTACAGGCAACTTTCTGGGCCTTCATTTGTTTGTTGTTTATTGTAAATGTATGTAAAATGAAGGAAAAGGTTTATTCAGGTCAAAATCCACCTCCGTTTTTTCCTTTTTGCCTTTCTTCCTTTTTCCTTTTGTTCTTTTTTTTTTTTTTTTACTTTATCTGCCAGCTATACTCCTCTTTCCCTACAAACCAACCAACCAAACAAAAAACAAACCAAAAAAACAAAAGCAACAACAAAACCAAACTCTAGTTACTTGATCCCTAATTGCTCAATCTTATTTGTACCTACTTTTCTCTTTTATCTGCAGATGAACAAAATTACGAAGTCCTGATTTAGTCTTTTATCCTTTTGTAGCAGGTGATATGATGGTGGTTGTAGAGACAGAGACATGGGCATACTTATACAAATAAATGGATCTGAATCTATCTCTTGTGTTTCCCAATATAGTTTCTTACTGAGGTCCTAGCTCCCTTTCTCTAGAGCCACACGTTTTTCCTCAGTTAAGGGTGTGTAGAGGATAAACTATAAGCCCTTCACTCTCTTTTCTAGTATGGGCATATTTGTCACAAGCTTTAGAAAAATCTGTTAGAAAAAAAAAGTTGAAAACTTTTTATTCTATAACGCCTATTCACAGAGAATGGGAGAAGGCCTGAGACTGGGATGGGTGGATTATCTGTGTGTGTGTTTATAGAGAAGAGGGCTTGAGGTACATACCCAGGAAAATGTTGCGAAGTACAGGTGGTAAGGAAAATCTGGTGTATATGCCAGGTAGTAAGCTCTGTTTTCCTCAGCATGATGATCTTTCTGTCTTATGCTGATCACTGTTTCAGGCAGAAGCCAGAACTTTTGTCCACAAAGCTGAAAAAAGTAAGAAGCAGCCAATGGGAGAAAATTCACAACCAAAATTAGGTTTGAGAGTTGACAACTTCGAAGAATAAGAAAAATGCCAGAGTAATGGTTCCTTTTCATTTATTGTTCACTGTTCATCTAAGAAAGAATGATTTTTCTTGATTAGCTTGTTTTTTACATAGCTAAAATATGCATAATTTAAGAGTACATTCTTTCCTGAGTGCACCTTTAGTCTAATTTAGGGCAGATAACTACGAAGTCACAACAGCCTTGTCCCCAGAGCACATATTCTAAACCTAGGAAATGCAGAGTTAAGCCTAAATTTAAAAGAAATTGAAAAATGTATGATATCTCAAGACCAAGTCTAAAATTATTTGTATTCCTGTTAGTACAATGTGTGGGGAAGAAAGAAGAAATCTGACAGTACGAAAAAGCTGTGAAATAATATTGGGTATCATATTGTTCCTGCTCTGTATCTGTGGATAATTAAAACATATTTTTCAATTGTACTTTTTATTTTATAATTTTGTAACATAATCCTTATCCAGAAATTCATGTTACATTCATATTTTTGCCCCTTATATTTACATCCACCATTTGTAAACTTGACATAATTGGAGTCTGGTTTTTAATGCATGGGCCAAATTCCATATTGTCAAAGAGAAAATGAATAACGAAAAAATACACAGTGAATTTTTTATTCTTCTGAATTAAAGTTTAATAATCAGATTGTTAACCATGTTGTTCAAACACTGCAAAATGTGCTTAAACTTTTTTTTTCTGCTAACACTATTTTTCTATATTGAGGTAATTTTCATGAAAGACCTGATATCTCTTAATTAGATAGTCACTTTCCAATAAGTGTATCGTAATAATGGTAATGGTTTCATATGTATATTTACTGCCAGTGTAGAAGAAAGACTTTTTTTTAAAATGAGAAGTCCTTATTCAATGGAATGATAAAATGAACTTCTCCTCTGATAGCACCCCGAGGAATTTCTCTATTGCTATGCTGGAACGTAATGGGAAATCTTTTGTTAGCCTTTAGTTGAGACATATTACTATGTACTATAATTATAATAATTTGCTGATTTGTTCACTGATTTTAAAGCTATATGTTCTTTTTTTTTTTTTTTCAATATTTTCAATTCAGGATAGTAAGATTAAAGACAAAATAACAGAAATATATACTTACATAGGCTATCTCTAGCTCTCTGCGTAGGTTTTACCATGAGACCCATCACCTGCCTTGCAAATTCCTAACAACTAAAGTAGTAACAGCCATGCATTGCCACTGCAGTATGAGCCATCATGGGAGAAACAATGCACAGGAGTAGAAATAGGGCAAGGAATATTCACTTTCATCTGTGAAGAAGAGTCAAACAAAGACTTACAGTTTCCGTGCATTATATTCATATTTTTTTATTACTTCCTTATGGCTTGAGTATAGTGGTGCTTGGAAGATCTGGACTATGCTAGATTTAGTATCCTAGCTCTAAACAAAATAGACCACTGAGAATATATAACATTATACTTACTCGTGGTGTAAAGTCTGCATAGTACGTTCCTTTTTTCAGTCTTTAGTGGGACTGTACCTTGTACTTTCAGGGGGTATCAATTTTACAGAGGCTTCATTCTTTCCTTATCACAAACATTCTTCCTTGAATAGAAATTTCAGAAATGTTGAAGCACCAGTTTTTCACTTTGCAAAGAAATCATATGTGCAGCCATGGACTCTGCTCGCTGCAGTATTTCTTTGATTTACGTGACATCCAGGTTTGCAAAATCTCCATGGTTTTCTAGTCTACGGGATTGTAGAATTGTCTTGCAAGAGTAGATTGAACATTACCAATGCTGTCTATACATAATCGAAAACAACACTCCGAGGAGTGTAAATAAATCTGGAGCTCATTAATCCATTTAAAGTGCTAATGCTGCAGTATTGTCAGTGAGACACTGCTCTATTCAGGAATCCAGGTTAAGTAATGTCAGTACCCCAGAATTTTGCCAGAGGCATAGCTACATATACCCTGCTCAATATTTGCTATACAATTACACAGCGCAAGGCTCTAAGAGGAGAAATACTTTTGAATACAACAAGATCGTTTAGGATGGTGGATGGAACAGAAATTTTGGAGCAGATGGTGCAAAATTCATGTGCTTGTCTCACTGACAGCACTGAATTAAGTTCACTTGTCCATTAGTGGAAGCAAAAGAATAGACCTTGGCAGAAAAAAATGGGTGGCTATGTTTTGGTGTGTTCATGAACAGAAAACATACGAGTAGCAGCTAGACTTACCATGCATGGACTTTAGAGTTTCCTGTGCCAGGGCACAATGAACACTCAGGGTTTTCTAGCTTTCCAAGGGCTGAACAGTAGTTTTCTCCATACTTATTTCCTAAAAAAAATATCTCTTAGTGGGGATATAAGGATGTCTAAGGGCTCACTGAGATTGAAAGTTTGAAAGTCAGGAAGACTTCATGCATTCTGCATCCACTGCCAGTGCTTGTGAGTTTGGCTAAGGAATTGCTAAATTCAGAAATGTGACTGCACACACCATTTCCGTGTTTGGAGAAGATTCAGGGTTTTTCTTTTTCTTTTCTCTTTCAATGTTTTAGACATGACAGAAAACTGACACAAAACATGATCACAATTTATAGTAACCTAACAGGTATACATTTTGCCAGGGTCAATATTCATCCCATTCACTAGCCTGCTTTTTTGGGAGTACCCAGCAGTAGTTGCCTGGAGAGTGAATGTAAGCACCACCAGTTGTTCCAGTCCCTGTTTTAGTAACCTGTGACTTACAACTTTGTGCTTGTATGCAAAAACATGCAAAGACCACAAGGAATGGAGAGGGAGAGGAAATGGGTATCAGAAAAATGGCTACTAAACAGAGGTTGAATGAGTAGGACGTTGGGTCTCAGGATGGCTGCCTTTCACTGCACTTATTAAGTCTTTGGGAGTAGGAAACAAGAGAGGGAAATAGCTGAGATGTAAAACCACTACCTCATGTCTTGCAGGATATGGAAGATACAATTAATAGACAGAGAGAATGGGAGGATAGTGTCATGGTTAAAGCAGTTAGTTCTGTTATGGAGTATTTATTGTCCATGCCTGTAAACACAGTTTCCAAGAGGATTGGGAGTAAATAACATAATCTAGTTGTATTATTCCTTGTCTTGCCTTTGGTTAAAACACATCATTTGTGGAAGTGCTGGGAACTCTCTGGAAGAGCTGCAACACATTGGACCCAGATGACTTACTTTGAACAAAAGAGATTTTATTTAATGAGGTCTCTAAAAAAATGATGTTACAATGAGCCCAACTTATTGCAATAATATCCACAGCTAGAGGATATATGGTTATTTGAAAAAGTTTTTGTGCCTTGTTTCTGGACTTTCTGCCAGTTTGTGCTGATGTACAGATTACTGAGAAGACCGACTACAATTTGTGAAGCCCCCAGACACTGAAACAAGCACCACAGAAAAGCCGATGAGGAAAATAATAAGTTGGCCTCAGATAAAGTTTTGATTACTGTATGGGATACGTGGTGGACAGAGACACTTACTAGGCAGAGAAGACACTATAAAATACCGACATTTTTTATGTGAAGTAAATACAAATAATGTCTGGTGCTGAAGTGAGAAGGGGTCCTGTGTAAAGAAAATGTGATCTTGTATTCATTGGCTATATCATAATACATGTCTAATACCTAATACATACTTAAAGACAGCCTTAATCTTGGCATTTTTGAACACTCCTCAGTCTTTATAGCATTATTTTAATTTTAAGAGGGTTTTTTCCTTCTCATTTAATAATATCTGAAGTGCAGTTATTTAAAGTAGCTTGAATGAAGTTGTACATAAAGGCCAACCAATATCAACTAATAAAACTGTGCAGAATATAAAATATTCATTTTTTGGTATCATCTATTATTTATGGTATTTCTCAGAACCTGCACTGAATTAGTGATATTGAAATATCCTTTCGCTTAAAGGAGAATAAAATATATCTTAGTACAACTGGAGATGGAAAAATTAACCAAAGGCTAGACCCACCAAAGTATTTCAGTAGATATAATTCTAAGTGTGAAATTTGAGTCCTCAGTACTGCCACTAAGTTGTTCTTTTGGGCCCTGAATGTGCCACAAATCTCAGATGAAAACTTAATTTGGCACAGGTTGCAGCTAGCCCTAAGGAAAAAAATTCACAGCTGGAGTTCACACTACACATTGGAACAAGTTTCCCATGAAATTATGGAGTCTCTATCTGGACAAGGCCCTGAACAACCTGAGAAAACGTTAAAGTGGACCATGCTTTGAGTGTGGTTGAGACTAGATGATCCCCAGAGGTCTCTTCCAGTATATACAATTCTAGTACTCTGTGTTGATTTTATCCATTCTCATAGTTCAAGGTTAAACTGAGTTTTGTATCTGATGAGTGAACATGATCCAAATATATGTAAGCATAACAAAATGATGTTTTATTAACAACTGAACTTCTATAATTTCTGCCATTTATACTCCTTTCTACTCAATGCCAGCAACAGTGCCCAGTTGCTTTGTGTCAATTGCTATTATTCATCTGGGTTCCCAGCTGTTCTGGGAATAAAATGGGTAGGCCACATGAATGACAAATATTTGTAAATTACATCACCATGGTTATAAGATGCTGTTTCATGTCTCTAAGACTTGCTCCTATAAATTGTTTTTTTCTGTTTTTCATATCTATCTCATACTTCTTTTAATTAATTTCCAGCACGATGCTATCATGCATAACTCGAATGGGAAGAAAAAGACTTATTTCTTTGTATATAAATTCTAAATGTGCGATATCATAGGCCTAGGAAAAACAATAATTAGTATCACTCAATTAAATAGATGAGACCTTGAAGCAGATCTCTCCCTTGGGAGGTGCACTGGGAGATCAGCCCTTGCTGTGCCATGAAGAGATTCATCACTTATACTGTAAGTAAAACTAATCGATTACTTCCTTCATCTTTGGTGCACTTTGTCAGGGCACAAAGGGGGCCTGTGAACTGCTGGATTTCACACCTCCTTGTTAAAGTCTTGAGGCTTTCTGAGGGTTAAATGAGGGTTACAGTGTTTTCTACCCTGCCTATTGCTTTGAGCCAGTCTCTGCATTCTTGCTGCAGTCTGTTTCTAGGAAAAAACACAAATTTATGTTTTTGTTCATCTCCCCAGGTATCACACTTGGACTGTTACTTTTCTGTGTGCAAAAGCTGCAGCTGATTTGCCTGCTAGAGAGCTTTCCTTTCGTGATAACCATGTATCTTGTTGTAAGTATAACAAGCTTGGCCAGAATGGTCATTGTTTTATACACCATTTGTCATGGTCCTCAGTGTATTGTATGTGTCCTTTATGATACTAAGCACACAGAGGAAGCTACAAAATAATGTATCTGATTATTTATTCTGGAGATTCATTTCTACTGAATGAGAGAACAGCAACAACAAATACGTCCTGCCAACTCTTGGCAGGCCGGCCAGCCTGGCAAGCTGACAGACCTGCCAAATCCCTTTGTTTGTCATTATCCACTGAGCAGAGATGCCTTTCAAAACCTCTTTTTGAGCACATTATAAGTCCATTTATTTTCATTATCTCTTTTTTTTTTTTTTCCTTCTCCCCTTAGCATCTTTCTTTATTTGCCTAGACCAAAGCCGCATTTTTTCCCAGCTGTACCTCTAGCAAAATGGGAAGTCAGAGTGCACTATTTCTGGTGGGATGTCGACATTAGGGCACGAAACACCTTTTCTCCACTGAGCCTTCAGATTTATTTTTATTTTGTTAATAATTTCAAAGTGTGTACATATATGAGAATTTTACTAACATTATACATTAACGTGAAAGGGCTTAACTTTATTTTTATGTCGGTTTTCACTTGCCTCTCTAGAATATGGTCATTCAAGTTTTAATGTAAAAATTCTGTTTATGGTTCTGTATACTGTACTTGTTATGGAGCATTTTAGCTTGTAAATCCAACAGCTAGTCCATCTAATGTCTTATCAGAAGTTTGCTCTAGTGATTCACATCAGTTCAAATGTCTAACTTCTATTTTTAAATTATGTTATGCTTCCTGAATCATTATATTTATCATAATCTTTTCAGCATTTCTACACTGTGCTATGCCTGAAAATGACACTATCTATACGAACACGACTGACAGTTGTGTCAGTGTAAACAATCTTTAAAAAAATTAATATCTTAGAAAAAGAACGCTCCTTTTAAAAAGTTATCCTAGTACAGACATTTCTAAGTAAAGTCACCTGTATATTTCTAACTTATTATCTTAGTTATAACATCTCAAAATCCCTTCACTCTTTTAATTAAAAACATTATAAGGATTTCCCAGAAATATTAAGCTTTGTATCTCTTTTTTGAGGTAGTAGCATACATGAATTTACGGGTGCTAAACTCACATCAGTCAAGAGCAATCAAAATGTTAAAGCAGGTTATTATCAATGCACTAAAGTCAGTGTACTTGCACTTCTTTTGCTGATCTTAGTTTGACATATGGATCCATGTCTTGCTACTCACATATATGCAAAGATAAATGGTATTTTTTTAATTGCAGTCTTCAGGAAAAATTGAAGAAACAGGCAGCAGAGGTATAGGATACCACTGACGTATCCCAATGGAAGCATAGCCTTTGGCACTCACTAATAATTGTGAGCAATTCTTCAAGCAGTATGTGGACTCCGGGAGCTCTGAGCAGTGGATTTTCCTGAGATGATGGACCTCTTGAATCACCCTGATAGCACTATGTGTCCTCCAGGGTATCGTGATGAATGCTATAGCAGAAAAAGATATTGAAATAAATATTGAAGTAAAGGTGGTTCACTAGAAAAAGGTCGTAAAAGGACTTTTAGTGGCATTTAAAGAAAGGCATAGTCTGGAAAAGTAATTTATTTTCCCATGCATTTGGTAGCCTGGCACACATGCCCTTAAGTGACAGGTTTGGTTGGTTGCTGTAGAAATTATCTCTGGTTATTATTGTTTTTAAAATACCTCTTCCAGTGGTTAGCTGAAAGTGCTGTCCACAGTCTATTCATTCTACTAAAATTTCAAATTCATTATGGTCATTTTTCAGAACAAGGAAATCCATTTTCTATTACCCAGAAGATGTTACTTTCATGTATTTCTGAAAGAGAACAATTGTGCTGGTTGCTGATGGTGAGTGAGTAATTGACCAGAGAAACTTTCTGTATCCACTTTGGCATCATAAAAATCTAGTGCTGTTCAAAGGAAACATTATAGGCTTTTTCTTTGTAGATAGAACTCATTCTTTGTACAGTTACTAAGTGCAAATAATTCCATGCCTTTTAGTTTAATAAAAAGGTAGATGACAGAAAATAGGAGAATACTATAGCAAAGAGGAAAAAAAAAAAAAATCACTGTGTAAAACTTATAAATCATTTTCACCCAGACACAGTCCTTGAGCTAAGAGGTAGTAGTCTGCTTAGCTGCTTTAAAAGGAAATTGATCTTACAATTAATACCACAGCCTTACAAATTAAAAGTAAACAACTTCTTAATGTCCTACCGAGACCTCCCTGAACCCTTCCTGTTGCTGTGCAGCAAAGCACGGTTGGTGCAGCCTTGGTAATGGGCTTGAGGGGAGCAGATGTTGGGGGACAAATCTCACCAAGCATAGAAAGCAAGTCGAGACTCTGTGAACCGCCATGTGTGATGCCTCAACACCTGCGTTTGGAGCCCAGTTATGTATGCTTCATCTCTGGCAGTCTTGTTTTTCTGCTTCCACTCTCTCAAACCTGGTAGAGATGGTGGTAGACAAAGATCACGTTTCAGATTAACACATATTCTCTAAAGTGGTTGCTTCAAATTAATCTTATTATGCTTATTTTTTGAAAGTAGAAAAGGAGAGGAAGGAGTACAGGGACCCATGACATGAAAAGCATTTCTAGCGACCACAAGTAAGGTAGACACAAAATTGTTCAATAGTAGCTAATCCCATAGGCTTAACCTCTTCATATAGCAAAATTTTTTTTGCACTTTATGTTTTGCAATTCGTGACTCAGTTTCCTAGGTTGGGAATTCCTTTACTTAGCAACTGAGCTTAACAAAACACAAATGAGCAATTCTATTGCAACATAAATTCAGTTTTCCTAGTTTGTAGCAAAGCATAGTGCTGCAATATAATACCGAATAAATGCCGAAGTCCAAAGACATCACAATCAATTAGTAGAGAGCAATATATTTTTGCAAGGTTGTGAAGCCTAATGGTTACATAGAAAGAAGCACTGAGGGAATTTAAATACCGTTGAGAGGGATTTTGACAACTCATTAAACATGAAGGACAGCGCAACAGGAAAGAAAACTGGAAATGCAGTTCCCAAGTGTAAGACAAAAGAGAAGAACTACAAAAACCCACACTGCCACTGAATATAATGCTGAAATCCTGATTTCAGACATCTGGTAGACAAGAGAGCTCAAAAAGTTTATAATTTAATGAAAGCTAGTCAATGTGGATCCACTGCTGGAAGCCCAAGCTTCAGAAATTTGCTTGAATATTTTTGTATATACTACAAAACAGATCAGCAGGGGTGAAAGTCATTATGTATCTGTATTTCAGGAAGTATTTTAAACCACACCATGGAATAGATTATCCTGCAGAATATGAGGGAAGGTGCCCAGGGCAGCTACCAGCTGAGTCCAACAAGCCCTGACTCAGGGACAGGTGTCCCCAGGATCATGGGACACAGGCACAGGTCTCTGCTGAGCTGTCTGTGTGTACATGCCCATCAGGAGGTAAAGGGAGGATCTGTGTACTGCAGGATAGCCTACCACAAGAAAGGAGGCAGTTTGCCTTCACAGGATGGCCTGGAGCATCTTCCTATCAACAGAGACAATCACATCCCTCCTGCCCACATCCAGCAATGGGGCATTTGATCAATCTTTTCATTAAGATATCATGAGGTGTATTTATTCTGCTGATTCACCTACCTTAGAGCTGTATTTTTGGTTTTCTGGTAAGGCATTCGTCCTTCAGTTGAATGCTGCTTCCTTAAACAGCCAGAGAAATGTGATTAAATGTTTTGAAGGCCTCCAGGGGAACATTTGCTCTCCTGGAGCTGGGTTCTGGATGAGGTAGGAAAAGATGAAGCTTCCATTCATGGCTTGTATTTGCAACACTTACTGACTTTCTTGAGTAACTTAACTCCTCCTTGCCTTACTTCTCCTATGCAGAATAAGAGAAAATACCCCTTTAATCTCTTCTGGGGGCTTTTATCCCTCTATATGACAATAACTATATTATTACTAAGCATTTTTGGTTTTGAAAGGCCACAATAATTGTTAAGGAAGCTCAATGCTATTGCAATACAAACAGATATTCATCAAAAAGCCGTGTTGCTTTTATTATGAGTCATGTGCAAAAGCCAAACCCTTTATATGCTTGAATAAAAGAGAAATATTTTTCCCTTTTTGCTGTTAGGATTTGTCTCACTGTCTTTTTCCTTTAACAGATTCAAAGAGGTTGTCTTTGCCAAAATTTTAGCAGCATTAAACACTTACTAGATATCCACCTTGTGTTTTGCCACCTCACATGATACAAATAACTCTGTGCTCATTTGATCAAGGTCATGTTTAAGCAGATTGTGAAAACTGTCTCTGATAACAAATTTTCTGTTAGAGGGATGTTTGTCATTCATGTGCATGTTAGACATAAGAACAATTCTCTTTTTTAATTTCTAGTTTTCTTCATAATATATTTTATTTGAAAAACACCTGGAACTGACTTTTCAGTCATGCACAGTTTGGTTGTTCATGCTATTGCTAGGAAGATGTAAACATTCACATTACACAAATGGTAAATGAACTGTAACCAACAATTTTGTTCCTTTCTTCCTCAATAAAAATAGAAAATTCTTGGGGTTTAGCTGTCTGTGACAGTAAATTGTAAGCACAGACTACCATGTCTGAGGAGACACTCTCTAATCAAAACAGTGGAAGAACTCTGTCTATAAACTGCTATCCAATTAAAAGGTAGTGCATCATTCAGAAATAAGGCTAAGATGTAGAAAAGTCAATCACTGACACGACAAGGGGTTTGGTGCTTGAAGTTTGAGCTTCTTTTCAGCCTCTTCTGTACCCTCTGTAGCAGAGTAAGTCATCACTTTTCAGACAGTGATGGCATTTACATGGGCACTTTGTTGCCCTAAGTCCCAAACATATCTTCATGTTCAAAGAAAACAGAAGTCTGCTTTCTGATATTCTAATCCTGATTTCTGTTTATCTGCGTTATATTATAGTGCTTCCTTTGGATGAAGACTCCATATTCTCTTATAGAGAGTAGAAAATTATCATAAGCTGTAAAAGAAAGACCTTGTGCAGGATTCTGAGTGAAATAGCATATTAGTGATTCAGTTGTCATACTCATTTATGGTATTACAGCTGCCAGTGAAAGGTAGTCAGAAGTTCATATTGTGCGCTATGTTTGTAAATGGTGATGCTATTTCATTATTCGTTGGCCTGTCTGCAATTAACCTCTTACTCTGAGCATGGTAAAAATTTTCAGTAATAGCATACAACATTTCAAACATATTTCAAAGTGCATCTTTGTCACTTCAGTCACTCATGAGGGAAACAGCCTTACTGATTTGGATGCATGCTGGTCATAAATAATTCTTACCCTTAACATCATGTATTTGGAAAAAGGAATAAACTTGTTTAATGGATTGGTTGTATGCCATCATTGTCTGAATTTTGATAGCTCCTGAATCTCGAACATAAGCAATGCAAGAAGTAGGAAAATAGTTGAGAGCTCCAAGGAGATCATCCTGACACTGGAGCTGCCTGTGGTGAAGGCTGGCCAGATACTAGTCCCAGAATGAAGACCCTGTGCTGTCACTCAAACCTTCAGGGGAACTTGCAGTACTTGGATTTACCAGCACTTGGTATATTTTCACCCTCACGCATACGGTGTGGTGACATACCTGTTTCAACTCCTATATCCTGACTAACCCAGGTGTTTAAAAGTTAGTCTTATAGACCTAAGCTAAGCACCTTACCTTCCCTCTGTAACCAAATACATTGCTCCTTCAGAAGGCAATTCCTTTCACCCTCAGATAGTGGTTATTATAAGTGAGACAAACTGTACCTCTGGAGTTGCCTATTCTCCGTAAGAACGAAGTCAGGAGTGATGAGCTTCACTTTGGGTAAGGAGCTTCTGATTTCTGGTGTTGGTTGGGGTTCCCCTGCTGTTTTTTTCCTTTTCTTCTACAAGACGGCTATGCTAACATAATCTTCTGGTTTCCCACCTACGGACTGCAAAGAGCAAAGAGACTCTCTAGGGGATGATTCATTCTCTCCAAAGATAAGTATCTGACACAGGTGGGTGTTTGTCAAAGTAGAAAATGTACTGTAAATTCATTTCTGCTGATATTGCTCACTACTTAAACGGTCTCTTAGGAGGAGAGCTTATGTGATTTTTGCTTCAGAGAAGAGAGTCCCTCACCTATCACATTGCTAGAGGATGAGATCTCCTGAATGTTAGTCTGAGCATTGTTTCAGTGTAGACCACATAAATTAAGGGAGTGCATGGAGGAGAGGAAGGCCCTTGGGAAACGCGTGAGCCAAAGGTAATTTGGGAACCTGAAAGGGTATGTGTGAGAGGCAGTGATTACTGAAGCATAGAAAAAGTGATTTTTAAGAGAAGAATGGTGTGGGAAATCAAATAAAGCAGAGATCAAAAAGCACAAAATGTGTGAAAAAGAAGAAAGATAGTGAATGCAGATGCCATTAGAAATGGATAGTAAACATGGGATGAAACTGGTAAGGGAAAAGACGCCTGCAAAGCAGGAGGTTTGGAAAAAGTTATATACAAAATAAAAAAGAAATATGCTGTCAGCTAAATAAAATTGGTACTGTTTTATCATTCCATTTTAGGGTAAGTTACTGATAGAGGTAGGTAAAATGGTTGGGAAATGTGCCTGTTTGATATTCCCAGGCCAGGCTATTAGAAACAGGTGAATTCTATATTGCCTGAATTAGAAGGCAATAAACTCAGTTTAGCTGTGCTTACTCTGTGAAACCCATCATTGGGTCCTAATTATATGGCTGTAGAGGGATTCTTCATCCTGGTTATAAACTCCAGTTCTCAAACTAGTATGCCTTTGGAGTGTGAAGATTAGACAGGAACAGCATCAAGTGATACAAGAGACCTAAAGGTAATCTAGAAGTCAAGTGTCTTTGTCAGGATGACTGGGGTCTCTAGGAGTGCAAACAAAACTCTGGCTGAGTCCCTGGTACTTATTCAAAGGTAAGAAATCAATTAAAAGGGAAATGGTAAACATCCAGCTTTTGAAATTACTACTGTTAGGAAATCCTGTTCCCTTTCTCAGGTCCTTCTTTGATTGTGCTATCTCCACTGTGATATGATCTTTCTCTACAAACATGTATGTATTTGAAAATTGTTCAGTGTGTCATAACATTGGAAATGCTGTCAGCAAAGCAGTAAATAAGAAAGCAGTCCAGTGCTTAATGCCTAGTTCCAAGTAGCAGTTTGTAACTTACCCTGATTGCATCACATGGAATGTTTCAGATATTGAACAATGTAACAGTACAGAAGTACTTAGTCAAGATGTGTGAAGATAGTGACTTATTTTAACATTTGAAACAGAATTAACAGATAAGACTAGATAAAAATGTGGCTACAGAGAAGTGACATTTTGAAACTTAAAATTACTTTAATATCACACATTTGAACAATTTTCTCTTTATAGTGAGAGTACTTTTTTGCCCTTTTTCCTTCCCCAACAAAAGAGGTTGCTGGTTGAAGAATATCTGAATGTCTGATGAAAACAACTCTTTGGAAACTAGAACTGGAAGCAGGCTCTTGCTCCAGCTAGATACTTCAGTTCAAATAAGCAAATGTGTGGATATCCATCACATTATGTGGTTGGGGCACTGACTTTGGCTATAATTCTAGGTTTCTCTCCAAGCACTCCAGGGCAAAGGTGGGGACAATCCTTAGCACCCTTTGTCTTGCTGGTCATGTTCAGCTCAATGGGAGGGGGGGGGAATAAAACAACAACAACAACAAAAAAAGCCAAACAAACCAAAACAAAAAAAACCCAACCAACCTGTTCCCACTGGGAACAATTTTCTTATATTCACAGAGCATCAAAGCATTTTTAATTAATGTCATGAATACGTGCAAACGGTATTAAATGACCCATGTCTTCACCATCTCCAGGGACTGGGCAGCCTCTCTTGTTTGTTCAATGCTTCTAATAACAGACAAGTTACTGCTTTATGGTTCACTCAAGATGAGAAGGAGAATTATCAGTGTCTCAATTTTTGTGCATCTCTAATGATTACACAAATATGTTCCTAGGAACAAAATAGGAATACAAGGCAGGTGTGGTTCTGGCAGCAAAAAGAAAATCTACCTGTTCTGTTCTAGCAGTGCAAAGTGGAAGCAGGAAAAAAAGTTCAAATACAGACAGATACTGTACTAATTTTATTTTAATTTTTATTTACTTTTTAAAAAACCTGAATAACAATCACACACAGGTGTGCATGTGAAAGATCCTGGGACCTCCATGAACCTGTTTTGCAGATCTCACTTGAACAATTTAATCAGTAATGTATTGATCCTTCAGCTGGTATTCAATTCAGGACTATGGCATCTAAACTGAAATGATCACACATCTTGTGTGCATAAGTTACTATGACAGTCAGTGGGGATCTGGTCAGCATAGGGAGGGATTCAGCTGGTCAGCCATAGCTTTTCTGCTAGCAGAAGCACTCTCGTACTGGGTGGATCTCCAGGTTCAGCCCCCTAATAAGCCTGTAAACACCTAGATGTGGAGTTGGATGTATTAATTTTCGACTGAATCTTACTCTCTTAGGCTGTGCTATCCTCCTCATGCAGACAGTAATCCTAATTGTTTTTTCGTGTTCTTCATTCCTGTTCTTTGTTACCATAAGGATTTGCATACTTGGGCAGTAGTAAGTACTTAACCACAGCAATGTGGATTCGCAGTGCACCAGGTATCATGTATTAACCCCATGTGGATAAAGAATTTTATTTAAATGTAAAGATGAAATAAACTGTGGTTCATTAAGACACATGAATGCATCACTTTTGAGTAAGATACATCAGAAACATGCACTGGGAGTCAGTTCACCTGATTTAAGCAGATCACCAGTCTTAGCTCTTAAGATCT
This sequence comes from Pampusana beccarii, assembly GCA_013399365.1. Taxonomy (NCBI): domain Eukaryota; kingdom Metazoa; phylum Chordata; class Aves; order Columbiformes; family Columbidae; genus Pampusana; species Pampusana beccarii. The sequence goes on along the minus strand of VWYH01003570.1, from coordinate 239,769 downwards.
AAATGAGGCTTTTCTAAAACAGATGTCTTAAGTGCTCAGGGAGAGAAGTGACTCTAGTCCTCCAGAGAAAGACCGTGCTGTGTTTAGGTGCTTCACTTTAGCGTACAGGACTTAAATGGGTGGCTGCAGTCTACAGTATTCACGTGAGGAGTTTGGACAGTACAGCCAGAAAACTACACACACACACTGCACCTACTGTGCAAGCTATAGTACAGAGGCTGTGTTGTAACTAGATTAGACTAAACTAATTATTCCCAGGACATTTCTTCCTACCTATTGACATTGTTCTCGACACAACAGGAGTGCAGATCTGATTACTGCCCTTGGATGCAATTATAGTACAAACAAACTGCAACAGCTTGACGATCATAGGAGGCTAATGGAGCAGGGACTCTTTGAGTTCTTCTTCATCAGAAGGCATAGAAATGAAACTGCATTCTTCTCTCAGCATTAAAAGCATATCACTTAAAGTTCTTGAATGTCTGTAAGCTGTTTTTAAGTATGCTTTAGCTATGGGTATGTGCTAGCACTGCTCAAAAGTCTGAGAGAGAGCTTCCTTAAGCTGCCTATCAGAAATGCCAAATGGTCAGCACAAAACTATGTCAGTGTTTTGTCAAAATGCCGAGAAAAGTGGAAAATTCTTATCTTTTTGTTCCAGGCTGGCAGCTGGGTTTTATTCTTATTGAGAAGAAGTATGAGCACAATCTGTTTTGGAGCAAAAATCTGAGCATTAGAAGTCTAGCAATGACTCTGTGCCAAAGCTGATCCATGAAGCTTTAAGAATAACAATAGAAGCTTTAAGAATAACATTGGTTTCCTTATTTGAGTTATTTTCATCAGTCTTTGTTGGGAATGCTTTGTACTGTTTCTTTTACACCTCTGGCATAACAAATCCTCTATTTTACGATTACAAGTCATTCCTAAGATGAGTATTTAACTGAAAATTTAGCTCCCTTTTCCGCACATCTGAGAGTCCAGCACAATGTAAACAATTTTAAGAGAAAGACTTTTAAACTCAGATTTACTCTGATTATTTTATAAATATAGTTTATTTTCCAAGAAGATGTTAAATCAATTACTATCTGAGAGTCCAGCACAATGTAAACAATTTTAAGAGAAAGACTTTTAAACTCAGATTTACTCTGATTATTTTATAAATATAGTTTATTTTCCAAGAAGAAGATGTTAAATCAATTATTATCCATTCCTACAAGATTTTTTGATTTTTTGANGACAGTCAGTGGGGATCTGGTCAGCATAGGGAGGGATTCAGCTGGTCAGCCATAGCTTTTCTGCTAGCAGAAGCACTCTCGTACTGGGTGGATCTCCAGGTTCAGCCCCCTAATAAGCCTGTAAACACCTAGATGTGGAGTTGGATGTATTAATTTTCGACTGAATCTTACTCTCTTAGGCTGTGCTATCCTCCTCATGCAGACAGTAATCCTAATTATTTTTTCGTGTTCTTCATTCCTGTTCTTTGTTACCATAAGGATTTGCATTCTTGGGCAGTAGTAAGTACTTGACCACAGCAACGTGGATTCGCAGTGCACCAGGTATCATGTATTAACCCCATGTGGATAAAGAATTTTATTTAAATGTAAAGATGAAATAAACTGTGGTTCATTAAGACACATGAATGCATCACTTTTGAGTAAGATACATCAGAAACATGCACTGGGAGTCAGTTCACCTGATTTAAGCAGATCACCAGTCTTAGCTCTTAAGATCTAAATGAGGCTTTTCTAAAACAGATGTCTTAAGTGCTCAGGGAGAGAAGTGACTCTAGTCCTCCAGAGAAAGACCGTGCTGTGTTTAGGTGCTTCACTTTAGCGTACAGGACTTAAATGGGTGGCTGCAGTCTACAGTATTCACGTGAGGAGTTTGGACAGTACAGCCAGAAAACTACACACACACTGCACCTACTGTGCAAGCTATAGTACAGAGGCTGTGTTGTAACTAGATTAGACTAAACTAATTATTCCCAGGATATTTCTTCCTACCTATTGACATTGTTCTCGACACAACAGGAGTGCAGATCTGATTACTGCCCTTGGATGCAACTATAGTACAAACAAACTGCAACAGCTTGACAATTGATCATAGGAGGCTAATGGAGCAGGGACTCTTTGAGTTCTTCTTCATCAGAAGGCATAGAAATGAAACTGCATTCTTCTCTCAGCATTAAAAGCATATCACTTAAAGTTCTTGAATGTCTGTAAGCTGTTTTTAAGTATGCTTTAGCTATCGGTATGTGCTAGCACTGCTCAAAAGTCTGAGAGAGAGCTTCCTTAAGCTGCCTATCAGAAATGCCAAATGGTCAGCACAAAACTATGTCAGTGTTTTGTCAAAATGCCGAGAAAAGTGGAAAATTCTTATCTTTTTGTTCCAGGCTGGCAGCTGGGTTTTATTCTTATTGAGAAGAAGTATGAGCACAATCTGTTTTGGAGCAAAAATCTGAGCATTAGAAGTCTAGCAATGACTCTGTGCCAAAGCTGATCCATGAAGCTTTAAGAATAACAATAGAAGCTTTAAGAATAACATTGGTTTCCTTATTTGAGTTATTTTCATCAGTCTTTGTTGGGAATGCTTTGTACTGTTTCTTTTACACCTCTGGCATAACAAATCCTCTATTTTACGATTACAAGTCACTCCTAAGATGAGTATTTAACTGAAAATTTAGCTCCTTTTTCCGCACATCTGAGAGTCCAGCACTTACATATGTATGTTCCTTCCCCTACAGAGCAGAGTATTAGACCCTCCTTAATACTTTGGCAGCTCAAAGAGAGAAATAAAAGGCATTTTTATTTGTGGCTTCCATTCACACATCCTATCTAGCCTAACTAGTCTGCTCTTTACTTCAAAAGTCTTAGGCAATGAATGCATAACCACGGCTGGCTATTTCAAGTTATGCATGTAGATTTTCATATTCTTCCTCATTTCAAGAAGAACTCTATCTGTTGTTATAACTTTTATAGCAGTATGTCAGCAGGGTGCTGCCGATCAAAGATATTAGGCCCAAAAAAGTGGGATGCTTATATATAAAATTGTCTTGCAACAACATCTGAATCCAGCATCACATAACTAAGACTTGTCTGAGAAAATTGCTCTCCATTCACCTGATTCATTTCAATGCCATGGCATATTGGAACAATATATTGATGATAAACTCTTGAAATACAATGCTTGCTAACAAAGGATAATTTAAACAATGTAAACAATTTTAAGAGAAAGACTTTTAAACTCAGATTCACTCTGATTCTTTCATAAATATAGTTTATTTTCCAAGAAGATGTTAAATCAATTACTATCCATTCCTTTTGATTTTTTTTTTTAAACTCCAACTACAGCACAAAATAGGCTTACAATCTGGAAATTATGTTAGAGAATTGAATGCACACATAGTTTGCATTCCAAAGGGCTTATGTCTTTCATATTTGTCCTCTGTAAATGGCAAAGATGGGTGTCAGAAATCACAGGAGTACCAAGAAGCTCTAGCATATTACATAATAAAATAAAACAAGAGCAATACATTTATTTCTAAAGAGAATTACACATAACCCTCCTAATATACCAGCTGTAAAGCTTTAAGCATATCCTGTTATCTTTCAAGAAATATATGGATTTTCCCCCCCACACATTATCTAGTCTATGCAGTTCTATTATGTCAAATTCATTTGTGAGTTTGTTCTTTTCAGTTCTGGACGTTTATCAATTCATTTTTTTTGGTGAGATTTCTTCACTGGGTAGATTAAAGAAACTTTTTTCTTCTAAGTTCTTTAGTAAAAACCTCTACATTGATTGCACTATCCTTCCTTAATACACTGTTGTGATGGATTCTCACTTCCTCCAGTAGGATCTAACTGTAGGACACATTAAAAAGATTGTATTAAATTCTCCTGCTCCAAAATAGCATTAGATCCAGTTCAGGCCTAAAATATTTCCTTGGGTGAATGAAAGGTTATAAAGATAACTTACTGTTATATTTCAACTGGTATCTATATTCACTGCAATCTGAAGGAGGAATATGGTTGTACGATTGAGTCACAGAATATTAATTTGAAATATATTGATTTGCCCCTTAGATCAATACTATCATAGCATACATATTTTAATCTATATGCAAAGTTGATGCTATCATTTGAAAAGCAATACAGGCACGATTTATTCTTAGGTAAGTCTTGAACATTAAATATTTCATTATGGCTACCAAAACAATTGACCATCACTTTTTCTTCAGGTCTTCTATTTGTTCTGTTTCCCACAAATCTTAAGAGGAAACTGAGAAAATAATACATTATAGCCCATCTTAATTAAACTTCAAAAGTGTTTTCATATCGTTTCTTTCATACAGTGGACCTCAGTGCAAACAATCCAATTTAATTATAAGTTGTTTGCATCAAAACACTTCATAATAAGAGAAATGTAATGGAAATAATTGGTTCATCATACACGGGACTGTTTTGCTTGTTTTTACCTCTGCTTTGGGCAGAAAATGACGTGGGGGGGCAGTCGGTCACCATCTTGCTTATTCATTATAGATAATAGAAATCACATTTCATAAAGGCACATTTACCACAATGTGTTAGTAATCACTGTAATTCATTTAAATACTTGAATTGACTGAAAACATTCATATTTTTTCATGAACTAACTGCAAGATAATGCAGGTTAACATTTTGTTACGCTGCACAAAAAGCCTTAGGAAAGTTACTATGATGAACATGTTTGCTTTTTCAACCTGCTGTTTTGACTGTTTTTCAAGTTAAGGTAAAGATTCAGGTGCATCAAAAGGTGAATGTATTGTGTTATCTTAGGAATTCACTCTATGTACTTCCAGGGAATGGTAACCTAACAAAATCCAGGATTTCAATAAGCAATGAGAAACAATATTTGTTAGCGTATTTCTGCAGTTTGAAGTTTCCTCAAGAAACCACATTTTAGTAATGAGTGATTTTCAAGAAGTTTAGTGACCTTCTTTGAACATTGATAAACCCTTGAAAATATCAACTGCTGGGTTTTGGTACTAGCACTGTCCCAGCTCTCTCCAGTGGGTACAGAGGAATGCACATCAGTCTACATGAACTAAAGGCATAACTGGGTTTTCTTTTTTTAAAGTTGTCCCTGACTTGGGGTTTTTCACAGAGTGGTCACAGGAAGTTAAAAGTCAAGCTGTCCATCCTTCAGTCTGGTAAAACAATATCCTTTTCCTACAGAAAAAGGATGGTGAGATGAAAAATAGTAAGTGATTAAAGGTTAAAGCTTAACAGGCTGCAACTTGGGTTCCTTCTCCTAGAACCAGTCACATGTAGAAGCAAGAAAACCAAGATGTACAGCCATCTGTACTCCCAAACTTTAGCTCTTTTTGCAAGAGGCAAAAAGCTGCTAAACGAATTTTGTATACAACAGCAAATAGAAGACAAATCCTGGTGTCATTAAAGCCCGAATTATGAACTTAATTTATTGACTGTTTATAATGAGGAATGTCAAAACAAGCATAGCTGTGATTCTTGGTATGCAGATCAAATCTTGTTCCTTCCTAGCTTCAACGCTGCCAACACAGAAATCTGTTGGAAATTTCTAGATAGTTTAGGAAAGACTGGTTACAAATTGAAACTGGGGAGGCAGTGAGGAAGAACAGAAAAGCTGAGCCTGATAGCATCTAGAAAACATAGGGCTGACAATGTGGAATTAGCCTGCTACAGTAAAGCACATTGTTTTTATTGTTATCCATTGACATTATTTAGTGATTTCTACTTAGGTAATAGTTTGGTTTCCACATAGATTTTCTCTTTATTTGTGCTGAGCAGATGTTATATTAAATGGGGTTTTGTTTGTTTGTTTGTTGATTTACAGATATATACAGGTCGCGTTTTACTCTCAGTTAAACCAATAGTAAAATTCAATTCCACGTGTAGAAATCTTGTCCTGGTTTTGGCTGGGATAGAGTTAATTTTCTTCATAGTAGCTAGTATAGGGCTGTGTTTTGGATTTGTGCTGGAAACGGTGTTGATAACATAGATGTCTTAGTTATTGCTGAGCAGTGCTTACACTGAGTCAAGGCCTTTTTGGCTCCATGCACCAACGCACCAGCAAGGAGGCTGGGGGTGCACAGGAAGCTGGGAGTGGACACAGCCAGGACAGCTGACCCCAACTGACCAAAAGGATATTCCACACCATATGATGTCATGCTCAGCATATGGGAAGTAAACCACAACAATCTAGTATGACATTAGTTATCTATATAGAAATAGCCACAACAGATGGTATAATTTTATGACTAAAAATAATCTGTAGAAACGAAACACCGTTATTCACTTTTTAGAATCATATATATTCTAGTTAGAGCTACACCTGACAGCTAGGAGCCTCTGGTACCCATCTTAGATCTTACAAGGTATTGGATTCAGAGGACATTTGGTTTCATTTTATGTGATTATTTCTATGCTTTTAAGAGTCATTGATATTAACGTGTACTTGCTCAGGCAAGTAACTTCATAAAACCTGGGAAAAAAAGTAAGAATTAGCATAAAAAGCACATAAATCAATTATTTGCTCTTTCAGAAGCTGCCTGTGTTACTTTCTGATTGCAGAACTTCTGATTTATCCTCGAGATTCAGTCTTTCCTATCATTTATTGCCAAAGATATTTTCATATGGAACAACTTTTAAATGCTGGTGATGATTTGTAATGTTTAAGATTTTCCAAGATATTTGAGCAAAGCCCTCCGGATTTTATTCTGACTCTAGGGTTTGTTTAAGATGCCCTAGTGCCCACAGCCCTAATTAAAAAATGTATTGAATCTCAAACTATTAGAGTGTTCTCAAGAGAAGACTCACTCCTAAGCATTTATGAGGGCATGATTTGAACAATAACAATATCCATAAAAGTTAGATGTAGCTAAAAAGTCTCTGCAGAGGATTAGCAACATTCTCAAAACTCAGATTCTCAAAGCTTCAGTGCCAACGCGTGGCAATATGGGTTACTTAAAAATATAAAGGCGACTTTTGTATTTGCAGAATCTTTCCAGCATAAGACAGTTATAAGTTTGGAGGGAAATGTCTATCCTTTGTTGCACCTCTTTCCACTAAGAGACTGTCTGCTGGGGTACAGCAGTGATTTGCACTGGATAGTCTTCTCTTTAAAATACATACTCATGCTAATCTTCAGACTACTTTAGTTTCCTTGCTGACACCTTCAGTTAATTTAATCAGTTGTTTACACAGTTCAAAGAAAGGATATCTGTAGATTATTTTTTGCCTAGCTGTGAAATATGTATCAGTGCAAATTAAAAATTTTCTCCACAACTGGAGTTGTTGGCCATTTCTTACTTGAATCTACCAAGTAGGTTCTTAAAGAGTAAATAGAATAAATATCTCCCATCAATACTAGCTGAGGTGTAGTCAATCCTGATTTGGGATAGAGAAGATAGAATTTGTCAGCGTCTCTAATTCCCTGCTGTCTCTGTTTTTCAAGGTGTCTATGATATATCCTTAGCTGTACATACTGCTCTATATATTGCATGATATTGTTGTTTATTAGTCTCTGAGCCTACCTAATTGCTGTTTATGGAATTCTAATTTCCTGAGGAATTGTTCCACATGCTAGATTTCGACTTGCAAGGTAAACTTATGTTAGCTTGGCACAAAACCAGTTCTTACAATCTTGCTTCAAAGTTTGGGTTTTAGAGAAGATTTTGCCAGCTCAGCTGCACTGAGTGCAGAAGCAAACCACATAATCCTTCATGAAATAATTTGGGACCTCTTCAGAGTTTCCTGACAGTTGCATATCAACTCTGTACTAACGTGTGGTTCAGAGATCCAGTGATCTCCAGGCACGTGCAGGAAAAAAATTGTCATTACTAAGATTTGTGATCTGAGGTAAATAAAACTTCCTCTCATCAGCAGCAGTATCCCAACTCCAGCAGAAGGAAGCTCAGGCAGTACTACAAAGAGACAGGAAACTTCTCTTACAGCAAAAACCAGAAAGAGCCATTTTCCCCTACATTGATTTGTTTGGGGAAGACGCTGCCTGATTTGGGAGCAGAGTGAGGCTGCACAGGAACAGTGACAGAGATGGAGGGTCTTTGGCTGGGGGAGGTGAGGTCACCCACTGAGCGGGGGAGCTACAGCTCCTGGATCACAGCAGTGGGATGCAAAACTCTTGTTGGAAATGGGTTTCAACTACACAAGACCAAACTGCATCAGTCATGACTCCTTTATTTAAGAAGTCTTTTTTTAAAAAGTAAGACATGTTTTCAAGTGACAGTGCTTATAGGGTGGATTGAGAGTGAGATGTAGCCTCTTGTGGCATCAAGCACAGCATTGCCAGCTGGGCAAGGGAAGTGATTGTCCTGCTCTGCACTGTTGTTGCCTCACCTGGAACACTGTGTGCAGTTCTGGACTCCACACGATAAAAAAAGTTATTAAGCTGTCGGAGAGTGTCCAGAAGAGGGCTACAAAGTTGGTGAAGGGTTTGGAGATGAAGCCGTATGAGGAGTGGCTACAGTCACTTGGTTTGTTCAGCCTGGAGAAGAGGAGACCAAGGGGAGACCTCATCATGGTCTACAGCTTCCTCACAAGGGGAGGAGGAAGGGTAGGGACTGAACTCTTCTCTTTAGTGACGGATAACAGAACCAGAGGTAATGGAAGGAAGAGGTTCTTGGGAGATTTAGGTTAGACATTAGGAAAAGGTTCTTCCCCCAGAGGGTGCTGGACACTGGAACAGGCTCCCCAGGGAGGTGTCACAGCTCCAAGCCTGACAGTGTTCAAGAAGAGGCTGGACAACACCCTCAGACACATGGTGTGAACTGTGGGTTTGTCATATGCGGGGACAGGAGTTGGACTCAATGATCTTTGTGGGTCCCATCCAACTCAGGACATTCTACGATTCCATGAGGGTCTGTTAGTCTTCTCTGCTACAACTGCTTTTATCCTTATTCACATGAAGTCCTGGATGCAGTAGGCAAGTTCAGCAAGAGGGGAAGATGAAAATTGCACTGCCTGTGGGATGGCCAGCAATGGGTGCAGAGTTTGTGAACGTGAATGGAAAAAAATAATGAAAACTTTTCCTGCTAAATTCAACAACTTCTACTACTTATTTCAGTACAACTATCAGGAGACTGTTTGTGTGTGAATGTGAGTATATACATAATAGTTTCATTCACAGGACATACTGCCGTAAGTTGATAACCACCATCTAAATACAAGATTTTTAGCGTTTTAATGTAACTGAAAAGTTCTATAGGGTCTCAAGTGTAATTTACTAACAAATTTTCTTTGATATGACTTTCAAAGACATTTTCTTGATGTTTAAAGTAGTTTTCCAGCTCCTTTAAAAGAAATCAGAAAAACAAATCAAGGAAATTTTTTTTCACAAAATTTTCCTCTACAAAGGTGGATCCCAGAATAGACATTTATGGTTGAGTTTATTTACTTCATCATTTTATTTCAAGGGTGCTTAATACATCAGTTGTAAATCAATATTTTGTGAGGCTGTTCTGTGTAATTCTATTAAGTGCTGGAATGAAACAGATAGAACCTGGGAAAGAAACAGTTATGTAGTGACATCAGATAACTTAGAGTTTAGCATAACATAAAGACAAAGAAGCACACAAAAAAATAATCAGCTAGCATGTATAAGCTAAGGAAAACATAAATACTTTTTTAACTCTGGCACAAGAAAGTCATAGAGGTTGCTTCCACAAGATGTGACAGAAAACTGAACTACAGATAAGCTCAAAAAGGGATTAAGTATGCTGATGAAGGAGCAATCTGTCTATAGCTGTCAAATATGGTTGATGTCTCCAGCTACTCTACAGACCAGGCAGCTCCTAAGACAGTGACTGATGAATGCTGGAAGAATGGACCAGGAAAAGATCAGTCAATACCTTCTCTACCTTTCTTCTATGATTACTCAAGAAATTCAGCATGGTGACCTGCAGGGATCAGTCACCTGAACTACCAGGACCATTGCTCTCACCCAGAATGATGGTCTATATCTTCAGCTGTACTAAAACCAGTAGGGCTGATTCAAACTCATATAAAACCTCGTTATGATGATGTTTCCTGTTTTGTAGATCTCTTAACTTTGGGATCTTGCGGTTTCCTAGATTACAGGAGCGCTTTAGCAGACAGGAGCCTCAGTAATGTGGAACATATGATAGTGTTTTAAAGGATTCAGATAAAACATTTGCAGAGAAAGCTATTAATAAAATGAACAAGGTGACATGGAAACTTTCAACCTAATATTCAGCTTTATTCCAACTGTTGGTGGCACTTTAATTGCTGTTGGACCTAATTATTTTTATGCAATATACAAAGTATTTTCACTCCAACAAACCATTGTAGAGAGTCAATTAGACATGTGTTGATAGGGGTAGGCATGTACAAAACGGTTTGGGGAATTAAAAAAAGAAAAGAAGAAAAAATCTCACATAATTCTTGAGATCTTTCGATAGCTGAAAAGGTTTGGGAAAAACTGGCAAATGAGAAACCAATCCTTATGCTTTGGAGATGGTCATGAAAAACACTGTGCTGTTGTCTCTTTCTTTTAACATGTATTTTTACTCATGGAAGAACCATCCAGATTCTAACAGAACTGTCATTGCTGTTCCACTTCAGATATTTCTTATCAAAATACTTAGGCATTTTAAAGATTTGCCTTTTTATGCACTTGCTCTGCTATTAATCTAAAACTATCATGTATGAGTGTTTACAATTGCAAGGGTAGTACGATAATCTTTGGAAGAGCATTGTGCTTGCCAGTAAACTAGATGAAGGCTTTCAGGCAAGTGATGAGCTGAGCTAAAAGTCTACCTTGTATTTTCATCATTTGTTTTTTCCTCTACAGTTATGTCACTATCATTATTTTTATTATTACCGTCATCATCTTCATCCCATCCATAGTAATCATACCTCTTATTGTATAATCTGAAACTAGTATAAAACAGACTCGGCAATTTGACCGTGAGAGGGTAAAGCAATTTGCTTTGCACTTCCTGCTGCTTTTGCAGATAGTCTGCAATTGAGTCCCCCGTCTTCTTTGCATAATTTCTATCTCTTTATCCTGTGTACTGCTAACACCATCATGAAGCTGGAAAAATGACATGTTGCAGAATGCAAAGAAGCTTCCCTGTATTCAGTTCTAACGGCAGTCTTCCTTGGCTCGACCTGCTGCCGATACTTTTTTCTCCATTTATCTGACACTGTTAACACAAAGTCTTTCTGAGGCTACTTATATCACAAGAACTCTGAGAAAATCCACTTTAACTAGAGGAACAGGGAAAAAAATAGTTCAACAGGATATTTCAAATGCATTATTTTCTTTTAACACTTAATATTTTGGGCTTTAATTCCTTGAGTGATATGTTGTTTTTCTATGCTCTTGTCTCATTAAAACCAGCTCAAACATGGCAGATGGACTGCTGTGAGTGCTCCTCCAGTGGAATGTGAGAAGTCAGTGAGAGAAAGCTCGATGCAGTTCTAGCCCACAGATTAAATTGTCATTGTAAGCACTGCAAAGTCAGAGACCACCGTCTGCAGGAATCTCTTGCTGTATTAGCTCTACTGATTTGCTTACAAGATCCAGATAATATTGAACTACTTTGACTATACAGTGATTTAAAAACAGGTAGGTTAACATCTGTATCTAATCAGATTTGTAAATAGTTAGCCTGACAGCTATGAAAAGAGGTAAAAAGTAACACCTGCAGAGTTGTTTGCATGATTTTCTCTCATATTTTTTCTATATTAGGCCCCAGGGCAGTGGTCACTTCAGTTTATCCAGCAATGTGAATGTCGAGTTGTATTAGAGACACTGAGAATTATTTGCCTTTTCTGTGCATAATAACACTTTTTTTTTCCTTCAGTGTAAAGTTGGGATTAAATCAGTCACCTATGCTTGTGGATCAGAATGTTTTCCTAGGTTCTAAATACCTTATATCAGTTTTACCTGGGTTATTTTAGAGTTCTGTGTGACTGGTACAAACCACCAAAGATAATAAAATGATCCTATCTGTTCTTTAGGTGTAAATTTCAATTTGATTGCACTATGTATGTTCTTTTGGTTGTACAAACTTGGTAAACTGCAATGTTTAAAAAAATGGTCTCTAAGAGGATCCTCTCATGGGCTTTCTGCTGTGATTTTAATTTCCCTGGAGAAAGATAAAATCTTTTTTATAATTCCCATTTTGGCTATGGCTTTCCAAAATGCTTATGGTTATTAGAAGAACATAATTTAATTAATATCACCTGGTCAAAGCACAATCTTCCAGCAATGAAAACATGAAGGATGTTCACTATGGATTTGCTGTGACCCATGTGCAGTAGCACATCTGTAGCCACGCAGGAGCAATATGTCTCAGCAGGGTTTATGCTCCAGAGAGGCCTAGCATACTGTTAAAAATAGTTTAGTTAAAATATTACTGCAAATAAATTACTAGGTGTAAATAACACAGGCAAAGTTTGGGCAATACAGGCTTCATAACAATCTGCATAAAGTTTTTACTTTTGTTCAGTAGCTTTTTCTTTCTATTTGTTTCTTTGTATTTGTTTTCTGGCCTAAATAGGGGCAGGTCCCTGGAGTCTTGCCCTTATTTTTGCCAATTTTTCTCTATATCTACCAAAAATCTTACGCTGTGGCCATACCAGTGGTATCTAAAGAAGGTTTTCTCATGCAAAGGTGTTTCTGTAGAAGGCACAGGAAGACCCAGACCATAAATTAAAGTGTGCCTGAAAGAAGCGAAGAATATTTGTTAATTTATTGTGCAAAGCTACTTCAAAACTTAAACTGGATCAGTTCGGGGCACTGTCCTGACTTACTTTGTTCAGAAACACTCTGTGAAGATGGAGATAATCTTAGATGGAACATCCCTTAGCAGTTCTTAATGAATACTGTCTTCCTTCCCTCTTACTTTCCTCTAGAAAAATCAGCCTTGTGATTCTCCCATCAGAACTATAAAATATAATTCCTCCTGGCTGCAAAGACATTCCTATAGAAATACAAAACATCCCTTCAAATATTGGCTGTGTAATGAAAATGAGGACAAAAAGGTAGAAGGATTAGTATACTTCAAATCTTCAGAATGTGTCAGCAAATAAAGGTATATGTTTTCATTTGAAAATGCTCTCTTTTTTTTGTGAGCTCCTCTGTACGTAATCATAAATTTTGATTGGTGGTTTAATTTGGACTAGACAGCACTTATGCATTAACATCGTGTATGGAATAGTTCAAAAACTTAAGTACCGAACACAGAAATTCTCTGATGTCAGTGTAAGGACAATGTACGTTCTAGACTTAATATAGTCTGAGCCTGAAATGGAAAAGACAGCAGCTGCTTTTGATGATATCCATTGCAACTCTGACAGATGGTGCTGAACAATGTGAAATCAGTGTTTCCCAAAACGATTTTATAATTGACGATCTTTACTGCCTGATTTGCCACTAGCACTCCAGTAAAAACACATAGATTTGTGCTGTAAATCTGTAGTACAGTTGGTCTTTGTGAGATGTAATTCATCAGATTCTTTCTTTCAGTCATATGTTGGAGCGGCTGATGTCTCCAGCATAGGCTGGAGATAAGTGATACTGGTATTGTTTTTACAGATATGTTCAGGATATGGAAACAGAGAACAAATTCCTTTAACAAAATTTGGCTGTGTCAGCAGTTTTTTTTGCTCCCTTGCCTGGGGATTTATGAAATTTTACTTGCTTAATTGTTTCTTTCACCTTGGCTGTCTCAATTGCCCTATCTGGTGCCACCTTGTCTTTTTCACTTAGTTTCAGTAAAAGTGAATCCTTCAAGGATGTTTCTAACGCTCCCAGAATAATTTTTCCAGCATTTCTGAAATGTGATCTGAGGTGTCAAAAACAATCACCTGGCCAGGACATGGAATCACACCTCCTTACTAAGCATTTTGTCTGTGCTCAATATATTAAAAATAGGTTACGTTTTGATGTTTTTATGACAGTGATTCTACTATATTGGGTAATAATATCACCCAAAATATAAATAAAAAATAATTAACAATAAGTGTATTTACTTAATCTGCTCTTTGAAGAGCACTGGATGAGTCTCCTGGAAATAGAGTTAAGCACTTGGAATATGGTCTGCAGAATGATATTTTATATTTTTGGCATGGACATTACAATAAAGAATAGAGTACTTCGAACAGAGACTAATGCATTTTCTTTTTTCACATTCCTGTCCATGGAAGCTTGGATTTTGGTTAGATACTGGCTATAACAGTGCTGGAATGCAAAAGCTGGGGGAATAAGAAGACATTATTTTTCATATTATTATGTGTAGTTATTTCTGTTGGTCTCACCTTATGAATACGTTAAAAACCAGGAAGTGTTTAAAAATTATTCAAGGCCTCGGAAACTCACATTGTATCAAGACCTCAAAGCAGCACGATCTATTTAACTTACCAAAGAGACAGTTGTATTGGGTTTGTGTGGCAAGTTCTTGGTAGTGGCAGCTGCAGGAGTGGCTTCTGTGAGAAGATGCCAGAAGCTGCCTCCGTGTGTGACAGAGCCAGTTCCAGCCACCTCCAAGATGGACCCACTGCTGGCCACGGCTAAACCCATCAGTGATGTTGGTGCCATCTCTGGGATAACATAGCTAAGAAGGGGAAAAGAAAAACATCTGAGAAGCAGCAGCTGGAGAGAGGAGTGAGAAAATGTGAACAAAACAACTTGGCAGACAACCAGTTCAGTGAACAGGGAGGGGCAAGAGGTGCTCTCTGCAGCCAATGGTGCAGCCCATGGTGAAGCCAGCTGTCCCTCTGCAGCCCATGGAGGTCCATGGTGGAGCAGATACTCGCCTGCAGTCTGTGGAGGTCTCCACATCAGAGCAGGTGGATGTCTGAAGAAGACTGTGACTCTGTGGGAAGCCCATGCTGGAGCAGGCTTCTGGCAGGACCTCTGGCTCCTTAGAGAGAGGAGCCCACACTGGAGCAGGTTTTCTGGCAGGACTTGTGACCCCATGGGGGACCCAGGCTGGAGCAGTCTGTTCCTGAAGGACTGCACCCCATGGAAGGGACCCACGCTGGAGTAGTTCGTGAAGAACTGCAGCCCATGGGGAGGACTGAAGTTGGAGAAGTCCATGGGGGACTTCTCCTGCTGTTGGAGGGAGTCCCACACTGGAGCAGGGAAGAGTGTGAGGAGTCCTCTCCCTGAGGAGGAAGGAGCAGCATAGACAACATGTCATGAACTGACCACAACCCCCGTTCCCTGTCCCCCTGCACTGCTGAAGTGGAGGAGGTAGAGAAAATCATAAGTAAAGTTAAGCGCAGGAAGAAGGGAGAGGTGGGGAAGGTGTTTTAAGATTTGGGTTTATTTCTCATTGTGCTACTCTGATTCGATTTCTAATAAATTAAACTATTTTCCCCAAGTCCAGTCTGTTTTGCCCATGATGGTAATTATGATCTCTTTCTGCTCTTAACCCACAAACTTTTATTATATTTTCTCTACCCTATCCAGCTGAGGAGGGGAGTGATGGAATGGCTTTGATGGGCAACTGGTGTCCAGCCAGGGTCATCACCCCACACACAGTTAAGAAGGGAATCAATAGTTATCTGCACAGAGAGATTTTTGATGGTATACGGCTCTTTAATGTAGCAGATAATGTATAATATAATCCTCTAGTTATGAGTGGACGCTGGATAAATTCACCTTGAAATTAAGGTTCAGGTTTGTAGGCAGGTAGCTGCTCCAACAAATCCATGAGAAGTACGATGAAATCACCTGGTCTCAGTAAGTCTCAACTTGAGATGTGTCTCTGAAGTATAAATGAATTACCTAATCAAAGCTGAAGGAGGAATGATTTTAATTAAATTCTATGGTCTATATTGTCTAGGATGTCAGACTGGAGAACATTGTCTGTTCCTCCTGGGCCTAAAATCTGTGAACCTAGAACTAGAATATTTAAGGGGCTGGTTTTAACATAAATCACAGGCATTCAGCACCGTTGTGGCAGGATGAAGTGTCCTTTATGTGAGAGTAAGTGTAATTTATGCACACTTAAAAGGCACTTTACACTGCCTATGTAGTGTGAAGAGGCCTTGTTATAGTGACAATAAATCCACAGTTGTTTGGAAGTAAAAGGGGCCCTCATGATCATCTGGTGTGACTTATGGCAGAACACAAGCTATAGAACTTCATATAGTATTTCCCACATCAAGCCAAAAGACGCATGCTTGATCTTTTGGAAAGGCATTCTGTTTTATGTCTTCATATCAGCTTCTTGATCCCCGCACTCAAAATCTAGCACAACTCTAATTTTCTTTTTCAAAGAGAAGCCTGTTAGTTGAAGAGTGGAAAATTTTTCACTGCCTTTGACACTGATAGACTGCCTGAATTTATATGGTGAATTTTGAGGAAAATGGGAGTAAAAGTTGGTGATCTGCTTTTAAGACAGGGACTGAAAAATGCACTTTTCCCACTGCACTTGTTTTCCTCTGAATAATCCCGATGTGTTAGCTTGCTGAAATTTGTAAAGATGATTGGTTGTATAGAGAAACATTCCTTTTTTGATTTGGATATAAAAAGTTTGCTTTTGTTTGACTGAGTTGCAAATACCTAAATCAGAGTCAGAGCTAACAGTGTAAGTGGTTTTCAATAACTGTTACATCACAATGCATCGCCTTACTCTGGGGCATGCTACAGTTGCCTTAAAACATTATCAGCTTTGGGACTACATTCTGTCCCAGTACAGTCTAGGACAGGGATGTCAAACTCATTTTCACTGTGGGCCACATCAGCCTTGCAGTTGCCTTTAAAGGGCCGAATGATATTTTAGGACTGTATAAATGTAGGAGTGGTTACTATGTAGTCTACTATACATAGCAGAGTACATAGTAGTTACATAGTAGTTATGTAGTAGTCTACCATGACGGTGACGTAGGTATCTGTGTTTATGGGGAACATGAGAAAAAAGAGGCTTCTTGCTATCGTCAGGGTCATATATGCAAGGGGCTTCTGCTGTGAAGGTCTTATAGACCTTCACTGAATATCATCCTAATGACCACGGAAAATACTGAAAGATGAGAGGAAAATAACTTCTATGTGCGAATGAAAAGGTCACAGAAGGACACAGTACAATGAAGTTTCATCTGAACTAGATGTTTCCATGTTTAAATGCATTAATAAATAAAACAGATGAGATTATTTGGATCCTTCGTTTTCATCTACTAACTAGACTACTTCACCTAAATCCTTTTTTATTATTTGTGTAGTCGAGATGAGCTTTTGAAGTGTTGCCAAACATTATTACCTCAGTGATGTTTATGGATGTAATGCACATACAGGATGCTTTGCTTGGAAAAATTCAATAGATCTTGCTGAAAGTTCCTGAATCCCTAATTAGTGGACTACTTTGAGGAGGCTTTTATGGCTGAGGGTCTCTATAGGAGAGAAAAATGCCACACACTTCTCAGCAAATCCTCATGAACTTTCCTGGAATTGGTCTTAGACAAAAACAGTGAAAGAAAGGCCCTGTCAGGGACTGGGACACCTCTTACAATGCTCCTTCCCACCTTTCTCAACTACCTAAAATACTGCTTTTGGTCTTGGATGAGCAGTGTGCTGAAAAAGAGCTTGCAGCTCTTTGCAGAAATTCTTTTCCTGTTGGCCCCAGGTCTGCTCTGTAATATCCGTAGCTTTTAAATCCCATCATGGGATACTTGTGCACATTCTCACTTGAATGGTGTGGCTTGCTGGATATTACTTAGTATGGCTTTTCATATGTATGTATGCCAGATGAGCAACCAGCAAAAAGTGCAAACCCTAGCAAAACTTCAAAATATCTCTGGAAGAGAGATGACACAGAGAACATTATATTAAGGATAAGAAAGACAATGGCTGAGTCGTCAGAATAAATGATTGAGTTGTTTTAAGTAGGAAAGCTTCTTCAAAGTTTCAAGAAAATTTGTATTTTAATGTTATGACTAAAATCAAGTGTTGATAGCCAGCCTCTGGTGGCAGAGCTTTAAGTCAGTCCTACGCACTGGAGAAGTTCAGCAGTAGGCTGCTTTCTGCATATTCCCATGCATAACAGACTTAGTTACTCGAGGTGACCGTCATAGTGTTTTTAGTGCATTACTTCATATTTATTATTACTACACCTTCTTAAATATGCCATTTTTTTCACATAAATACGGTCCGGAAAACCAAATTAATGCTTAAGTTTTATAATTGCTGCTGCAGAGAAAGTGGGTAAAAACTGTTTAATTAAATACTGCCAAAATAATTGATTATTCAACAGTTGAAGGCTCAAAATATTCTTTCACAATCATTCAGTATCAAAAATCCTTTTAGACCTTTATTGAAAACTTGCATCTACTATCATCTACATTTTTAAGAACCCTTCACACAATATATATCTGCCTTCTGCATTGAAAAAGAAACCTGCCTCAAACAGCTGAAATGAAGACAAAAAATTCTCAGATAAAACCTAGTAAAATTTAAATAAAGCACAGGAAGGAAGGAAAGAAGACCGTCTGATATTTATACATAAAATCTGTACCCAGAAAAGTGAAATGTCAATGACTTGAAGTAATTTTTTAGTAGATAAAAAATAGCCAGACTAATCACTTCTATAACATTTAAATAGGAGAAATATGGACTTCTATTTGTCTCCTAAAACACTCTATCAGACTGCTTGACTGAACATTTTAAAGTGCGACAGAGTAAGACTAACACCAAAATATTGTATTCTCTTTGTGATTTAGAAATAGGAGGATGAAAAAATGAGTAAAAGCATGCTAACGTACAGAGGTCATCAAATGAAGAAAGGCATACATTTTTGGTGAATGTTTCAATTCAAAACATGACAACAGATCAACCACTTAATTGAAATGTTATTTCATCTTTTTTTAAAAAAAAATCCATTGCAAAATTTCTATTTTAATCACGACAACATTTTGCAGTTGGAAGATCATGAGCTTTCATTGATCAGGTTTAAGACCTTGAGGTATTAAATAAATGTTTTATTCTACCCAAGTAGATGTAAAATGAGATGTACATCACCTCATATGATTTTGTAGGCCATTATGTATATGTTCTCCTTCCTCCTTACTTGAAAATTGACACAGATTTTACACAGATACCTTTTGCTAAACCTTGGTGGAATATTGAGTACACACTGCTGCTCAGTTGGTTTGGGGCTTGGGTTTGCAGCACAGCGAGCCACAATGAGATGCATTATAGCATTTGTGCTAAAAAGTGCTACAGCCTTGCAGCTTCTAAGCTCTTTTTGATTACAGATCTTTACATCTTCCTCAAGGACATATGAACATGTAACGGATATGAGACTACCGATAACAGACTTGTTTTTCTTGGTTATTTTAGTCCTTAGAAGTAATTCACAGATTCACATACACTCTACAGATATGGGATAATCTCTAGAATGTATTACAAAAATATTTTGAACCTACTCCTTCTTTCTTCACTGCAGCCATAGTCCCAAGTGAAGGTCTCCAGCTTCACAAAGTCATATGCTAGTTTGCACTACTGGTGGCAGCAGAAAGTGCAGGCATTTTACAGGCTGCAAACCATCAACCTGTGCCTGCCATGGGTACAGCAGCTTCTGGACCAAGGCCAAGACAGATCAGCATGGATGGTGACTTGGCTCATGCAGAATGTGGCCAGGAATTTCACAGAGGACAAATGATAAGTCACCCACCCCAAGGAGTCCTTACTGCATGTCAGAAGAGGCAGAGATGCTCTGAGTTTACCTCCTCTCTCACCCCAAGGCCTTCTTCAGTGCAAGTAGAAGACTCTATCTGCCTCTGGCTCTACAACAACTTAAATAAATATCAGTACAATTACAGTGAAGACATATAAGAATAGTCCTTTTCTTCCTTTGTACCTCATAAGTCTGTCTTGTTGCCTGCTCTCTGTGAAATGTGGAAGCATGGTTACTTGACAGATGAAAAGAAAATGCTACACTTCTACAATTGCTCTGAATAATCACGGTAATACTTTAGTGGCTGCCCATAAGAATCAATTCTTTATCATCATTTGGGCTTTGGGATTTCACTTTTTGGCTGGGAAATAAGAGATAATCTAAGAGTTGGTTTAGGCTCAAACAATGACAGCATCAGATTCTGTGATATCTGCCCTAGAGCCAGGCAGACACAAACAATTTATCTCTGCTCTGAATTTATTGATTTAATCTGAGATAGACATGAGTGGTTGCAGACCAGTTATTTGGCAAGTCTATTTATGCTGACTTTGCTAATTTTATTTTCCAATGTGTCCTCAGAAATAGAAGTCTAAAAAAACTTTGTGCCAGAATAAATCTTTTGAGCAGTCTTTGTAGCTACATTGCCCCTCATTTGTTTTTGCTGTTGGAAAGATGGATGGTTTGTTTTGACATAAGAGAAAAATGGATTTTGTATGTAGGAATAACTATGAAGAAATGGAAGTTTAAATGAAGAGCCTAGTCCTTCTTATTGGATTAAGAAGAAATAGATAGAATTTAATGACTAAAGGAGATGGTATACTGTTGTGGAGAAAAATATTTGATTTATGTGACTTCTTTCCATGGATTGTTTTTAATCATCATATATTGAATTTGTTCTCATATATTTTGTTTTCTTTGCCAAACAAGCTTATTTTATTTATCTCTGTGAAAACTATCATATAATATACAGACTAGCATGACTGTTTTCAAAGGAAAACAAAATTAAACAGAAAAAGAAAAAAACAAACGAATAAAAAAAGACTATTGAACTAACATAATAAACCTTTTCAGAAACACAGTAGACTGAGAAGTGTTAATATTTACAGTAATTTCTGACAGGGCTTACTTTTACATTTTCTCTAAATACATCTGCTATAATGCAATTTACATGATTGTTAAGCATCTTGGAATTAAATAAGACACAAGTTCATGTTTAATGTAGAAGCACCAGTCTCAGAAATGAACTCTGGTATGTGCTCATACTTTCCCTGTGTAGGTGTCAGCACCTATATTCCACTTCCAGAAAGGCAGAATACTTCTTAGCTCCTAAGCCTTAACTTACTAAGAAAGGTAGTTGTTGGCCATTATCTGAAAGCATCACATAAGGTTATGATGTTTTTAAGTGATAAAATAATGTAAATCCCTGGCAAATTAAAAAGAAAAAAAAATCTGTATTCAATGTTCTTTTAATAATGCAGTGATTTTGATAATCTTAATAATGCAGTGAATCTGAGAAAAGGCCAAAACCTAGGTGACTTAATGGCATAAAATTAAATTAATTTAAAAGGTTTTTGAATTTACATTTTCTTATGCAGGTCTGATGTCTGAGAAATAGGATGTTGACAGCATGGTGGTGCCTTCCACAGTTTCGCAACTGGTCTTAAACATACCTCTCTGTGTATTTTAATGTACATTTAAAGTATTCAGAGAAGCCAAGTAATTTATTATACTTCTGTTGATCTCACTCTCCCTGCCACCCCCTTTCAAATATTCTCTGTGAAAGCACTTAGCGAAGCCCTAAAATGCTTAAACATAAATGACTAAGGATAAGTACAAAGGGGTTATCTGGTATAGCACATTTAAGGAATCAATAAAGACCATTAGCTGTTTTAATTAAAAATAGACAATAGATGGCTTTCAAGTAAAAAATTCAACAACTTCACTTATCTCCCCAGACAGGTCCTGCAGAAGAAATAGTACTTTCAAAATATGAAGAATTGAAAACCCTCTGATTGCCATTGCTACCAAAGAAATGAACCCATGAAACACCAATCAATGCCTGTGTGTCTTCAGGAGATAATCACAATTGCTAAATTTGGTTATTTGCTTGCATTCAGTACTGTATCATATTTGTTTCTTGTTAGAGTTGTATTGATCTTCCATCACACAACAATTTTTCTATTACTTAGCATGCTGGCAGGGCAGCACTGTCACAATGGATGCGGGCAATTAAGCGGTTGACACTGTGAGAGGCATACAGTTTACACCATGTCACTTTTTATAGACAAAGTTATTGATGAGGTGCATATACCTTGAAGCAGAATTATTGAGTGCTATTTAGGAATTCCCAAACTAGCAAAGTCATGTGCTCATCTTGTCACTGTTAGCATCTTATTAATTCACTGCTACTTCAAAGAGGCTGTTTATTTTGCTCTTTAGGAGATAAATATATGTTTATCCACCACCGACCTAGAAACCTATGAGGTATGGTGGCTTCTATCACAGCAGAGGTATTTATATGAACAGTTTGCATCTTGCCTAAAGTTTTAATGGAAGCGCTAAAATCCTGTTATCCCTTCATTAAGATGTTCAAAGGGTTGTCAGGGTTCATAATACCATTTCCATACTTCTCAGAGGCTTTTATTATGTAAATAGGAAGTTTCATAAGCAGGTACACACATCATTTACCTTTTCCAAAAACTAATCCAAAGTTACAATTGCAGCTCAGGCAGTTTTCTGTCTCCAACAGTAAAATGACCTCTACCTTCCTTTTCTGTCTTATTGAACAAGCTTTAGTTAAGAAATCAGCATGCTAGTACTATTTCAGCATCAGGTGTCATTTGCTCGTCTTCTTTTAACAGCACAAAATCTGTTCACTCTGCACTTTTTATTGCACATGATGCTTAGCAGAACATTTTTACAGCTCCTCATTTTAAAAATCAAGTGCATTTTGACCTTGCTGAACAGAGATATGTAATTGTTAAAATTATTCTAAACATTTACTACTTCTGTAGGTCTCTTAATATATACTACAAGTCTCCAAGTTCTGGCCTGAGGAAGGACAGAAAGGTGTTCTCATCCTCCATTCTACAAAAAAAAAAAAAAGGACTAGTGTCCTGGGCTCTAAAACTTAGGCTGCAGTGTCTACAAAAAGACTGGCAGAAAACAAGTGAAAAAAAGAGACATAGCAAAGTAATGGAAGATTGCTTTTTATCTTTGCTGACATAAAGAAGGAATTTGGTGGAATGTACAAAGCAAGAAATTTCAATACTCGTCCACTCACATAGTCTTGAGACCACTCTTTTTAAGAACTTTTGGTGCAATTTCCCAAGAAACAAGGATCAAAAAAATTGAAACAGATCATCTCACTGAAGAATTTTAATGACTGATGAACAATTTACTAATTCATTCATTTATTGTCTCTTTCTTCCATCTAATGGTCAGCAAAACTACTACTCAAAAATTCCATTAAGTTTTATAATTACTATTCATTGACTCTCCTGGATCCTCTACTTCCAGCCTCTTCTATCTTTTGAGAAACTGATCTTCAAAATGCCTCTTTTTGGATTATGTATTGCTCCAATCCATCATCACAGAGTTGACTTAGTGCAATACATCATAATGGAGTCGCTACATAATGGAATGCTACAGTTTTATATCTAATCTTTGGCTTCTGCATTCCAGTATTTAAGATTTTTTTTTTAAGTATTTAATCAAT
Source organism: Pampusana beccarii (assembly GCA_013399365.1). Classification (NCBI taxonomy): domain Eukaryota; kingdom Metazoa; phylum Chordata; class Aves; order Columbiformes; family Columbidae; genus Pampusana; species Pampusana beccarii. The sequence goes on along the minus strand of VWYH01003570.1, from coordinate 216,367 downwards.
AACGAGCCATAGTGAAAGCAACACATCTGTAGTGGAAGAAGCCATTGACTCCAGTGAGAATTTTGTGTGAATAAAATGAATTGGAAACTATTTATAGAATAAGTCTTGGGAAATACAGTCACAATGAAGGGCTTAAAAATGTAAGGAAAATATTTTGACCTTGCTTTTGTGAATTCATGCTTTTTGCTGGCACCAAATCACTAAAGTACGGTCATGTCCAGGAACCCTGTCTCACTATGCACTTGGGAAGAACTCAGCATGGTCATGTTAAAGCCAGTCCAGAATAGCTTCCTGGCATGATTTTAGTCTGGACCAACTGGCACTCTCACCAACAATTTCCAAGCCAACCACAGGGTTGGTCATGGTCAAGGAACCGTTCTCAAGAAGTAGTTTGGATATACATGCCCCATTTTGGAGGTTAAGAGAGTTACATGGTATGGATACAAGCTGACCATGCCAGCTGGCCTCAGAGCCAGAGAGCAGACCTGGCTGCTGTCGTAGTCCCAGACAGAGATGCCATTCTTCTCAACATTTGCAATTTCTTCTCAACATTTTCCAAATAACCTGAGGAAAATAAAAGCTAAATTGCCAGAACTTCCTGAAAGAGCAGTATTTCAAGAACTGAGAAACAGTGTCAATAAATTGCTTAATAAGAGTGTTCAACGTTTTCCAGAACTAACATCCCAGTCCTGTATGTTTGTAAAAGCTGATTTGTTAACACATACATCAAACCTCTTAAAATTAATAATTAGGAGCTTGTTGTAATTGCTTATGCCTTTTACAGATTTTTGTATATATCCCAATACCTTCTTATATTTATATTGTACAGATCAGAGGGAAGAGTAGGCAACTATAAAAATTAACACAATGCAGGTTCCCAACCAGAGTTCTTCTGAGACAAGGATCTCCAAAAGACCAATTTTTCAAATGAGCATGCTTTTCAATCTCTGAAGTGTGGATTTGATTTGACTGGAGTTTTGCTGTAGAATTATTAGGTGAGTATTATAATTTCTTTATTATGGCTTTATTAAGTAAATTCCAGACACAAAGCATATCCACACTCTGTTGATCTGAACAAAAGAATATTTCAAATATGGCTCACCTTGAAATATATACCTGACTTACTACAGGACACAAATTAAATGTCTGCTTTCCTAGAGACAGTTTTGTGTCTTTGTATCCAACTATGTACCCAATATGATGGGTTCTGAGGAGGCTTTTTTGGGCAGTTCAGGGCTTTTTTCATGTTGGCCCAAAGATATAAAGTCCTACTTTGGATGCCCTGAAAAATAATTTGTCATTATATTTCTTCAGTGTCTTTGTGCTTCACAGATAATAGAATAATCTACTTCTAATCTGTATTGAATTTTTACAGTCTGGGTACCAGGTTCCTGATAGAAAATATTTCAGCCAAAGCAAGACAGTGATCAGAGGAGGGTGACCCATGTTGGTGGTGGCAGCTTGGTACTTCTGAGCCAGAGCAGAACACACAAGTGAGCTAAAAGCAATTTGCCCCGCTTCTTAACATGGAATTCATAGCCATAAAGATCCTGAGTTTTTCAGTGAGAACGTATCTGAGGTAGCTATCTATTTATTTATTTTTAACTAAAGACATCATCCCTTTACACTTATGTTTTGGAATAAGGGTGCATTTAAAAGATTGCCCGATTTGATTAAAACAGAGACAAAATAATATACTGTACCCATCTTGATATTGGACTGCAGGCATCCTTAGCTCTTAAAATTTTTTAAGAATACTCAAAATTCTGGCTGAGTTGCCTACATTCCCCAAGGGCCACTTGTAAAACAAGATGTTTCTATCTTAGTTAGATTGTCCCATGGCACTTAAAAAAAAATTAAAAATAACAATGAAATTAGCGCTTGAGGTTTTCCAAGAACGATCGATCTGTCCATGCAAAGGTTGTATCCAACTTGTATCAGCTCCCTGTGCTCTGAGATAGTCTTATGTTTGTGAATGTTGTCTGTCAGTATTTTACTGTTATATATTGCTCTGTAGTTTCCTATTGTAGACATAAAGAAACAAAGTTCTAAGTAGGCCCACATTTAGATTGTTTTAAAAGCTTCACTTAAACCCACTATTTATTATTCTCCTTCTCAACTAGCTGCAGATAATGGTAAAAAAATTAAAATTAATGAATTAAATCCAAATGTAAACTGTATCAATAGGATGCGTAAGTTCCGATGAGACTGTGAATTAATTCTGTTCGTGGGGAAAATACCTAAATAACTTGTGGCAAGTTATTAAGTCTTCCTGTCCCTTGTGGTGTAGTTTCCATAATGCATGGAGTTCATTAAAGGGTTTGCATAAATATAGATCATCCATGGAAAGTAATTAATCCTGTTACCTGTTTCATAGCCTGTGTGTTCTATCTTATTAAATATGCCATGTAAATATTAATAGTCAAGGAAAAATGCTTGGGAAAGGTAAAATTTCTGATTTGACTTTTATATTTTATTGTAGTATTTGGCTGCTATTTTTTTCCTTTTTTTTTTTTTTTT
>VWYH01003570.1:61366-213832 GCA_013399365.1 Pampusana beccarii | reverse complement strand
GTAAGTAAGTAAGTAATTATGTGCTTAGTGTCAGGGCATAATTAAGGAAGCAAAACCAGACATTAATAATAAACCATTACATAGTGAGGCTAGTCATAATCCATTGAACTCTGTGAGAGATTTGCCATTGATTTCAACGAAAGCAAGGTCAAGCCCATTGAGTTTCAAGATAATTCCTGTAAAGTATCCATTAAATAATAAAAGAGATTATGTATAACTGGACACTAAGTTGCTTTCATTTATCATTAGATTAACATTTTAAATTACCTTGAGTGCAAGCAATACTCAAGAAAAGAAGCATTGTAGCTTGTCTGAAAAAAAAAAAAAGTATATTGTTAAATAATTAACCCAATTGAATCTGAACAAATGGTAGCTTATACCAGTAATTCTAGAACCACTTAAAACAATTGGTAATTGTTTTTCAGAATTGTCAGAAATTTTGCATAATATCTGCTATGTATTTATACACTACGTGTTTGCAAAGAGAGCAATCTAACTATTTTGGATAATGAATAATCCCATGCACCTTTTTCGGCTTCTCTGAGAAACACTGCATTTATCTGAGTCGTAAATTCCTTTGTGTTTCGTACTGGAAGGATGTGGAAGGACTTCTACTTTGTAAGACCGTAAGGTAAATAAGTAAGGTAATGGATTAATTAAAAAAAAGAACCTTAAGTCGGGGTAACAACCCTTACCTAATGGGAAGATACAAACAAAATGGCTGATTAAAAGACTCCTTAAAGATTGCAAAGATTGCCCCCCCACAAGCTCCCCATGAAAAGGGGGATGGTTCCAGGCCCCAACCTCCTCCATGTCTCTACTGGTCCTCTGGACCCCCAGAGATCTGGCACAGCTTCCTCCTGGTCAGCACGTGCCCCATAAATGCCTCATAGAGCAGGAGGGTAGCAGGTTGGCTTTTTCTGGGAGGAGGTGGGAAGCAGAGGGGCATTTCTGTGCTCATCTCCACACACTTGCATTCTTTCCTTTGTATTTTTCCGGCTGATTTAAACTAATCTTAAGCCAGTGAAACAAGAGTCTGAATGCCTCCTTAGGTCAAGTCTTTCAAAATGTGGTGGACAAGAGGTATGGTTATCTGCCACAAGGTCAAGAGCTATGGTTATCTGCCACAAGTTGCTCCTTTGTAACAGAGAAAACAAAATAGGATACTTGCCTGGCTAGCGCTGCCCCAACTCTCAATCATATAATGATACCTTGAACAGCCAGTAAATAAAACTTCATATAGGATGGTCAACACCAGCATGAGTGAGAAACAGGAGGTATATGGGGGAGTAACACTGCGAATCACCATGGTAGCCCCAGGAGGGCTGCAGCCCCAGCAGCGAGAAAGCCATGACCCTCAGAGTAGAGCTGATCAGCACTGTGAAATATAAATGAGATGGGTCCTGGGGTGAGAATTCGCTCACTGAGAATTAATGTGGACAAGATTGAAAGTGTGGTTGCAGAAGAAACCAAAGAAGATATGGCAAAATATGTGCTTAATTGACATGGTTTCTAACACCCTGCTCTCCAAAACAGGCCCAACTCCTTCAGCAGAACGATTTTTCATTTGCTTATTTTTCTCATCTTTTAAGACAGATATTCTTGTAAGATAGGGGGAAAAAAGTCCTATGTGTTCCATTCTGAACTCTTTCATCTTTTTTTTCTTGACAATCCCAACAAATTTTATGGAAGTGGCACGTATAAGTAAGTTCCTTGTTGTTTGTGGTTGGGGGGGGGTTTATTTTTTTGTTGTTGGTGGTTAGTTGGTTTTGTTTTTTTATTTTTATTCTGACACCAAATGTACAGTAAGCAGCTATCTGTGTTACTGTTCTTTATTTAAAGATGGGTAAGAAGCCATTTCATTTAATTCTCTATTGGTTTTACAGTACATCAGTAACGCTAACGTATGGTTAGAAATTTTGCCTTTTTTTTCAGATACGTGTGTACTGCAGTATCAAACACCTGTGAAAGCACATAGTATTGAAAATTTCCATTACAGAGATTTTATGATAGCTTTACACAGATGTGTGGATGAATCTGTATTTCTTTATCCCTTCAGACATGTGAAAGACACATCTTTGGGTTTTTCCCTCAAAAAGTATAGCAAATAATTGTGCATATTTGTGTCCTTGCTTGTATTTACCTGTATACCATTTTGAATGCAAGTACAGTGAAAATGTGTTCTCCTCATGACAGATCATCTTATTGCAGACAATATTATTGCTTATTATATTCAAATATTCTTCTTAATAGTAATTCTGTTCATGACTATTTAGGTACACCATTGCCAAGGATTAGTTCCCGTTGGTGTCCTTCGATTGCTTTTTGAAATGGGTATAAAAATTGCACAGATGAGAGGAGAAGTGTTCTATGCAGAATAAACATCAAAGACAAGAAATAATTTAATATCTCTTTGATGTCACTCAGCTTCAGGTAGAGAGCGTTCCAGCTTGCAGGAGTGCTAATTAAAACCAATAATTATTTGATTTACTTGACAAGCCTTTAAAAGATGGAGCTATGCATACTAATCTTAAGAGCACAACAGTTCACACTGGGGAAGAGCCTTTTCTTTTCCTGCCATCTTTGGGAGACCAATGAAGGAGAATTGATTAACTTGAGTGTGAGGCTGACATTGTTTTCCATTGTTTTTCTAATAAACAACGTCATTTCTAACCTAGGACAAAGCTGACACTTCTTACCATCACCTCATTGGAGAATTTCACTAGCAGCTCTGCCTTGTTATTCTTTCCCCAAGTGACAACAGTCTCAAATACACCATGTACTTTCTCTTAACCTCTTAAGGAGATATTGTCGGAGAGAGTGATGTTGTATTCAGTCTTGGATCAATATCAGTAAATTATTTTCTTTTTCTTTGTTTCATTAACAACAGTTATTTCACTACTAATAGCCCATATGGCCTAGAACAGATTAATAGGCAAAAAATATGAAGTGCTCATGAAATATCATTTTTTCCCTGGGGAAGATTTTCCAAAATGTGTGAAGTGTAAAAATGAATGTGCATAGAAGTAACTCCTCTTCAAAAAATATTTGATGGCAGCTTTCAGTTTCAGCTAATTAGGTAGAAAAAAATAAACATCTTCCTGACACCTTGGCCTATTTCTCTATAATGGAGGTTCGGCCTGTTGAGGGTAGTGTCTTTGCATTCAGTGGAGTAAAGGACTCTTCTTGATAATTTGGGGAGGGGGGGAATTTTGCTGCCTTAAGCATGCTGGTTTTAAATGTTTTTCAGCTAAATAGTTTTCTGTTTGGTAACTTTAGAGTAATTCCATTGCTTATTTGATTTTAATGGTGATTATCCAGACGAATGTCACAGTCAACAAAGGGACAATTTGGACCTGTGTGCGTTATTAACCTGCTATCCACCATTAGATCATACTGTATTTCCTAGGTTATTCTCTAGTCACCCGTGGCTAAATACCTTCTCCTTCACTTACACTTCTTCCTTTAACCTCTAACAGCTAGTTTGCCATTTCTCTATTTCTGTCTGATCCGAGGCTGATGAGTATATGTAGAAAAATCTGCTTTTTCTAGCTCCTGATGCAGCACAAAGAACCATTTGTCCTCAGGTTTTGGCACACTGCCCTGTAAAAATTTATCTGCTGGTATATGCGATAATCTCAGACTAAAAAGTATTAAAACAAGACAGATTATGTAACATATTTCTTGTTTTGCAATAAGGTATTTTCATAGATTCACAGCACCACAGATCCATACAAGCTGGAAAGAACCTTGGGAAATCTCTGCTCCCACCTCCTCCTCAAAACCCAGGATCAAGCAGAATTCATACCAGGTTACTCAGGGGTTTATATGATCAGATCTTGAAAAAGATGTTAAATAGGATGCACCACAGAATAACCTTCTGTGTCACTCTACTTGTCACAGCCACCCAGGTAAAGTATAACCCATTAACGACTACCCTGTAAGCTCAATGATCTAATCATTGTTTTTACCCATCTAATCATCCACCCATTCAGACCATAACATCATCACTTGGATACAAGAATATCATGGGAGATACTGTCTAAAGCCTTGTCAAAGTGGAGGTAAATGACATTCACTGCCCTTGTCTCATCCACAGATCTGGTCATTTTATCATACAAGGCAGTGACATGGGTCAACATGACTTCTCCTTTGTAAAATCAAAATCTCTCCTCTTTTAACCCTGTTCCTAAGCAAAGAAGTGTGGGAAATATCGTTATTGAAGACTGAGGCAAACACATTGAATATGACAAAGACCTTATCTGCATTTGCTGTCACTAAATCATCTGTGCCCTTCAACAGTAGGACCACATTTTTTTGTTTTTTAATTCTTTTTCTAATGATGTTGTGGTAGAAGCTTTTGTTGTCCTTGATAGTTTTCCAAACACCATCTCTGCATGCCCAGGCAATATGCTTCTTTTGTAGCCTGTCCTCACTTTCACTTCCTTCATGATTTTTCTTTTTCTATTTTTTTTTTATTTTTTCCCTTTCACTTTCCCTTTTCACCTTGGAACACTGTCACAAGTTTTTTCTTTAGTCAGGCTGATCTACTGATAAGTGCACTGAGTTTTCTGAATATCAGGATGGACCATTCTTGTGTTTTGGCCAAGGATGCATTTGAAGATGCCAGGTTTCCTGAGGCCCTTTGAGCTTCAGAGTTACACCTCGTGGGATCCCATCTACTGGCTAACAGAATTTAAAAAAAAAAAAAAAAGACACCGTGGTCATAAAAGCCAAGGCACTGCCTGCAGCACTAACCATGCTGCCAGCTGTTAATTTGCAAGGTACATGAACTCTCACTCGAGAATTTCCCTTGACCTGAAGGATTGAGGAGGAGATCAGCTGTGTCTCTTCATTGCACTCTTTCCCCCAGAGCTCTCTGTAGGCACCCTTGATTTGCTTCATATGCTCCTTAGTAGTGTCATTGGTGCCGATACTGATGAGCAACATGAGATCAAGGGCTGGACAAGCATTGGTGATCTCTGCAACATCACATATCCTGCTCTCCAGAAACCTCCAGTGGCCCTGCAACCACCATCACCAACCACCTCATCCTAGTGCTGATTTTCGTTTCAGGCCCAGCTGTTTCCTGGAGTTTCTCTTAATGGAGCTTGGTCCTCTCCACTGTCTATTAGCGCATTTTACCAACACTACAAATTTAAATTTGAGGGCAGAGAAACATTGCTACTGCTTCTCCTGTCTTGGGAGTATCCAGCCACCACCAGCTGTCTTTCTTTCCTTGTATCGTGTGGCTCAGGATGTCCCTAAGGTTTCTGTGAAGACTCTGCCTCCTATTCATGAGAGAGCTATTTGAGGCTTATCACTTGGAAATTTATGAAATATCAAGTTGTTCTGAACCATACTGCGCTGCCTCAAGAAAATTGTTTTACATGTATTAAGTATATCAGAGTAAGCAAAAGCATCTTACTTCAAAATCTGTTTCTATCCAAATGCCATCTGCTGCTGGGTGGGTTTTTTCATGAAATAAATGTTGATATGCTAAAAAGGTCATACTTACTGCTGTATTGATATTTTAGCATCATACCAATTTTGAAGAGGAATCTCATACAGAAACAATTTGTTTTGCTACAGATACTGGGTGCAAAGTTTAAATGCTCGGTCATAAAATATAGGACAGTTTCTGTACCTTAGACACACTGAAATCAGTAAATTCATTCGTTTTAGAACAGCTGCATGTTAGTGTTACAGCTCTGGAAGTTATTGATATAAGGAACCTATGGAGAACGCAGGAAGAACAACGCAAGCATTCAAGTTGTGTGATGATAGTAATCAATATTCCTACAGGTAATTTCTATGATCCTTATTTTTATATAAATATATATATATATATATATACTTTCAGGCACTCCTGTAGTAGGTAAGAATTCCTATGATTCCTCTCCTCTTATGTCTTAGATTACATCAAAATGCCCCCATTCAAGAGATGTTATGTTATTCTTTCTAGTAGCAGAAGATAATATCATTTTGAGAATGTTCTAATGTGAAACGTATACTTTAAAACTGCAATGTAACAATCTCTATAAAATACTCATGACAATATCCCTGTTCCACATATTTCTCTCTGATGCTATGTGCTACCATCTGTTAGAGAACAGTTCTGTCTTAGGTAAATAATGAGTAAAACACTGCTCTTTAAAGAAAAAAAAAAAAACAAACACAAAAAAAACCAAACCAAAACAAACAAACAAAAAACCACAAACCACAAATCACCAAAACAGTACCTTGGTCTTATTATCATCATTATTAGTACTGTTCAAGGTCAAATCTAGGCTCAGATAAACAACAGCATTTTTGCTGTTGCTGTCTTTGGCTGCAATATCACGTTCAAATGCTGGCATTGTAACATTCAAGCAGGCTGCCTATGCTCTCTTTGTGCCCAGTGAGGTGCACACAACAGGAAGCACAGCATTGTTAGAAGGCACTGCAGAATCCCGGTTAACCAAGGGGGAAATGCTGAACACAACACTGTGCTCTGCTTCAGGACCTTAATATGTTATTCAGTGCTTGAAGAGGCAGCTTCTTCTGATAAGACTTCAGAGGTCTGCTGGAAATGCTAACTATAACCTTGTCCCGTTCTTGCTTCATCTTCCTAGTACAAAATCTGATTTCTTCTAGGCAAATCTTGCTGGTGGAAAGGAGGGAGAGAGCATGAGGGGCAGGGAGGGGTCTGGTGCAGAGAGTCCAGGAGTGGGTAAGGGCATCCCCCAAAAGGGAGACAAGCGTGATTGTGAGTCCTCACAGCACAGGCTTTAACTCTTCCATTGAGCTGTCACATGGAAGAGTGACAAAGGCAGCAGGAACACTGTTTCACAGGACAGCATGACTGCCATGGTGACTGCTGCAAGGCTTGTTTTGGGAGATGGACACAAGGAAGCCTGCCAGGCCACCACCTCCAGGGAAGGAGCACCCACGCTCTTGGATCTACAGCTGGCTAAAGTGCAAGGCTGATTTCAAGTCGTTCAAAATTTACAATTTGTGCATGTGCAGGTGTGAATTGAATTGAAGGTGCTCAGGACTTAAGATATCAAATACTGAGAAGGTTACAGAGCTTGGGAAACTCCAGAATTAGGAACAGCAGAAAAGGGTTTTTGAAGAATGCATTTGTATTAGGTCTAAATCATTGCCTTCAATCTCTCCATAGAAACCCTACTGGAACAGCTACAAGTGCACCTAGAAACATCTGACAGCTAACAGTGGCACAGCCTAGATCCTTTAAGAGACAAGTTTCAGAGGGTCAGAGCTCAAATATCTTCCTTCCTTCCTTCCTTCCTTCCTTCCTTCCTTCCTTCCTTCCTTCCTTCCTTCCTTCCTTCCTTCCTTCCTTCCTTCCTTCCTTCCTTCCACAATGTAGAAAGTAAGTACTTGGAAACAGCTACCACACATGACACATCATACACAAATATGGATCCAATTTTCATGATAGAAATACAGGTAACATTTAAATTACTACTGCCACAGCTTTTCTTGAGAACTGAAAGCTAGTTAGAATAGATACTGAATCAACAGGGAAGATTAATATTTTCTGAGATAAAACAAAAGATATATCTATTTCTACATTAAGGATGCTGCATCTTTGATTTTTTTAAACTGGACTCTGTTCAGAGAAAGTGACCATATAATCAGTAATACTACTGTTGCCACATGTTATAGGAGAGAGCTGCATCTTTTTCCATCTCAAAGACTCTATTTTTTGTCGCTTCTTGTCTTGTGGTTTTCCTTAGTCCTAAAAAAACAGGTACTGGTAGAACTGAGAAATGTGATGGTATTATCTGAATGAAAAAGATTTTGTCATTATTCTCAGCCCAATATCTAAAGCAAAGACATCAGTAGCAAACAAGAAAATGCTTCAAAACTATGAGGAACTGTCCATCTTTTGGCTAAACTGAGGCTGGATGTACTTCAAACTGGAGGAAAAAATATTCTGAGGCTTAGGTCCTTATGAACCATTTATGATACAGGAAAGAACTGCCTGCAGATTTCACATAGAAAATTTTAAACATCTCATCTTCACTTCAAAACAATAAATCTTATTTTAGCTTGGAAATTAAATTTAAGAGGCTTGGAGGAAGTAGTAACCTAATGCTTCGTCTTAAGCTTTTAATATTGTGTTCTCTGGGTTATCAAACACAGAGAGGAAAAACTAGAGTCGAAAACACAAAAATAAATCACAAAAGTGTGTCAACACCTTTAGCTGTCATTTTGCACCATCTGTGAGTCTCAGTATTGCACATCTCACTGAATTACTTTACCTCTGACTAATTTGCTCTTTTTTCAAGAAAAAACACTGTACCTTCACAAGCAAAGCAGATCTTAGGTGGTACTTTCATCTTCTCATAACCACACCTGCTTGTCAGAGGTCCCTACCTCCAGGTTAGAGCTCTGGATCGATGTAGGATGCGGAGCTGCTTTTGACTGTTTCAGCAGGATCTGAGATGCTGACCAGATCCCAGAGCTTGGCACCACACAACAGCCAACTGAACAGCACTTCCGTGGGGCTGCAACTGATTTACAGCACTGTTGCGGGAAATCCTAAAATAATCTAGAAATGTTTGTGTTGTTATTATTAAGTCTTCTTAATTCCTTTTCAGAAGACTGTCCATTTCTCAGTTCTGTGCTTAGCTAATGTCTTCATTTTCTCTTGGATGAAGCCTCCTTTCACCAGGGTCTAACATAAAGCACATATCCAGGCAATCTGAACACTGTGTTGCATCCACTATTTTGGAAACTTACTCTTCCTGCTTTTGTCTCCTATACCTTGCAAGTGGCTTACCATATCCACCCATGTGGCTTCAAATTTCAGGTTATTTTGAACGTTCACAGATCCTCTCTTGCATCTTGCCTTGCCTTCTGCTGTATAGTTCATTGTCTGCCTGCAGTATCTGAAAGGAATATTATCAAAGATGTGGATATTGATGATGGAGGTTTTAGTCTCACTTTAAAGATCCTTATGCCACATGCTTATCCCAAGGAATTCAACCACTTCTCTGATTGTGTCATTCTAATCCCTCCAGCTCGCAGCTGCCTTCTCCCTGAACTACCCAATTTTTCTTGAGGGTCTTCTACTACTCTCATCTCCTTGGTGTCACGATAAAGAATAACTCCCATGTTAGCTAGATGACTAGAGACAAATAACTTCGAAGCACAACAATCAGGAAAAAAAATGTTCATATTGATTGACCACCTGACTGGATTTGAGCAATTTGAGTCTTCTCCCGTGCACTGTTTTCACGTATCAATGTCAAGAGCTTGATAGCACTGACAGTAAATCAGAAATCTCCCCTTACCATTTAAATTCCTAGGCTGATTTTTTGGGTTTTGCTTGTTTGTTTTTATTTCTTCTAAGGGTACAGACTGCTTTCTGCAGTGAAAATTTCTTTTTTACTCTTGTACAAAAGTAAAACTGCCCACCAAATCTTTATGAAAATGGAAAGCCATTTTAACAGAGTTATTAATACTACCTATCCCATAGCTGGAAGAAATACTAACCTCAGGACTGAAAAATGGATCTGTCTTGCTTAAATGTGGGAAGGAGCTCTTTACTTTTGTTTTTTCGGAAGTAGACCGAACAAGAAATACGAAGGATCACTTTTCAAACACAGTCCCAGGCTTCTTTTCTTTTCCCTCAGTTTCATCTTTGCACATTTTCAATGTTTCATGGGGATGAAGAAAGCTCAATACACTGCTAAAGTGACATAAAATATACTTGAGAAAATTGTCTTCTAGAAAAAAAAACCTTTCAATTTAAATATTCATTTCTTCTCAGCATCTTTGTCTTGAGGGATTTCTTATATAGATTCTGCAGAGCTGAAAACTGAAAATCTGCATTTAGATAGAAATCTCAGAAAAGGCCTTCTATACAAACTAAGCTGTATTACTTTTTTCTTCCTTCTGGTAGGACATGAACTAATTTTTCTTTTCCATTCCTTAAACAATGACACTAAGGTGGAACTTCAGGGTCCCCTGATGACTGAAAATGAACATGCTGTATATGATGAAACATAATGAACCAACCTTCCTGCATCAAATGCCTAAAAAGCTACATTTTTCTGTTTACTATAAACAGCTTCTGTATTCCATTCAAGTTTGATGACCGTATTAGGAGTCACTAGAAAAAAATGGGAAAGCTAAAAAATAAAATTTCTGTTGTATTTGTACAAAGGTCTTACCGCAGTTCGTGTACTGTGAAAAAAAGATTAAAAGACACTGATAAAATTTTAATAAGTTTTCCTAGATCTTGGTGACTCATCATTTGTTTTCAGTCAATAATTCACATGGTTACAGAAGGCAACACCATTGATTTTTATTGTAGCAGTACTTGGACAAAAAGAATTGTAAAATGCCTCATAATGTTTTACACATGCTGGGACAAATCCAGCTTGGATCCCAGGTAATATCACTGATTTTGCAAAGTCTGGATGAGACCCAGAGGAATGATGTTGGAAGCAATGTGTGTATAATCTGTATGAGAAGAAAAATGCCTCATTCACTTGTGGAATACCAGGTGTGAGGAAGAGGGGAAGAACACAGTTTTTGAGCAAATGAAAATCTTAAGCTCAGAATGATCCCATGTACTCTATTGGAAAAATACTGACGACCTTGAAGGCAAAAAGGATTTTCCCATTGACATAAACAGTGAGTTTATCATGATCTCCCAATTTTTTCCATGAGTAAGAGTCTTTGCTTAAAAGGCAAATTAATAAAAGTCCCTTCTGTAGCACCAAGCTTATCAGTAAGTTACAGCAAAATGTCTTTAACAAGACCAGGGCGGTTCATACCAAATCTACCAGACAGTAAAATAACAGGCAGATTTAATGAGGTGAATTCACAATGAGTGGTTTTCCAGGAACCACACATGACTCGATAGTTATTGCAATTTTTAGAGAAAACAAGTCAGTCATGTAATTGTACTTTCAGCTAATAATGGCATGTGCAAAACAACTACCTCAGAGTTGTGTTTTCAAGCATTATACTTACGATAGGGACACATTTGCAGCAGATGGCTCCCAGAAGGCCTTTGTCATAGAAAATTACAGCTTAGTGGTTGCAAATTACTTTATGAAAAACATACAGAAAGCTCAGTTATGTTTAAAATGTTTCCAAGCTTGTGTCACAACAATCCCATGCAATGTTACATGCTTAGGGAAAAGTGGCTAGAAAGCTGCCTAGCAGAAAAGGATCTGGGGGTGTTGGTCAACAGCCATCTGAACATGAGCAGCAGTGTGCCCAGGTGGCTGAGAAGACCAACAAACTGGTGAGGGGTCTGGAGAACAAGTCCTGTGACAAACGGCTGAGGGAGCTGGGGTTATTTAGCCTGGATTAAAAGAGGCTCAGTTGAGACCATGTCTTCCTCTACAACTATACAAAAAGATGTTATAGAGAGGAGGGTGTTGGTCTCTTCTCCCAAGTAACAAGCAATAGGATGAGAGGAAATGGCTTCAAGTTGCACCATGGGAAATTTAGATTGGATATTAGGGAAAAATTGTGTTAAGGAAGTTCCTTTTCCCTATGTTTCCCATAGCAGAGACTCGGGTAGGGATTACAGAAATTCTTTAAAATAAATAATTTATTCACAAGGTGCAGAGTAGAGCAGCTCAAGCTGGGTGCCTCTTGAAGCCTCAGCAGAAAAAAAATGGAAAATTATACCCTACAATCCAAGCCCCCACCCCCTGTGCATCACTGGAACAATTGCAAAATTAGAGTCTGGGGTCTCCCCATTCTTCATTGGATCTCTTCTTTTTTGTTAGGTGAGCCATCAGTCAAAGTCCTGACCTCGTGTTACTATTTCGCACCTGCAGCTGGAGAAAAGTAAGTTATTGGGAAACCAAAACATTGTTCTGTTTTTTCTTCCATTCCTTTATTTATCTCCAGGGATGCAGCTCCCTTTCTTCTAGCTTGAAGACTTTGAGGCCTCTTTTACTTAACAAAGTAGAAAGCTCAAATGTTCACAGCTTACAGAAGTTATACTAAGTAAAATTACTTACGATAAGTGAATTCTGTATAAGCAGTTTCTAACCAAGTTCCACAAGAAGCAGTATACTCAATAATTCAATAAGCTAAGGCATTCTATTCCTTAACAGTTTATTCACTGGAAGGTTTTTCAAGCATTGTAACAGGCTGCCCAGAGAAGTGGTTGAGTTGCCATTCCTTGAGGTATTCAAAAAGTGTTTAGATGTGGCACTTAGGGACGTGGTTTAGTGGTGGACTTGTCAGTATTATGTTAAGGGTTGGACTTGATGATATTAAAGTTCCTTTCCAACATGAGTGGTTCTATGTAAATTAACCTAATGAAACTTGTGATCTGAAAGACAAGATATGGCAGCTTGGGTGGTAAGACTCCAGAGTGAAGTACTGCAATAAATAATGCTGTCTCTGAGGATCCCAGTGTCCTGGATGCACCATTAACAAGTTGCATGTGTTGAAGTTTGCATTGAAGTGCTGCCTTTCAAGTAAAGGAAGATTATTTAATCATCTTATTCTGAAGACTGATAAACTTAGGGAAACAAACTGAGTACCCTGGCCAAAACATGGAAACACGTTGACGTGAACACATGATCCCAGGAATCCTTACAAAAATCATTGAGTACACAAGATGTATAATGATCTTTGGTTTTCTAATGACCCTTGTTGCAAGTTGTCGAGGTTTTATTGCAGGGTGACGATAAAACCGTGGCAGATGTATTGTTAGTCCACTCTCCCCCAACTCCCCCTTTAGCCTCTTCCTCTCCCCACTTCCCACTATCGACAGGCGGCTGGGAGGGAAAGGAGGACAGAGATAAGAGAGTTAGAAAAATTAAAAATGTTTTACTAATACTACTAATAAAAATAGAGAAAATAATACAAAATATACAAAACCAATCTTGAAAGTCCTGGCAACTGCTCTGGCAGACGTAGGGCTAGCACTCAAAGTCCTGGACTGGACTCTGCAGCCAACTGGAACTGGATTCAGTCTGTCACTAGGCCTCAGTTCACAGGGATGACTTGCAAGGTCCTCTCCTAATGTCGGCCATAAGGAAAAGGGGTGAGATCCTCGTGGTCTCCCACTTTTATATGAAGTATCACATGAATGGGATGGAATACTTAGTTGGTCAGTTTCAGTTCACCTCCTGCTTAGACATCTCGCAAGACGCATCATTATCAAATGACCTTGCATTCCCTCACTATGTCTACCAAAACATGTATCTAGCTTTTCAAAAAACTGCAGTTAGTAAGAAGACTTTAGCTGACAGGGAAATTAACTGAAAGAGAAACCAGGACACAAGTTTAGAGGCAAGAGGTGATGATAATTGTTTTGCCAGCACTCTCCCCATTTGGGAAACAAACTTGAAGTATTCAAAGTTCAACTTATCTACCATACAGGGCCAGGAATGAATGGCATTCCTGCATGGATTTACTATGTTAACAACACATGGTTTAAAATTACAGAGTCAGGACATTTGTGAATCAAAAATACTGTCACCTGAAAATAAAAACTATATAATGAAATGAAATAAATTTAACAGAATCTGCAAGGACTGGGACTACACGTTATGGTTACACCCCATTTTTTCATTTATCCTTGTCAACATATTGATTACAGCAGCTTGGTGAAAGCTCCGTGGTACCTAAGCTGAGAGAAGAAGATGAATATTGAAGGAGAAGCACAGCAAGACTTCAAAACAGGTTGATTGTGCTTACAGGTTATAATTAATCTATTGTTGCTGTTTCTCATAACTTTTCATTATTGGTAGCAACCTGTAAAACACATAACTCAATTCCTACTAAGGATCTGATAGTTGCAGAGTTAAACCAAGTATTTTTTATAATTTAAAGACATTTAACTGTCCATCAGGGTGTACTGTGATTCAAGACATGGTTACCTGATTACCCTACTTACTAAATAATATACATGATGTTCACAAGTAATCTAGCAAGTTCTTTTTTTTTCAGACCTCATTATTTATAGTCAAGCTAGAGTGGTATGGTTGGAGGTCAAGAAAAATGTGACAAAATCAAACTTTTTTGATTGTGCTTATGGCCTAATGCAGCACTTGTCAGTATGTTCACATGAAGCTGAAATGTTGCACTGTATCACTGGATATAACATGTTCTACCTAGTCTGTATCTCCTTTTCCCAACAAATGCGTGTGTGTTTCAAGACTCTCTAAAATAAATTATAAAGCTCTTACTGATGTTAGCAGGAGAAGACCCTGTTAACATGGTCTGGAGTTAATCAAGACCAACCAGGTTTGACTGATTTAAGCTATCAGATACAGAAACATCAAGAAGAAAAGTGACAGTGCTTTTCAGAATAAAAACATATCTGAGTGGCACTGATATGCCTCTTGTTCAGAGATGGGCCTGAGGAAACCAGAGGCTAGAATCATGCCTCTCATTGTTCCATCTGCACGTTTCAAGTTGCCAGCTTCCTTTCCAGTGCATTATGCAAGGTGGAGTATTGGGCTCTAAATCCTCAGGCAGCTTTAGGACACTGAGGGATATGAGACTTCTAAAACAAATGTCACTCTGCTGAACTTACCCTTCCTGGAATGTTCTCCCTCACTACGAAAGGATGTTGTTCACTGAACTGTTACATTAAAGCTACTTAACAACCTGTCCAAACCAAGCCATGATACATAGTTTCCAGCAGCGAGCCTTCCTGAGCATTAAAGGAAAATAATAACCAACACTTAAAAAAAAAATAGCCAGTAAGGGCATTTAGCATTTAGCATTTAATGGCAGAGTTGTTGTATTCTTCCTGAGCTAATCAACAAGAGAAGCTCTGTCTTTATTTGGATCCTGAGCATACATAGATATCTCCATATCTCTTTCTATTAAAAAAAAAAAAAAAAGAAAAAAGAAAAAAAAAATCTTTGTACAAAAGGAATCACAGAATCACAGGATTGTTGAGGTTGGAGGGAACACCTTGAGACCAACTAGTTCACACCCTCAGCTTAAGGAGGCTCAGCTAGAGCAGGTTGCCCAGGGCCGTGTCCACTTGGGTTTTGCATCTCTCCATGGATGGAGAATCCACAATCTCTTTGGGTAACCTGATCCAGTGTTTAACCACTCTCACAGTAAAAATATGTTTTGCTGTGCTCAGGCAGAACCTCCTGTGTTCTAGTTTGTGCCCTTTGCCTCTTGTCCCATCCCTGTGAACTGCTCAGAAGAGCCTGACTCTGTGGTCTTTACTCCCCACATCAGGTATTTAAATGCATTGATAAGATCCCCCTGAGCTGCCTTTTCTCCAGGCTGAACAGCCCCACTCTATCAGCCTCTCCTCATATGTCAGATGTTCTAAGACCTTCATTACTTCCATTGGCCTTTTGCTAGACTGACTCTGCTGTATCCATGTCTCTCTTGTACTGGGAAGCCCAGAACCAGACCCAGCACTCCAGGTGCATCTCACCCGTGCTGAGCAGAAGGAAAGGTTCACCTCCTTTGACCTGCTAGAAATGATCCTTCTCCTGCTGCCCAGGGTGCTGTTGGCTGCCTTTGTTACGAGGGCACATTGCTGGCTCATAGTCAACTGCTCGTCTACCATGATCCCCTGGTCTTTCCCAGCAAAGCTGCTTCGGCCCCAGGAGTATTATACAGCATTAAATACTATTAAAGAACCTGTAAATGGTGTTATTTCTTCTGCTTGAGTGTGGTTTTTTTCTGCAACAGGAGACAGTTTCTTTAATTGTCTTCTTTAAGGCAGGTAAAGAAGATTTTAGTGTCAGTTAAAGAATAAAGAATGTTTAATTCTTTAAAATGGCATCGTTTGTGATCTCATACCACAGGCTATATAGAGAGTTCTGCTTTTACTTAACCTATTAATATCCCTTTTGATTTACTTAAAACCAGAATTGCTCACTGGGGATTGAAGACATTTGAACTGGAAAATGAGCCTTTCAGTCACTCTGCCTCAGCTCTAGATGAGAAATGAGTCTGAAGATCGTTCACTGACAACATCTTTCTCATTCCTCAGAGCCTCATTTATAGTCACTGAGAGCATTATTGCCCAGTGAGAAACTGCCTGGATGGTATTTCTCTGTTTCCAAACCATTCTATTGGGTAGAGGCTGGGGATTTTTGAAGCAGCATTTTTTGCGGGAAACATAAATGGAGGGTAGGTTAGCAGACTATGACTCCCTCTGTTAGCACTGGTCTCTTGTTCTCATGTCCCAGCATGGAAAACCAGTCCAGTGTAATGTCAGTTTTTCTCTGGCTCTTCTGCTCTGTGTGCAAGATGCCAGGAGCCAGCTGTGCAAGAATGAGGCAGTGTGTATCCTGGTTTATTTGAAGTTTGCTGCTCCATGACACATCTGACTATGAGTGGGAAGGGGATATCCCTAACACAAACGCATGAAAGCAAGCAGCCCCTATTCAGGCAGCAATTACTTCTAACCCAGAGGCTGTAAATCCAGTAACAATCAAAAATATGAAATCACACTTGAGTTTCTACCTCCTGGACAAGAAGTGTGACCTAAGTTCTTCAACAAGTAGCTGACCCTAATTGTTACAGCTTTCCTTCAGTTTGCCACATTTATAATGCCTTCTCTGGCTTTACCCAGCTTCTCCCTTGGCTGTGGGAAGCAGGGAAGAGCAGGGCAGTTCATTCTAGGCCTTCTATTCCCAGTGGTCAGGGAGGACCCTGGCTCCTTAAATTGCAGCACATCTCGTATAGGTATGTACTGTTTTCTTCTAAGTGCCCTTGCCTTTCGTTTCAGCCTGGAAAAGTAACTAGGCATTTGGGCTTAGTTGGAATAAGAAATGTATTTTGTAAAGAAATCAGGACATCACTGACCATAAATGATGAAACAAGTTGAGATTTGCAAAGCATGCCAGTGTGTGGGAGACAGATGATTGGGCAGACTTTACCTAGAAGCTAAGAAGAAATTTTCCCTCCTGACCAAAAAAGTTGTATTTCCATATACAAATGTGTCAGTACTGGCTCAAGACCTTTGCCAGTAAGTAGTAAAAATGCTTCCATGATGAACTTGCTTGCCCAGTAAGTAGTTCTATTCAAAAAGTGTGAAATTCATTGCTACTTCATGATTCCGGCTTTTGGTGGGATTCCTGAGCCCTTTCTCTGACCTACACATGACAGAGGAGTATATTTGGAACTGGGCATCTCTGCTCTTCTGAGATCCATGGGGTCCTGCTTTTATGCTCTTCTCCATCTCAGGCAATAGGTCAACAGACTACTGCTTCAGACATGTTTCCCTGTGGCAGCATCAGGGTGTGATGCTCAGCTTTGAACTTGCGTTGTGGCTCTGTTGTTCAGTGCTAGACCAGCAAGTAATGAAACACCTGCCCTCTCCAGTGCCAGATCTGCAAAGATGAGCTGGATATAAGAGGAGTTGGTCTGCAAGCTCCAGAAGTTTTGATGCAGCATTTCGGCAGTTATCTTGGCTTTTGCTGTGAATTAATGCTCCGTTCTGTCTCAGTGACCAACTTGTTTCCTGGGCCATGTGATACATGGGGCTTGGTAGAAGCAAGGAGGGTGACTGCAAACCCATGGCTTCCTTGCAAGAGGGAGTTGTAACCACTGTGAAGAAAGAACAAGGTATCGTGCAGACATTGGAAAATGCTTTAAGGCTGTAAGGGAGACTAAAAAGTACTGGTCATGGTCTGATTGCATCTTACAGAATAGACATTTCCTAGCTGCCCAGGTAGGTCATGCTAAAAGGAAGACAACAACCTAACAGCCTAAAAGCCCCAGCCTTCTACCTATCAGCTGTTCACACATGTAGGAGTCAGTCATCTGGCTTGGGTAGCTGCTAGGCAGTGAAATGCTGACAGCCAGTTTGGGGAGACAACTAATTTTGTCAACCAGTTTTGTGCAGGTTCTTTAAGTGTTATTTAGTTAATTCCCTGTATCAAACTCAGACAATAATTCTTGTACAGCTGACATAACTGCGTGGACAGAAGCAGGTCTCTATGAAAACTCTTCCAGCACAGCAGAAGATGATGCTGTATCCTGGGGTTGATCTGAGGGCTTGGCCTTGCCTGCTGATACCATCACAGCACCCTGCATTAACCAGGTTGCCAGGCACGTGGCTCACAACCACCAGTGAATGAGGGCAGGCTGTCAGGTTACCCTGTATGTCTGGAAAATGGGTCTTTTCAGCTGTGTGACTTACAACATTAGGTCTGAAAATCACATCAAGCCACTGCTCATAGCATCTTGGAAAGCTGAGCAGACTGCTTCCTACGCATTTTGCTTGTGTAATTTATTAAAGTCCCTGATTTAATGAGATCTGTTTAGGTTCCAAGCCCTTAATAATCCAGGGCTCTTCTACAGCCATCCTTTTAAATTTCCACCACAAAGAGTTTATTCACTGACAGCTTTAAGTCGACTGATAGGTGAGCAGTACTCTCTGGGTGGTTGTCTGTCTTGTAACCTGACACATAAATGAGCCACTCTCTATGTATGTGTATATATCAGATTGCTCTTGACAGAACATGTTGTTCTGAAGTTCTTCACTAAATACCACAAGCACCAGCTGCTGCAGTCACACACACATTCACTACACTCTTGTCTTAAGAATTAGCTTACTGTTAAATGAGTGTTGTAAATTATCACTTCAGAGCTTTGGGGATATCTTATTTGTTCTGTCACATATACCAGCACGTCAATATTAATGCATAAGACAGATGTTTACCCATGAGAGTTTACGTAGAGCTTCTGACTTCTGCCGTATAGAGAAACAAAATGCACTCATGAGAGAATAGTAAACCTTGATATTTCCTCTCCCCTCACCTCACTAAGCCTTTCAGGAAGATGGTTTCCAATTATGAAATGCTCATTGAAGCCCTGGCTTTGAGGCAATTAAGATCGCTCCCAAGCCAAGTGAAATGGATCACTAAAAGTCATCCATCCAGGCTACTCACAAGGACAGTAAATCTTGTGTGAAAGCAACTGAGGAAGGAAACACACAGCAAGGACACCCTGGTGTAATAGGAAATAACTTCATATGGTTTCCAGAAGTTGAAATATTTCAAAGGTGCTCAAAATCTTTGTTCTGAAAATAGAACAATTATACTCTTCACCCACATGCTTTAGAAAACCTCTTGATCTTTAAGTAAATACATGACAAGGACATGGGCACCTCTTCCAGGGGAAAAAAAAAAAAGGAAAATAATATATAAAACATGCTAAATACATGCTGTTATGTTTCTTTTTCCCCATTAAAATAAAATTAAAAAATAATTTAAAAAAATATTTTCTTGCATGTTAGGCTTCAAATACTCAAAAGCATCTGGAGTTTTAATATGGCATCCTTGAGAAACACTATCTACTTAAACACCCAGGAAGCACAAGTTTTCCACAAGCTCCTGTTTCCAGTGCCAAGTATTTGTAAGCCTGATCATCTGAACCAATTTTCCTTTTTCATCTTGAAGAGCATAGGTGGGAATCTAAATAGGCTTACTTCTTGAGAAAATCTCTTTCATCAACACCTAAGACTACAGGTTTGGTTTCTGAGAACAGGGAGCATCACTCAGAGATGACCACTGTATAAAATCTTTTCTTCCCCTGCTATATAATGAAATTCCTTGAAATTTCAAACGTTAAAAGCATATTTTGCATGTAGTCTTGAACAGAGAGTGTTTTGGACTCAGTCTCTGGTCCTGTGTACTACGCATAACTTCGTATGGCCTTTTTGAATTCATGACACATTTCTGACTCTGAGTCTCCCCATTCAGAAGATCGGAATGTGGAAAATAATCTTCCTATATAATATGCTTTGGTAGTTGGCAATGGAAACAGATGAACTAACAACTAGCAACATATAACGGTAACATCAGTAACAGTCAATTTCTTAAAAATTACTCTAGAAATAATGAACATCTACTGTAGTATTTCTCAGCAGTAAATTTTTGCTAACAGCTGTAGAAATATAAACATTAATTGCATTGAAAAGGAAGACGTTCAAATAATTCCATAAATTACGTCTTAATGAAGTAGCACTTTCTAGAAAACTTACAATAATATGCCAGTAACTACAACAAACTATGTATTAAATAGGTAGTTAGATTCATTCAGTAAAATCGTAACAATACTGAAGTCAGGGTGAATATTTACATTAACATAAAAAAACTATTCTTTCTCTGTTACTCGAAAGGATCCTTTCTGTTGCTTGTACAAGATTATAAGCATTCTTGAATGAGTAAACATGGGTTATTTTGACATTGGAATGTCATATAGAAACAAACAAATAAAAAAATTGAGGAAAAAAAATAGCAAACAATTTTATTAAACATTTCATCGATATGAAAAATGTGAAAACTTTGTGTTAGTGTTTCTTTAAATCCATTTAAAAGATTCAACCAATGATTCAAATCAATTTAAGATCCCCTGTTCCACAGTATCTGGCTCTCCAGAGTGGCAAATCTTCCCAAAATGTGTCAAAAAGTCATGGAATTATTCATCAGACCAAGCATGAAACCATACTCATTGTACAGGGAAAACCTAAAAAATCCGATTTTCCATTGCCCAGTGCTTCCATTTTTTTTTTCTTTTTTTAAGCTTTAGTGCTGCTTTACAGATTGGGGCAGGGGGAAGAATTAGAATTCATTTTTCAGACAGTAACATAATATATGCAAACCTCAATAAAATAATACCTGTTAATATTTAAATTACCACTTCTTCAAAAGGAATGAATTTGTGTTATCACACAGTGAGATACTGATTTAATAAGCTTAATTTAACTTCAACTGCTTAAAACTACTTATCGTCAAACGTTTTTGTTTTTTTACCAAGTAACAGCAATGACAGAGGGAACTGTAAGAATATAAGACTGCCATTTCCCTGTCTCACATTTATGATGCCTTTTGGACTAAGGGGGTTAGTAGGTTGAAAATTCTTTGATCACAGCACACAGAGTTTAAAAAACTGGGAGAAACACAACTCTAAACTTATGCAGAGTGATCCCAGGTGCAAAGGGCAAAGCCTGTCACCATAGATATCAGACATCCTGTGTTCTACTTACACTCTTGTGTCTGTTTTTGTCATAATTTGGCCCAGTTCTGCTAAGAAATGTTTTAATTTGCCCTTCAAACTTCTACAGTGCCAAGAGAATTGTCAATATCACCATCTAATGCTTTTGTTTTTGTTTAACAATGAGAATAACATTCTGCAGTTTTAGGATAAATTAATATTTAGAAATACAGTAAATGTAGCTTTTAGATGCTTGAGGTAAACTACCACTTTTGCCTCAACAATACTGTTTTGACAGGGGAACCTCTTCTCCCTTATCCAGTTTTCCTGGATGATACTGGATCTTACATTTCATCAAGAGATCCTTCCATTTTGGGTCGGTCCTAGTTTTAATTTGCTTATCAACTCAGTTGTTGTAGTCACTATTATTCATACATTAGTATACATATCTTCCATTACTAATATTTCTAAACATAATTAAGCTGATTCAGTGTTTCTGTTAGAAGGGACCTAAAATAATCACCTAGCACTACTGCCTGAAGCTGTCCTGGTTTGATCCTTTTTTTTCCTCCAGTTTTGATCATTTTAGCCGAAAATCTAGATCTACTCTTCTTTGAAAACTTTATTCAGGCTGGTAATGTCATCCCTGTGCTGCTCCAGCAGCAATATGACAGTATCATTTATAACATGAAGATTTTGCTGGAGTTTCCACTGCTTATATGACTCCTCAGTCCCTTTCTTCTGCTTATCCATCTACCAGCAAATCATTCTACCTTTGTTATCTTTTGCACTCTCCAATACATTACTTTTTCTCTTCTAGGGCTTCAGCACCCACCCTTTTCATCATGTTAACCTTATTTTATGGAACCCATAACCATTCTTCCTGCTATTTTTTTTTATTATTATTTCTTTCTACTTCTCTTCCTTCTCCACTGAAAACTCTCTATTCTTCAACTCAATTTTCCTGCTGTAAGCCAATCTCTTCCTCTTCATTCTTCTGCTCTCACAGTCATGACCCTCCATGGTCACCCTCTTCCATCTTTCCACTCCTCTTGCTAGGCAGATGATTGTCTTTGCGATTGCCCCCTTCTGCTCATTTTCTGTCTCTGAAACCCTGCATTGCCTTCACTATCATCCCTGACTGCACCTCTTCTCCTCATGAGTTCTTGTTCATGAACTCAGTCAGCAATGCTGCATACCTGTGAAACGTGATCTTTATTATTCAGTCATTTCAGTTGTGTTCTCCAGTATCGAGGACCTTCTGAACCATCACAGTGCCCTTTTCACAGTACTCTTTTTTAAACAAAAAGAAGGTGAAATTTCACCTAAATTCCCTACTTTGGATGTACCTGTGCTCTAGCTATGCTCTTTGGTCCCTAAGCTCTTCTGTTATTTACAGTTTTTATTAAGCTTTTACCTAGACCAGCTCTGATCCTCATGCTCTCAGAATGACTATTCCTGACCATAACAATGGGTCCACCTAATTTGGTAGCCTGTATCTGACACGGCACTGTGCAGGTTGGCTTTCTGTAAAGCATTTTTATTCAGCTTCAAGAGCTTGCATACAAAGAAATTCACTTTTTGAAAAGCTTAGTGGGAAAACTAGGCTCCCTGTGCCCCAAAACCTATTGCTCTTACAGGATTGCAATGCCATACTTCTTTTTTCTTTGTGAGCTGAGGAAGAGAAAGCAGTGTTTATCCACACACTATTTTATGAAGGTTTGAGGCTCATTATTTTCTCTGTTGGAGGCTACTCCATAGAAGGGTCATGGCACTTTATTTAGAACCTACACCTACAAGGTGTAGGTAACTAGAAACTGGGTTTAGGTGGGTATCCTGCTGAGAGTTCAGTGGGTTGCATTACAAGATTATTTGATTTTGGGGCAAGAAAATTTTGGCAGTACTGTGGTTTAGAAGTCAGTCAGTTTTCTCCAGAGGAACATACTGGAGAGGCTGCATGGTAGATTAAGTTGAAGAGTTTGTAGCCTTTTCTGGCAAGAGGATGACTTGGGAGATAGTGTTTTTTTTCTAGGAAAGAAAGATAATCCATACAAGTTCTCTATAAACCTAGATATCAGTCAATAAGTGGTCCTATAAGGCAAGTTGCCACAGAGATCAGGTGATTTAGTCATTCTTGGAGAAACGTTTTGTCATAAATAAGTGTGAAATTCTGAGTGCAGAGCTGGAAATACAAACATAGAGTGACAGTCTGAAAGTAAAACGAGAAAAAAAAAATCCTGGAGCAAAATCTACTTGTCTGATATTCAGAAAGAAAATAAATGCTCATGGACTCTTTTTAACAGCTGGAGAAATGCTGGTGTAGCATAGACATGTCCATTATGTTACTTCCATGCTGGGAAAATACAGTTTAAGAAGCAGAAAGACCTGCCTCTCCCCAGCCCAGGAGCAGTAAAGGCTGATGGCTGTTGCTGCCTCCCACCCCAGAGATCTGCACCAGACCACTGCCCCAACCAGAGAGGGAAAGCCCCATTTCTTTAACCAGGAGTATCCACTCAAGGTCAGAGGTTGGTTTACTTTCTTACTCTGAGGTAAATGGGAAATGTAAATGAAGGGGGCAAAAGGCCTGAAAAATTGAGAACATGGAAGACAGAGCAAATGCCTCATCATTAAAAGCTAAAAAGAGGAGAAAAAATCCTCTGAATGTCATCAAAAACTGCAAAACAAAAAAGACAGTCCATAGGAAACAGAGTTTTTTAGGGACAAATTCATAATGGATTACATTGTTATCCTGAATCTTTCACAAGTCACTCAGCACCGTTTTTCAAATTTTTGCATGGAATCTGAGGAATCTTAACTTCATGGTATGATGACGCCCTTTCTGAAGCAGCTGTCCCTGAATTTCTGGTGCTCTTTGTAAGAGAAATCAGTATGTCACCCACCACTTCAAGTACTGAATTTATTATTTTTTCACTAGGACTCAAAATGGATTGTCCAGCATATGTCCCCCTGTACACCTTCACAAAAGCATTTGCAGCCAAATCTCGTAGGTAAGAGAAAGGAGTGAAAAAGAAAAAGAAAAAAATCAAAAGAGAACTTAAAACAGTTCCTTGCTTGACAGGTCTATTATTTTGAGTTATAGATAGAAACAAACCCCAAATTTAATTTCTCATAGGAAGGGAAATAGTTTTTCTGAATTTTGAAGTTTTAACAGAAGGCAACAGTGAAGATGGCATGTCAGAGCAATGATTTCCTCAGCTCAGACTCCCTTGTCAAAGGCGGGATTTTATTCTAACTTATTATCAATTTTTACTCCATTGCAGCTGAATTTTTCCTTTTTTCTCTTCTGACTCCTTTTCTTCTCCATTTCTCCTGAGGTTCTTACCTTTTTCCCTAGCACCAAGCTGAATTTCTTCAGCTATGATAGAACAGCACAAGTCTCGATTCTGGCAGCATCAGCTACCTAATGTTTTTTTGCAGTGGTACGTGACCAGGTGATAGAATTTCCAAGAGCAGATCTTCCTCACTTCTTTTTTCTTTTGAGGCTGGTGGAGGTAGTTTTTTGGTAGAAGCAGCAGAATTTGAATTAATCTGGCAAGGACTGTTGCCTCTCTAACAGAAGGATTGCAATTAATCTCTGTTCCAAGCCTGAAGGTGACTTTGGGTGATAGGAAATGGCAGAAGATAGGAAATGTGTGACCACTAAAATATGTGGCACTGCAGGAAACTATAACTTTATTAAACCATTATTCACCACAATAAAACGCTATTACTTAGCAGAGCCCTTAGGAGCAGTGGACAGCACTTACACATCAGGGCAAGAACTGTGCCCCAAACTTTTCCAGGGATGAAAGGCACAACTTGCTCACCAAAGCCATCCAGTAGGTAGGAGGGATAATGGAAAACACTGCAAGCAAGTGTAGAAATGCTTAACGTGTAAGGACACAGAAGAGACTGGAGCACAAGGAGGCTTTCGAATTTCCCTTCCCAAACCATTTGCACCTTGGAGTCTCCTACCATAACTGGCAGCAGGCAGTAAAAGTGTGGTTATACCTGCCACACAGCTGGACACAGTGTTAACTGATGCTTAAAGAAATGCCTGTGAAGCATAAAACCTTAAATGGGGCAAAAAGGATCTTTCACCTCTAGACCTCTGCACCATGCCTAATTCTTCCATGCCAAAGTACAGCTTTTCATATCAGTTTCTATATCTTCACTATACAGTCCTGTGTGCTTCTCTCGAGGTCTGTTTGATAAATGCAGATTTTGTAAAAACTATTTTGGGGACAACTTTGACTGGACCACTGTCATACCGGAGATCAGCACAGAAGTTTTGCTGATTCTGTCTTACTACAGCTTTTTTCACTGCCTACATCATTCACACAGGCAAAAAAACTATGACAGTGGAGAATGGGAAGTATTACATAAAGGGGTAGGAAGCAGATTTAAAATATTGTCTTATAGCAATTGTTACAGCTAAACCAACTTGCACAGTCAAACCAACTTCTTAAGGTTTGCAATAATAATAATAAAAGAAAAAGTGAAAGAAGAAAAATTACATCAGAAATTCTGATGCATTGGGGGCCCGCTGAGGCTGAAATCCTCTTCTCTGGAAGCAGTGGAAGAGCTTCAACTGCATTAGACTTTAATAGCTTTATAATCTTATAGCTTTATAAAAAGAAATTGAAATAAATTCTTAAATAGGAAGTGCTGTGGCACAGACCCATTTTAATGGCTTCAAAAATCAGAAGGGGCTTGCTTTTCTCATGTCTAGCACTGCATTTGTATTTGCAAGAGAGGATTTGCCTGGCTTATGGTTCAGCTATGTCAAATAAAAATTCCTCCATCTGTATTCAGTGAATCACAGTGGATATATGCAGTATTGAGGAGCAGCCTGTGTAATGACTGCAAAAAATCCAATACACGTATTTCTCTACCAGTGTAAGAAAAATACCAAATGGCATGAAAACAATATCAAAAATTTAGCCTAATTTGTATCATGAATGGACATCAACAAAAGCCCGTGATAAAGTTATTTATTATTTCTTTTCCGCAAAGGTGGAGTGGTTCTTGAATAAAATGTCTATGAAACATTGCTTAGAATACATAAAGGCATAAACATTCAGTGGTCAGACTGAGAAGCTAGAATGCTATAATGCTTAAATAGTGAACAGTGGCAGCAAGAACAAAGCAAAACAAAGTCTTGAGTGAACCTGACAACTGAGACTGGACATAGCTGGATAAAAAGCTGGATGGTTTTGTTAATCTGCAAGTGGAAAAGGATGGGTTTTAATTGTTCCTTTAAAGTGCTGCTAGCATCCTTTAATGAAAATAACTAGACAAAGGATTAATAGAATTCAATTAGCCACAACAGGTGTATGTTAGAAATCTTTAAACCACAGAATACAACATGTCCTTCAGAGCAACCAGCAAATTACCTGCTAATGAATGCTGTCACAAAAGTCCAGCTGGCAGGACTCCCTGGAAGTGCCAACATTGCCAAGGCTCTATCACAGGAAAATAAGGTCAGGTGTAAATGTTAAAGTTGATGGAGGTTAATGAAGGAGCCGGTGGCAATGGACCAGATTGCCTCGTTCCATAGGTAAACCCAGGGAATTCAGTGCAATTCCTAAACAATGTTCACCGGCAGCCTTAAAGGAGAACCTGAGCTGGACTTGAATGCTGTTGTTCCTTGAAAGAAGCCTTGGGGATGGCAGTGATAAACTCCCTTTGCATCTCCCCCTAGGAGAGAATCACATCTGTGATATTCATGGCCGTGAATAAAGTAAAAGCTAGGTTCTGCATTTGGAAACAGTCTCTTCTCCCTGGGAGAGGGTGGAGGAAATTAGAATGGAATGTTGTTATTTTAAGGAAACTCATTGTCTGCACCTTCTGATATTTTCTCACCTAGGGGAAAGAAGAATGATGGAAAGCGAACAACACAGCATACTAGAGAGGTTCTGGAAATTGTGTGTTACCATATTTCCCATTCCTCTTATTTCATACAAATT
Source organism: Pampusana beccarii (assembly GCA_013399365.1). Classification (NCBI taxonomy): domain Eukaryota; kingdom Metazoa; phylum Chordata; class Aves; order Columbiformes; family Columbidae; genus Pampusana; species Pampusana beccarii. The sequence continues at coordinate 186,938 of VWYH01003570.1, read as the reverse complement.
TTTGTGGTATCTGTTGTCCTAAAATTTCAGATTCTGGATTTTTTTCACCAAGATAAAAATCTTGGATTTTTTTTTTTTTTTTTTAAACAGCCAATTTTTCACTTAGCGAAAGAAAAATCTTGGATATGTCCCTTCAAATGGTTCTCACACCAAAAGATAGGCACACAAAATCTAAAACGTCTTTCAGACAAATGCCCTTATCTTTAAGCTACTCTCAGGACTCCTTAACAGGCCTAAGTGATCTCAGTTTCTGGAGGTTGGCCAATACGAGTATGCCTACCTAGAGGTAAAAGGAAGGACATGATTTTAAGAGACAAAGTTAAATATGTCAAATGTGTTAAATATGTAAAATGTTCTCATTTCCCATATCTTCTGATTCTCACATACTATTAGTCTTAAAAACAATGTTATGGCAGATTGAAAGTTTTGAGCCTTCTCTGATGGCAAAAGAATTATAAAAATGCCTTGACTTCTTTTCTGCAAACATTTTGCTTTTCTCAGTAGCAAGCACTGAAACAGAAAATGTTGAGGTATCGATACTGCAGGCCAGTCAAAATATTGTTTAAATGGACAATGGAAGTGTTCATACTGTCATATTTCACTGAATTCTGCAGTTCATGGAGAAATTTGGGAAATAATCTAAAAGCCTTTCTAAGAAAGTGTCAACACTTCTGTATGGCAAGGAAATGACTATATGCTTCAAAGTTCTGGATACTGAAATGACCCAGGTCATTGTATGAAGATGCTATTTAATCATTAATCTTGGCCATAAAATACAGAGAGTGGGATTTCTAAAATGACTTTTTGAGATCATTTAAATCAGTGGCAGAATCAAATATATTTCAGTGAGAACAAGGAGGGGACTGCTGCCGAGGGTTTTTAAATATCCAGCCTTCACTCTTATTTGAAGTAAATAAGTGTTGATTAACCTTAAACTTAACAGATTGATGAGCTGCAGGAAGTTTTATTAAACACCAGGTGACCCATTTCATTTCTGTGTAGAAAAGCCAATGTGGAGTGAAATTTTTTTAAGTGAAACTGATGCCAAGTGTGGCATACTTGCTTGCTGCTTGATTAAGGTTACACAGAGCAATGGTTTTAACTCAAAAAATAAAAAAGAATAAAAGGGTGGCAAATGGGCTGTAATACAGAGATTAAAGATTCATAGAGTTTTTTCACCCTGATGATGTTGAGCCATGCTTAGACCATTTGAGAAAGACGGCTGAATTGACTTTATGTTCTGGATAATGGACTGATTAAATAACGTTATAAAGACCACTGAAGAATGCAAAGAGATTTTACTGCATAATGGACAGAAAAAGGCATTCCTTCTGAAACAGCAAAGAGCCTGGTCTTTGCAAGTCTTTGCAAACTCCACTGGGCAGTGGGGAAAGCTTTTCAAGGAAGGCTTGAAGCTGTATGGGTCAAACTATAAAAGCAACATAAGCGAGGGGAAAATAAGGATGTGCATGGGAGGGGAGACAACTAATACATCTCTATCTGCAGAAACACCAAATGAGTTGAGGAATGTGAAATTACCATTCCGAAGACAAGAAAAAGAAAAAAGAAAAAAACAAACAAACAACAAAAAAACACACACACACAAAAAAAAAAAAAACCAAACAAAAAAAACCCACCAAGACAAAAGCAAACCAAAATCCTTCACTCTTCAAGTTATGGATATCAATGTTAAGACTTTTGTATGGCAAACAAAACCTTCTTTGCCAAACTTACTGACGACTACTGCAGAATGAAAACTAGATTTTCTCTTCGGTAGAAAATTATAGTATTACTGCAGGGAAGAAAAAGAAGATTAGGAAATGGTAGAACTTTCTGTTTGATATTTTCTATCAAAAGAATACACTTAAGAAATTCACAAAACAGAACAGTTCATGCTGTCATTTTGAGCCTAATACTGTTCCTGCCATCTTCTTAGGGTTTCTTTGAAAATGCTTCTTTTCTAGTAATTTAGTAACTAATTTGCATCTTCATTGCTGCCTTGTCTCCAAAAATGTGTAATTTGGGTGTCAGTTGGAGACCGTATCTCTTCTGGTGCAGTTGCATTTCTTGTAGGACATTCAGTACCTCTAGATCAGAGGTAAGGCTGTGATGTGTTTCCTAAGCCAGGGGCCAGAGGGAATGTCGAAGTGCCTTGAGGAAACACAGCATCAAAAGCAAATGCAGACTCACAGTCAAGTAGTTTAAAATTTATTATTTCATTTTATTACTTCTAGTGAAAATATCAGAAAGTTTAGTCAGCGCCAACAATCAAAAGAGGTCTAACAGAAAACTTCTGACCAACAATGCTATCAAGACACTGTATGATTGAGATATCTGAAGATACCAGGTTGTTTTCCGTTGGTTGTGATTTAAATTCTTATTACAAGGTAGTAATAGCTAAGTCAGCTTCATTTCAGGTCCTGAACGGTGTACTGTGCTGCTTTCCAATTGCAGTACCTAAGTGCTCGTTGTTTTAAATGGAAGTTTAGATCTGCTGCATTGAAGCTTTTTGGCGAAACACAGAGGTATTTCGGTGGGTCCTATTTCCACTAAAATTTCTGGATTTCTTCCAAAGTACAGATTTCCCAATTTAAGCTAGTGATGCCCCAGTAGATGCATCATAAAAGCTCAGCTGTGTTACTCCACTATAGCTAGATTTAATCTAGCAATTACATTGGCCCAATTCTTTTTTTATTAAAATCAAATGGAAAGGAAATAATTAGATCTGATAGCTATCATATAAGAGAGTATGCTGAAGGTGAAGTAATTAAACTGTAATCGTAGTAAATTATGTTTTTCATTAAAGTTGTAAGAAATCTGCTAAGTGATTAGCTAAAATGTTTAGGGTCTTTGAAGTCCATTCAGCTTTTTTATTCTGCAGACAAATCAGGGGGATTTACAATCTGTGAATATATGTTTAGATACTGCACTGCCTCACGCTATCAATACCAAATTGTTTCCCAGCTTGTTTGATTTTACCAAGTGTTTTTCATTATTGATAGTGCTACAAAATACGAAAGATACTTTTCTAAAGATGAAATGCAGCTGTTGTGAGGCACTCTGCAATTGAAAAAGTATCTGTACGTTTACAAACAATCTGAGTAGCTCATTTACTGAGAGAGCATTTTTAAAAAATAGAGTTAACCCCTTTAATTTATCCATCTTGCTTTCAGAATCATCTTCTGCAGAAGTGCTATTGCAAAGAGGTGTTTTCTAGGGAAATATGTCTGGCTGCATTGAGTAGGAATGCTACTGCACCTCCAGTGACTCTGCAAGTGATCTGCGACTGTGCCCCAGCTGTACCAGTCACCGTAGAAGGTGCCTGAATGCCCTGATTTTTTTTTTTTTTTTCTGCTAAATTCACAGCACGTTCAGGTAACAGATAAATACCCAAGTTCTGTGTTTTTAACACATCGTGAATCACCCAAAGGACATAAAACCACAGACTTACAGATCACTGGAAGCACTTGTCTATATGAGGTGAACATGTAAGAAAAAAAAAAAAAAAAAGAAAAACACACCATCCAGGGAGTTATATGAATCAAGTAATTTTTGGATAAATAATCAAAATATTTCCTGACGGCAGCAAGGGTTACAGGAAAAATGCTGACAAAGTAAGAGCAAGCTCTCCACAGTTGTAAAGCAAGCTGTGGATAGACTCCAACAGTAAGCTGGTCCAGTCTGCTATGGAGAGCTGCAAAGCCATGGCAGTGCACAGACCACATGGAAAGAAAGATGAAAATGCTTTAGACAAGGATTAGACTAGGAAAAGAAGTGAACTTGGTCTCAAAGAGGACCTTTCAAACAAATTGAGAGCAGATGTGTCCTAAGGGTAGGCTGAAAGCAAACAAAAATTACCACGTATCTATGGCAGGGACATCCACATAGGCATTCACATCCTAGGGAGGAGTGGAGAGATTTTCTATCATTCAAAGTTCATGGACTAGTTAGGGGCCTGCATTCCTGTCTGAGATCCTGCAGCTGTCTGGTGGAAAGAGGAGGAGAAACTGGACGAAAATAGGCCAGAACTGTGTACTTCCACTCCAATCTCTCCTGAAGGATAGCTTTAATAGGCAAATGAAACAGTGAGTTTGAACACAAGCTTGGTTTTGTCTTCGTTTAAAATGAATGCATTTAGTGATTTGCCAAGACAGTTCATAAAAACTTTTTTTGTTGTTGGTTTATTTGTATGTTTTGGGGGTCGGGGGGGAGGTGGGGTGGGAGGGAGTGTTTGCTTATTTGTTTAAAAAAAAAGAGTATAAGGAAACAGAAATCCGAAAACACTCATCTTGATGCCATTTCTTCTGAAACTGTTTTTTTCATAAGCTCTCGGACTTCTTTTTAGGGAAGTAAATCTCAGATCCACATTTGAGTTAGATCCAGAAATGTGGGAATTCCAAGTAGTGTGAAAAAACCTGTTGGGATCCTGAAAATAGTCTGAAAATCACCTATCTGTTGGCATCAGACATTGTAAAATCCATTATTCCAGAGCACCTCAATATCAATTTTAAATCTGTCAAATGAACTTGCCTATTCCACGAACTGTGCTGGAATTTTCTTGGGAAAATTTCCATTATTCTCTGCACTTTTAATGGTCACATACAGATGCAAAAGAATAATTTTTAACTAAAGTTGTCTTTATCTCTTCTGATTTAAGATACCACAACCCATGAACAGTCTTTTAATCATCCTACACTGTAGTTATAAAATTGTTTGCTTTTTACAGCAATTCCTGCAAGAGTTTTAAGATATAACCTTTACATCTTTTGAGAGCTGTGACTTATAGAACCTTATTTAAAATAAATAAACAAATAAATATGTCCTAGCATTTTTTGTACTTCCTTTTCTGGTCAGTATCTGCACCCCTTCCACTTTCACATAAAGTATGGTAATAATATTTAATGCAGCTTTTCTACAAGGGGTCATATCTGCAGTATGTTCAATATACTTCATTTTCACTCAGAGTATGATATCCTACTACTCAGTAATTTCATGAGCATCCTGCCTGTTATCTTCTTCTGAGAGGACTGTGTGGTTTTCCTTGTGAGAGGACTATGTATTTTTTCTTGTGACTTTGAGGAAGATGTCAAGTGCCTAAGGGCAGTTGCATGTTTATACTTGACATCTGTTCAACACAAATAGTAGAACAAACATACACATGAACATATGCATACACTATTTTAAATAATACTGCTAACACGGCACATTAAAGAGCCAAAACCCCCATGATTCTGAGCTTGGAGAGTCCAAATATTAACGGAGGTAAGTACCATAACAGCTAATTTTCCATAACACTTTGTGAAAGAAGAATGTGAAACATCTGTGCACAAGGCGGGTGAGAACATAAAGGAGAAGAGCCAGTGAGTACATGGCTCTTCTAAAAAAAAATTAGAAGACTCTGAAAGTCTTCAGAATAGTGGCAACAGAGCTGGACTCGTCCTAGATATCCCAAAAGTAAAAGAGGGAGGGAAAGATGACTGGTCACTTTTAAAGAAGAAGGGAAAGATGAAACATCCTTGCCAGCTGAGCTCACAAAATGAGTAGGTTCCTATAGGAGGAACCAGATTGTTTTATAGAAGAGCTTAGACCCCTGAATAAATTATTCCACGTGGAGAACATTTAGAATCTCTTATTAAGACTAGATTGCAATGCGAACACAGAAATCTTACAAGGAGAAACAGGCCTAAGTCCTGAGTTAAATTTACAATAAGAAAGAGTGTGGGACAGAACCAGGCCAGGAAGCAGGTCCTGAAAGCAAGAAAGCAATACTGCACCTGGGTTACCTCGGACCCACAGGAAAAGTTGGGTGTAAATAAAAACTTCAGCAGAAAAATGAGCAAAGAGCACGAGATCACCAGCATCACTGTGGAGGATTTTGGAGTTGAGAAAGCAGCGTGCTCCACCTTTGAACAAATGTGTCACAATTTCATGAAAATGTTTTGTGGAAGCCTGCAGAGCAGAATTGTACACACCTCTGAAGGACTAAAGTATACACACCCTTCAGAAAAAAACAGCCATCAGTGATGGCAACTGACCAGAATAGCTATAACTTTCACAGGTTTTATCACCTGAAACCTGAGTGGAATATTTTCCTTTGGAAACTGGACACTGGCACACCAGTTCGTGTGCATTAATTGTGGTAACTAGCCTAAGGAGGAAACTTAAGCTAAACTCGGACAAGCCAACCTCACATCATGTGATAAGCAAAGCATTCCTACTTCAGGTGGATTTAAGCTAAACCTAAAAGTGAAACTTAATCTTTGAAACATGACATTTATAGCTACTGCAGGAGACAGGATGTCTGTTTGAGGACATCAGATACCAGGTCTCCTTAATGGATGGCTTACTAAAAATAAAATAAAATAAAATGAGATCCCATGAAAAGGTATTCCCTGATGCCTCCAGGGGCATGGAAAAGCTCTGAAGTTAATATGAAATAATGTTGACAGAACACAATATTTTTATCCTATTTATGACTAGAATTATCTCTGAGATAGGCAGACAAAAAAATTAGGATCAGCAATTAGAAAAATGGGATAAACTCAGGACATAAGCAAAATCAATAAAATTGAAGACCTTATGGGATATTTTCATCCTCTGATAACTACAGAAAAAAAGGATAGAACTCTTTCTCTGTGCATCAGTCCTAAGGAGCTAATAATGTTTAAGAAAGGAATATTTTCCTATATGCCCAATGAAGAGATGGACAGATGCTGCAACTTGATTTTGATATGTTCACCTAGAAAACAAAAAAAGTTTTTATTGGGTTATCCTCCATATTGTGTTCAGGTCCCAAAATATTTTGGAAAAATATATGACTTTTACCTTGAAGATAGCAAAGTTATTAGAGTTCATACACCTAATGAGACAATATGGTGGTGTAAAAATAGATCAACACAGAGAGTCTAAAATAACTGTGAATGACTAGTGATGATTAATTAAAATTCAATAAGCAGTAGGTAAATTTATGGCAGTGAAATAAACTACCTATGCAGGGAAAAAAAATATATTTACTTCTTCATTTGTCATTCTGAAAAAGGTTATATGTCAGTATAGGACTATTCTACTGACTCTGCACAACTAGCATAGCTGAAGAACATGTACTTTGAGCATGTTGTTACTCGCAGCTATGAGATTATTACGAAACCAAGACAGATATAGAGAACTCTTCCCATTAATCCTACAAGCAGTTATTTGTCAAAAGAAGGGGATCAAACCTGCATCTCTGAGTCCTGAAGCTGGACTGAAGGGATGAAGCAAAGGAAGGAGTGCTCCAGTGGGAAGCTCTGAGCACAGCAATGAAGAGTGCAGTCTGAATCATCCCTTGGTGACCCACACAATGAATGGAAATAAATGTTCTTCTGTACCAGAGGAGTGCAAACTCAGTTACTCATTGAAAATAAAGTAAGTAAAGACCCTTGCTTTCCTAAAAACTCATACTTTTTCTTTGAGAAAATACAATAATTCTTGGGGTACATTTTAATAAAAGACCTATTGTTCTACACAATTAATTATATGCAAATCGAAACTAGGGTTGCAAAAGGAGCAAGCTAAGAAATCCCCTCAAATATCAGTTAATCCGGGAGTGAGCTTGCAAACCTCCTTGAATGAACGTTGTAACAAAGCTGCTAGATCTGAATTTATCATTTTTTGGACAATTGTAAGCTCTATGGCTACAGCTTTTATACTTCGGAAGCTTTTATACTAACACTATGGCTCAATGTGTGCTTTTACATGTGGGTTCACTAAATGCCAGTATTTTATGAATTCACATACAAAAAATATGAGCTTATCTGTCTGGGAGAGACTTCCTACAGGAGTAACACTGTGACCTATGTCACATTCACAAAGTAAGTGTGATCCTTTTCTCATTATCAATTAGCTTTCTGGTATGAAACATGCTTTATCCCAGAACCTCAGACAGAGACTATATAAATGTTAATGCCTGAATGGATTCTGTCAACTTTTTGTTATAACTTATAACCTTTGCACTAACATTTAGTAGTACATTTTGAGTACTAAAGAACTGATCTACAAACTGTGCTTAAATTAATACTGAATTTTAAATTGTCTTTGCCCACCTAGCTTGCCTTATTAGTCAGAAAACCAGCGTTGTTAGTTCTGTACTTGAGCAGCATGAAAAGGAATAAAGTTTAAGGTTAGAAATCCAGCTTTGTCTTAAATAATTAAGCGAGGTGTGTTTTCTGGAACCAAAATGCTAAACAGTGTGATGCGTGTCTCATGTTGCTCAGTTCCTGAGGCTCTGGAAAGGATTCATCCGCATGCAAATCAATCCAGCCTTCAGTGTTGGACTTTTTCCTTCAGTAGAGCCACTGCTTGCCACCCATCCATTGCAAGTGCCTTTAATCACAGTGGAAAGGCTTCATACCCTGCCCCACTCTCCTTTGACTGTTGGAGGCCAACATGGCTTTACACACAATATATGTTCTTTAAGGTTAGGTGGAAGCAAGCATCTAGTTCATTACGTTATTTAGATAAGGACTTTTCAGTACAAAACAAATAAAAAATAAAAAGGAAAATTATGAATGGAAAGTAAAATGAAAGTAAAAGGAAAATGACCGTAATGCAGACCACAGCTCTTTGGCCACTGATTGATGACCATCCAGGGCACAGCTTTGAGGAGGATCACCTGAACTGTGTAACTAATAAGGAGGGGAAACACAATTATCATGAGCAGTGAGGGATATTTCAGTGGACTTCCACGAAACTTCTGATGATCTTTTGGAGGGGATTTGTGGGATTATGTAAAATTTATTCGGGGATGTTTAGGTAAATGGCAAAATAAACGCAAAAGGAAGGATCATGGTGTGCCAGGGAGCAACAAGTACAAGGAAAAGGAGAGAGGGGAGAAGGGGTCGGTCATGCATGAGCAGCCGTACACCCGTGGCTGGGTATAGCCACTATAGGGAGGGTACATAGGGGTATATTAGGCAAATTTCACACCTGTTCTAATACTTAAGGGATGTGTGAATGTTGATGTGCTTGGAAACAGCGGAGAGAGAGGGGGCACAGTATATTTCACTGGTGAATTTCAATCCTGACTCTTTGAGTAGTAAGAAGAGGATGGGACCATGAGCAACTATGGAGTCTTGGTCAGCACAAGACACCTAATTTCTGTTGAGACATAGCATTATAAATGGGATAATGTAATATGATAGACTGCACAGCAGGGGGTTGACCCCATGTGGAAGCTGACAGCAAAGCCCCCATACTCTTCCTTGTAGTGAAAAGAGAATACACCGATTTCCATTGTTGCATATTTGGCATCTTCCCGAACAAAATTCTCAGCAGGCAAATTACTGAATAAATATTTCATAAAAGAAAATACCATTTCCTACATTGTTTCAATGAAATAAGGAATATTTCTTTAAAAGAAATTAAAGCTGTTAAATCTTCCTGCACGAGTTGTCACAAAAGCAGCACAAATACTTTATCAGCAGTTTTCATTAGCACAGAATGTCAGCACAGCAAGAACCCTAACTCTCTATTCATCTGGTATTGAAACGGTTGTGGTTTAATCCCAGCCAGCAACTAAACACCACACAGCCACTCACTTACTCTCCCCAGTGGGTTGGGGGAGAGAATCAGAAGGGTAAAAGTGAGAAAATTTGTGGGTTGAGATAAAGACAGTTTAACAGGGAAAATAAAACCCGTATGCCTAAGCAAAACGAAACAAATAATTCATTCACTACTTCCCATGGGCAGGCAGGTGTCTTAGGGAAAGTTGGGTTCCACGACATGTAACGATTACTTGGGAAGACAAACGCCACCACTGCAAACATCCCCCCCTTCCTTTTTCTTCCTCGTGACTACTCTCAACCACCTACTTTTTCATGTGTTTGTAAATGGCTTCCATGAGGATTTGGCCTATACAGTCTTGTTAAATGGTGGGTTAGTTCCGAATGAAAGTATACACCTTTTAACCAAACAGCGTAGGCAGGGAACAGCAGGTGGTCTAAGTGCAGCTGTACATGGATTGGCTAGATGAATAAATTAGACTGTTCATAGGATATGGTGATCTGGTTTTTGAGTGGTTAAGACAGAATATCCTTCCAATATTCATTACATGGATAATTATTCAAAACCACTGAAGCATTTGAAATTACATTAATTTATTCTGATAAATTCTGATTGTCTGTGGTATAAATGTGACCGAAGCTCTTTTACTGTGGACATAAGATTTGCATATCATGAAAGTTGATCCTGGACTACACCCTGGTTGGATAAGAGAGAGTAAGTTTGTCCAGAGAAGCAATTTTTAGTGCATGAACTGAAGCAAGAGACAAAATAATTTTAAAAGCTGTAGGTGTTTTTACACGAGGAGTTGGTGTTACTGTCAGTTGTGATCTTATTTTGATTGCTTAAATGTAGGTGCTCAATGCTATTTGAGATGCCCTGAGCAAGCCCAAGTATATAGATCTGGTAGATGAAGGAAGTATAGAAGACCTTCACCCTTTCAGAACAGCAGATAGAGGGCAGGTAGGATAACCTAGAGTATCTCAAATAGCACTGGGCACCAACACTTGGGTGGCTGAAGCCCACCCATGAAGTCCACTACCCATGGAGCACACCACAAACACTAATGATTAGATAACATTTTCTCTTCAAAGTCGAAATACTTTTCTTCCTTCAAGTATGAGAGTCAACAAATAGAAAAAGGACAGTCAAGTACATCGTTTCCCTTAGGCTTCCCAAGCTGGCTGCCAAACCTGTACAATTTATACTTCTTCTCCACTCCCACTTCTAAATGTTTCAAAATGCCTCTATTAAAGTTCTCAGCAGAGAAAGGTTTGGTGTTCATAACTAACAAGAAAAATGAATTGTGTTTTTCTGATTAAATAAAAAGTGGAAACCATGGCTATAATGGTTCTTTTTGCAGCAATACTGCAGCTCAAATTTTGTCAGATCTGCCTGAAATTCTGCTTCTTCCCTCCTTGTTTAGTAGACAGCCAGAGTCTAAGGATTATATCTGAGCCTTGTTTAACACCAGTCCTAAAGGTGATAAAATCCAGTTTGCTAGGAAGATAAAAACTCAGCTGAATAATAGAAATTCATACATCCATTTCAAAAGACTGAACTCATTTGCCTCCATACGTTCTTTTGTATTTAGAAATTTACATGGGAACATTGCATTTGAGGGCTGATGTAGATAAACTATTCATGTGCTCAGCAAGGCAATGAAGACTAAGAAAAATAAATTCAATAAGAGCATGAATAAAATGCATGATGTAAGTGGTAAGTATTGATGTAAAGCAGTTTGGTGCTCACTCAAGTGTTTCTAAGAGTCATTACAGAGAATATACTTCTTTCCTCTCTCTGCCATTCAACAATAGAATGGAAAATAAACTTTTGTGGAGTATTAGAAATACATGTCTCTGATAGATTTTGGAAACCGGAAGATACTAATCCACAGACTGATTTTGGAAAGTTCTTGAATGTGCTGAAAATGAAAATGGTGGTGGCTGAAAAACGGTTTTAAAATGGCTCTAAGGTTCTCAGTACTGAAGACTATACAATTGACCTGATGGGATTTTGGGGCACAGTTAATCTTTGGTATCAAACAGTTCAGCAAGGCAATTTCTTTGCAGTTTCTATTTGCCCAAATTCCTTTTTTCCAGCACATTTAGGAATACCATGGTCTCCCATGCTCTGGGAATCATCTCATGCCTCAGATCCTATGTCAGGGGAAATACCATGATGAACGTGGGTTCATCTTTGGCAGCAAGGCTGTTGTGATACAGAGCAGCACATCAACATCTCTCTCTTTTCCCCTGCACAGGAGGTGATGCCAGTCCAGAAAAGCCCAGCACCAGGAACTGCAAAAAAGGAACGATGTTGCAGGACAGTACAAGCAGGGAAGCATGAGGCAAGGGGCAAGCACCAAAGTGGAGAGAAGAAAAACACGCACAAATCAATTTGATGGTGCTTTCTTCCATTCTTCTTTCTTATTGCCTTCCAGGCACTTCTTTTAAACTCTTGCTTTTCCAGGTGTTTGTCAATCCTTTCCCCTATGTCCTCTAATCTACAGAGCAAAGATTTTCTTAGCCAGATTTTCCATACTTTAAACTTGAATTCCTTTATTCTACTTTTATTTTTGTTGCTTTTTTCCCCAGTGTATTTTTCCTGGAACTCTTAAAAAAGTATCCACCCTACCTAGTCTTCACAACATTTGTACTGATCAAATCAGCCAGTGAATCACCTTTTTCATGTAATTCCATTTGTACAAGAAAACAGTAAGCTGCCACAGTAAGGTAAAAATACTCACCTAGAAATAGTGCTGATATTTGTAAAGTGAACCAGCTTTTCTTGCCCACTTTATGTGCCAGGATGTGTGCTGCAGTATTATTATTATACATTTTTACCGGTAACATTAGCAAACACTTCTAAAAAGTGTAGTTATCAGAGGTTTAACTGACGTGGTTGGCTGACACTACATATAAACAAGGAGTCATATTTAAAAATTCAGTTCAAGATAAAAAAACCTTTCTTGCCATTTTCATATCACACCAGACTTTCTATGTATGTGTCACTGTAGTACAGCTCTGTTCAAGAGAAACAGAGGAAAAGCTCTGCCCTGCTGTCTCAGAAGGGTAGGGCTAAGCTAGAAAGATTAAAATGAGTCCATCTATGTTGGTAACAATTGGGTGATTTTAACGTGGTTAAGCTCCTAAATTCCTGGTGATCTCCCTTCCTTCAAGCTGGAACCGTTGAGGTCTTTTTGGATCTGCATGGGGTCTTATTTTCCTGAACAGGAAGAAATGTTACAAAATTCCCTCTAAGGTTGAAAGAAATGTACCTTAATGAGACATTTAATTTCCATGGGGACCTTCTTCCCCTCACCAGTCAGAGAGATGGTTTTATCTTTTTGAAACAGAAAAGAGAAACACCTCTTGCAGCCACTGTATTGTCTGCTCAGGAAGATGAGAGAGTTGGGGAGGGGCTGTTTCCTAAAGGCTGATCCCATTCACAAGTGCCTGGTTATCTGTTCATTAACACTGTAAGACTCAGAGAAACTTTCCTCTACCTCATCTAGTCAGCTGAGACACTAATACACAGGCCAAGAGACATCTTGCTTTCTGCAGATTGTATAATGCAATCAGATGGCTATTGGCAGTTGAAATACAATCAAATGCATTGTTTTACATGACAAAATTATATGGAAATTTTGAAAACTGACTGAATTCTCTCCTTTCTCTAGAAACTATACAGCTAGGCTGTATAGAGGCTAGGCCGTTCCTGATTATAAACACTCATTGCCCATCTCTCACTGGACAGTGTGTCTGCCACTGGTCGTTCTGGCTATAGACTATTAGCTGGCTCACGAAACAAACACCTTGAAGGCCTTAAAAATGTGCTGGGCACACAGATTTTGTTGCTTTCTACCTAAACAGTCTCAGATGCAAGCATTATTGTGTGTTGGTCTACAGCCAGACATACCTTTAAAAACAACACGTGGAGTCAGTCTGTCCATCAAGAGACGGAGTCACTGACCACTCTTGGAAGAGCTGGTGTCAGGGCCAAAGCTACATCACAGGTGTCCTCCTTCACTAGCTCTTAATTGTGAAAGTCTCCTGACCAGCCGTTATCTTCTCTCAAGTGCTGCTGAAAAGTTTAATTTAAGAAGCACAGAATAGCTTTACAAATGGATTAATCTTCATGGTTGTTCACTTAAGAAACTTTTTTTCAGTTGAATTCAATCAAACCATCAGGTCTTCCAAAGATTTGGTTTTACTTGTGGTCATCTTATTTTCCAAGACCTATGATACATGACACCTGTGTCTGTCCTTCATATGCATTTATTTAATATTTTTCACCTTAACAGCAGCCCTGGAGATTGTTCCAGTGCTTTTTTTTATACTGCATGAATCAATGAATTGGATGCTTGACCACGTGTAGCCATATTTGTCCCCATGGTGATCAACTACCTCACCACTCTGATAATCAGAGTAGTGACTCAAATACGTTGTCCATCCACCATCAACTCAGATTTAAAAAGTGGTTGGTTAGAAGAAAACAGGAATTGTACTTACAAGTAGGTATAACAGCTGAATTATCCCGTTGGGTCTTAAATTTTCAGCCCATCGCTCCAAAGGTCCAGTCACTCGTTACAGCAGGGTGTGTGACAGTGTTCTAAGCAAGCAATGGCTCACGTTGGAGGAAAAAAAAATACCACCTCAACAACAACAACGATAACAACAAGAAGTAAGGGGAGGGAATAAAGATACATCTGACCTAAGATCCCTATGTACAAAAATTGCTATGTTATTGCAAACATTTTTCATTTAGTCAGAAAAAAGCCAATATTTTTCATCAGATTGCTGATCATTAGTTTAATGCCTTTGTGTTTAACCTAGGAATTTCTTTTCCAAAATGCTTTGCTGGCAAAATAAATGCCAGTAGGAAATGGTAGGATGGTTTAAAGAAATGTTGTTCCATAGGTTATATTGCTGATTGCTGTTATGTTATCCTGATATGGCAGGGCACCAAATCTTAAGGGATAGTAGTTTTAATTAAGTAGGAAAGAACACTTCTTTCCTGCTAGAGACAGACCGGACAGAACGGTTTGTCATTTTGACTAGGGCCGTGTTTCCAGTGCAGAGAGATCCTTTTAAACCCATGCAGTTTTCTTAATTAATAATTGAAACATGATCAGGTGCAATGCTGAGTGAAAATGTCATTAAAAACATTTTCTGGGAAGAGTCAAACAGCCCTACTTCTGCTCAGTAATTCGGACAGAATTTATCACACAAACTGAAACATAACCATTGCACTGCTGCATGGAGTGATGTGTTGGTGCAGAACTTCACTTCTGATTCAGCAGGATAGGAGAGCACACAGACCTCCGCCAAGGCTCTGGTAGGCACTGTGCAGGCTCACAGGTAGATCCAGTCCCTGCAGACACTTTTTTGAACATAACAATTCCAATGTATTACTATATTTTATTTTTAGATGAAAACCACGTGCTATAGCTTGGGTAAAGCTGTTTTAATGCAGCACAGAAAGTGGAAATTTCTTGAATGTCTTTCACTCGGTTACTGCAGAATACCCAGTTGCCATTCCCTCTGTCTGCAATGACAGGGAAGCTGTAGTAAGAATGATCAGCATCTCTCTATGTTATGTATATGCACACAGGTGCAGCAGCAGCCCTCAAGCAGTGCTTACTGCCTAGCAAGCAGTTACCTTTAAAACAATGTTATGACGTTATAGAGAGAGACATCAAAAAGCTAATTGCGCAGTGGACAGTACAATTTTGAATGTAGTCTTGTGCAAACATCCACACGTAAGTAACACTACCTCATAACAGGAGGGTAGTAGAACAATAGAATTATAGGATCGCAGACTCATAGAATTGTTTTGGTTGCAAGAGACCCTCAAGATCACCAAGTCCAACCATAACCTAACTCTGGCACTAAACCATGTCCCTAAAAACCTCATCTATAGGTCTTTCAAACACCTCCAGGGATAGTGACTCAACCACTTCCCTGGGCAGCCTGTTCCAATGCCTGACAACCCTCTCCATCGTTGCAATGAAACTTATAACACTTATAGCGCTAGTGCATCAACTCCTGCATTTTAACAGTGGTATAATTGTGACATTAAATAATGATGACCTTGCAGGTGATATCACAGATACTATCACCATGAAAATGATTCACAACAAATGATTCTCTATTGTGACATGATAAACCAGATTATTTTTTCTTACGAGGAAGAAACATAAATATAGAAGGCTGTCCTGATGGATTATTCTGTTTGAGGGCTCACCATGTTCTGTAAAGAATTTACTGTAAACTGCCAGTCTTCAAATTTTGCACATACTTTAACTGTTTGAAACATGTAAAAACAAATGTAGCATAAGCATTAGGATACAGTTTACAATAAAATCAGCTTCCTTTAATTATGCATTGAGTTTCTGAAACTGGTTCCAGTATGGTGGACATTTCTCTCAATTTCTGCTTAATTTTACTCATGTTATACTGGGGAAGGTGAAATATAGAATGTAATTTGTTTCACAGCATAAATTTTATGGACACTGGAATTTAACAGTTTGAGGACAGAAGTGAGTGCAACTTGAGGAACATAATCTGATATCCTTTGTCTGCTGAGCTCACTGGCAATGACAGAAACAGCATACCTCTTTTGTAACATGTCAGTTCTGGAAAAAAATAAAAGCACAGTGTAGTTCTTTTGTGACATGTTCATAGAAATCCCCATTGAGTTTTCATTGTGATATGGGTGTTCACACCTACTTTCTTGGTTGGTTATTGGAAACAACCACCATGACCATACTGCAGAACTTAAAGCAAGTCCTCACATAATAAATAAAGCATAATGGGTTATGAACAGCAGCATTGTCAGTAACCATGTTAGCACACAAAACCCCTTGTCTCATTTGTCAGGCACTCCTTTGGAAAAGCCCAAACCGTAGATTCTGATTTAATGTAGTCCAGAAGCGGGATACAGCAGTGCTGAAACCTGACTTCCCATTCATCAAGTGTCAAGAGCTTGTGGCTACACAGACTCTAGTGGAAGTTTGCAATCTGTGGAGATTTCACCTGCTGGGATCCTAATGCTGGGGTATTTGGTAATTAATAACAAGTACTGACAGCTGAGATGAATTGATTTGGATTCATGTTATGTTTTTTACAGGAAGCACTGGTCGGAATCTGGAAAAACGTGAGGGATTTGTTAGAGCATGCCAAAAGAAGTTGTCTGTTAATGCTAACAGCAGATAAATCAGGTGTCTTCTAAAAAAACAAGTAAGTAAATTTTGTCAGATAAAGAAAGATTAACAAATTATTCATTATCTGTAATGTATAAGAGGGAATCATAAGCAAACTGAGTGTATGGACAATCCAGAGAATTCAGATTTTTCCAGAGATCTAGGATAACTGAAAAATCCTAGTTGGAGGCAAATTTTTACGTACTGGAGAAATCTAAGAGTTCTGAAACTGAAACTATTTATGATATAGAATCGCAGATGAAAGAAAATATGGCTAAAAAAAATGATAGAATATTCTACTAACATAAGAGGTGTTAAAAATCAAGAAGAGAGAAAAATGTGCTTTTGGTATATTAATAATTTCAGTGTGATATTTATCCCGCAAATACCTCTCTGCTCTGCAAATTCCAGTGGAGCATGGAAAATAAGAAATTTGAGCTGGAACTCTATGCAGAACCTTTCTTGACATCTCTACAGTGCAAAAGCTTTTCCTTAGTAAATGTCTCCACATTAAGAAGGCAAATTTATCATGACTAAGTAACGTTTCAGTAATGGAAGCAGAGTAAGCAGTGAGTAGACTTAATGGACTAAAATTAATCGATGGAAAATTTGGTCTGGTTACAAGAGATAATTCCTCCTGGGATATTAACTTAGAACTGTCACTCAATAGTACTAATTTCATTTTTTGTGTCTCCAACTTCTCTTTAATAGACATGTTTTTTGAGGAATAAACCAAATTGGTTAAATCACTAGCAAATCTATCCTACTAAACTATACAGGACTGTTGGAAAACTATCTGGACACTCTAGATTTTTTCAGTATGCTGTATATAATTGAACAAAACATGCCTGAAATTTCACTGAAATTATCTGTAAGCTTGGTTGACTTTATTGTGATACATGTAATTGTAACCTTTAAACAAGTGCTGCTGAATAACACTGAGCTTTAAGAGCAAAAAAAGCAATACTGGCCTTCGTGTTGATCCATGATTTATTTTTTTCTTCCAAAAGAAGTTGAAAAGCCTTCAGTAAAATTAGGTAAAAAAACAGAAAAAAAAAATTTTAAAGCCTTAAATATATGAAAATCAAAACAAAAGAATACCTGAGAAAGGTATTAGTCCAAACTATTCAGCTTTCGTGGCATAATTATGTATTTCAATGTGATATCTAATTTATATTCTGCTATATGCACTCCTGATGTCAAAACAGAAAAAATAAGCTTACAAATATTCATACAACTGCCTTCCAGTGGGGAAAATGCAATTACATGTGTTTCTGCAACCTCTGGCTATAACGAATAGCAGCAGTGATTTGATTTTAAATTCCCATAACCTTGCCTAAGAAGCATAAAATCTCCTTTTTTACAGTGAAGTGTGCCCACATGTCAGCTAAAAGTCAACCCAAAGAAGACTTTAGAATGCTACTGTGAGAAAGAAGTGGAGGTTCGGACCACTGAAAGCAGGAGATATAATATCTTAAAACAAAATCTCATAAGGAAAGAGGAATTATAAATGAATTGAAAGTCTAATGTCCTTGGGTAAAATGCAACGTGCTTCATAACTTCAACTGAAATGTCCCTGCTGCACTCTACCTGCACTGATAAATCACAGACACAGCTTATGGCTTATCAATTGCTGGACAAAGCATTAAAACAGCAAAGGCCTTGGAGAATTTTGGAAGTATTATTTTATTTTATTTTCTGAAATAGTAAATTTTCAACTAATTTAGTTACCCATACAGAAAGCAAACATCCAGTTTGGGGTTTGGGTTTTGGGGGGTTTTTTGTGGTCAAAGGAATATTCTTGGTGTGCCACGGAGAACATGTATCACTATCTCAGACGTATTGCAAGACATGTTGCATTAAAGGAGGCAGAAAGTTTATTAAGGGAAGAGGCTGGGGCTGAAGGTAGAGTCTTGCAGTGAAATGTCGAGGTGGATTGCTTACCAAGACATGGGTTGGTATGCAAATATGTGTAGATTTACACATGTTTATTGGTACAGACTAAAGGTAAGAAGTGTCAGGAGCAGACCTACACAACAACTTAAGTGACACTTTAACGAAAGCATCCTACTTCTCCATAGGTCAGCTGAGACACCACAGGGGGTCCTATGGCTGATAAAAGAGACTAAGAGAATGGTAGTTCAGGTCTAAATTAGTGTGGAGCTGAGCCGCATGTTTTAGCTGTAACACAAAACGCTGGGATATTTTAGAGACACAGCTTTCTACAAATGCCTCATTAGGACAGGGTTTTCTGTCCTCCCTGTTTCAGAATGTCAAGCAGAGGAATTAATTAGCAGAAAGCCTTTAAGTTAGATGACTATTTCTCCAGGAGAAACTGTGGGAAAAGTTAGCTCCCTATCATCAACGTATCACGGAGTCTTTTTTGTGTATGCTTCAGATGGAGGCTTTAACTCTTATGAAGTGTGAGGCTTTATGCTAATTAGTTTGAAGAAAAGGTCAAGTCCATGCTAATAACTGAATTGAACTGATGCCTCTGCGTAAAGGTTGCTGGAAAGGGATATGATTATATACAGCTTTAATACAGGGACTATCGGCTTCATTGTGGCTTTGCCTCTCTTCAGCAGTGTTTCTGTGAGAGCTGCATTTTGCAGCTCTGCAAGACACTGAGAAGAGTTTTGTAAATTGAAAAACAGAATAACTGAGGAACACCTCTGCTGGGAAATCATGTCAGAAGATTGTTTTATATAGTCATGTCATCGCCGTAATATTTATCTCGTTACATTCATAAAAATCCTTGTCTTTAAAACACGCAATGTGCCATGTCCTCTGCAGGTATCCTCTTGGGCCAGCACATTCAGGAACCTGCAGTATTCTAAACTGTCTAAATTTTAACTAGATAAATATAAACTTTTTGTCATGGAAAACCTGGGGGGAAAGGAGGGAGACAACTACTGTTGCATGAAAAACCAATTTCCTTTGCCAGTAATCTTTTGAACTTCCATTCTTATTATTTGTGATGCTTGCGTTTGAATAAGGACTTTATCTCTCTCAATACAGTTCTTACACAGATGGAATTATTTATTTTCCTATAAAAATGTCTATTTCCACCAACACCATCTATAATTCAGCCTGATTTTTTTTACTGGGTTAGTTTTGTTAGAAACCCAGGAATCCAGATGCTCCTTCAAATGTAGAAAAGCAGAAGAAAATATTTCTAAAAGATAGCCAGACTCTTTGACAGAGGAGTAAAATGTTTGTCAACTTACAGCCATGAATAAAAGGACCACAGAGAGACCTGTCAGGAAAGGATCCCACACAGTAAACCCATAGGCTTGTCCTGGCTTGGGTTGGATGCAAACAACCATACCTAGTGTCAAGGCCATGCAGATAAATGAGAACTTTCAAGGAGAGAAGTACTCCTAGACTTTGGCAAGACAGGCAAGACTAGGATAACCAGGCATCACTACTTTGGTGCTACCATTAAGGACGGTTGCTTGTTCCTCTGTGTGGGGTTTTAGAGACACTGCACCATGGGTGGTTTCTTCCCATTCATGCCTCCCACCTTTCTCCTGCCCAACAGCTCACTGGGGGCATCGAACAAGGGCTCTCAATGGCCAGAAAGCCAGTGGACTGAGGTCTGTGCCAGGCACTGATCTGGGACAACTGCTCCTAACTAGGCACATCTCCATTTTGCCTTCAATGATGTGCTAAAAAACACCTGGTAGTTTCTTTTCTG
The DNA here is from genome assembly GCA_013399365.1 of Pampusana beccarii. Lineage (NCBI taxonomy): Eukaryota > Metazoa > Chordata > Aves > Columbiformes > Columbidae > Pampusana > Pampusana beccarii. Next base: position 166,497 of record VWYH01003570.1, on the reverse strand, counting down.
TAGGTTATGAGGCTGTCAGAAGATGTCCTCTAGCCTTCGTTTCCATACCCTGGAAAAACAGAGGACAGGATGACAAAAGGCTTTATTGCTTATTCTCTTTTATGGGAACATGAAAATTCTAGGGAGAGGAATGGACTGTGTACAGGGAGAAAAAAGCTGGGAGAACTTGATAGTTTGATGCTAATCTTAACACAGCCTTGAGGAGAGGAGAGAATAAAGGAAAAGGCAGGGGAGTGGGGGGAAAGAGAGTAGGAAGAAGGAAAAAAGGACCACATGTAAGACAGAGAATAAAAATAAATAAATAAATAAATAATTTAAAAGGTATTTATATAAGGAAAAATGAAGTAGACAAAAAAAAAAGGAAGAAGAAATAAACTAATCTCACAAAAAAAACCCTAACCTTGAAAAGATGGAGAAAAGGATCTACTTTGAACACGCTACAGAAAGAAAGCAAAACTGAGCAGGGCAGGAAAAATACCTCAATACAACAGAGGGTATACCACAAAAATAAGAACGCTGAAGCACTTGGCTTCTGTTATGCCGCATGGGTGATGGGTTAAGCACTCCATGCACTTTCAGATATTTCACTGCTAGTATTTGATTCATTCACTGTGCAAATTTTACCTTGAAGATACCACTGTATTGAACATTTATAGAAAAAACCCAACCATTCTGACAGAGAGTAAGTCAAATAGTATGTCCAAACCTGTCTGAGGTCTGTCTGCTTTCTCCAAAGTGACAGGATATTTTGCTCTAGTGACTCTGAGCTTAATTCGCTTTGTTTGCACTCACCTCTGTCATAACTGTTGGCAAGCCTCTGGCTTCAGAAAATACACTTGAACAAAACAAACAAGTTTCTAAGGCCCTTGAGTTTTTAAATTACACTTCCCAATCTTAGCATCTGATAGTTATTCAAATTAAGAGCATACTGGTCTCTGAAGACAGGAGATTAAAATGCTAGAGCAATGCAAAGCAGTATCAATGTAAGTAAGAAAACAAGTCCATAAAGTTCATAAGGATACAGATCAGTCACACAATATTTAGCTTCCTACAAAAAGTGGCAGTAGCTTTGTTAGTAGGATGGATAGCAGATCAGTAACTTTTTGTTTCTGTAACTGAGCTCCAATTCCTGGTTTGCTAACTGTGCATCAGATGCTACCGAAACAATTGCGTACACCTTCAAAGCATAACAATAACCTGTCTTGTTGTGTGGTATCACCAAATGACAAAACCAGCATGATCTAGAATATTTGTCAGAGTTTACAAACTAAAACTGAGATGCTTGACTGAGCTTAATTTCAGTTCTGGCACATAAAATAAGCCTGAGATTAATCCCATAACTTTTAGTGATAAGTGTGTACTTTATATTGCAGTTGAAAAAAATAATAATATAATTTACCAGTAACTTATTGCTTACCAATAATTATTACCAATAACTTATTGCCAATAAGTATTTGATATAGTGAATACTAACCTAGGGCTTCAGTTGGTTTATTCCTCTTCTTTGTGTAGATTTGTAAATACCAACTGATGAAGGTCAACTGGAATGTCAGAAACAAGGATGCAGAATAGTGTTCCCACAAACAGCAGCAGACATTTCGGAGAAAACTGAAAACAAGAGCTGAAAGTAAGTAAAAGAAATAGTTAATCTCCAACTAAATCCTAAATTCAGAGGAAAATACCTCTGTTATTTCTCTATAAAAGAGTTCTGTACTTTGAAACCAATCAGTTCTGGAAAGGAAGGGTTTATGGCTTAGTGAAAAAAATTATAATCTTCAGCTGCTGTGAATCTAGATAATGAACATGAGGGTGAGGGCCAGGATACCAGTACTCTGCAAGCCTTGTCCTGAGTGACAAGAAGACTCTGATTGACTGGCTTAATGCTGTCCAGAAGAAAGTGATGGAGCTAGGCTTATGTTCAATAACTCCTTAATACCCAAAATGGAGTAGGTAAGTTGCATTTGTTGTCACTTGAAGAATTTCCTGCCTTTATGGGAGGTTGTTGATCTGTGTGGAAAACCTATTCCATGCAATGGCAGATGAAGAGAGGTAGAAACCAGGGAAAGATTAGTCCCTGACTTTGAAAAGACAGCTGCATGCAGATAAAGATCAGGCAGTTCTTTCAGTGTTTCCCATATGGAAACAAAAGAGAGTAAGTAATTATTGTACATGTGCTCTTAACATTGAGCACAAACCACTAGTGGATTAAAGCGTTTAAATCCTGCCTAATTGTGCATGAACTCCTTAATCCCAAAATAGAGGGATAGGTCAGAGGGTTTACTAGGCTGCTCTCTGACGTCCATTTCCACACTAGATTTTTCTCATCTGAAAGATCTGTTCTCTGGGCTGGTACATCGTTCTTGACACCAGGACTAGATCCAAGACAGATGGCACATATGTAGGACGGAGTTGCCAAATTCGTACACCTGGCAACTTTCTGTTTCTCACACATCCTCAAATAGGCACTTTGTGACACTGGAATTTCCTGAGCACCAGCAAGTCCTGCTGTTGGGCATATGCAGAAGTGTCTCAGTCTGGCGACAGCTGAGATTGCCCAGGTCTGAAGTGTAGCCATCACATGCTTTTGTTGCCTTGATTTAGCAGGCGGTTTTGGGGGATGCCTGCAGACCTGAGATCCCCACAAAATCCAGGTACTTCAAATATGTTTTTTTCTACCTCCTGGGTGAGTGCTCTGAGCACTAGTTACATTATCTTTTCTGAGTTACTTTGCTCATGCCTGGAAGGAAAGGCTGCAGGTGCCAATAAGTAGGAAAGGGATCTGGACTGCAGGAAATGCTGTCTAATGCCTTACCTGAGGGATCAAATTTAAAATACACACACACAGCAGTGCTGAACTTCTGATAGTGTATGTCATTTTTTCTCCTTTGGCTGCATGTCCACTATACTGTTCAAAACATAAAGCTTTTCCTCTGGGCCATTAATGATATGGGAAAACACAAAACTATGAAGCTAACGCATTAAGCCCCTAATTGCTGACTGAATAAGAAGGGAGAAGGTTTGATTGGCATACTAGAGGAAGGCTGAAATCTAACTAATCCTTCTTCCATAACAGCAACGTGTTCCTTTATAACCAGATCACATCTTAGAAGTTATTTTCAACAGTTGTGCTATGCTGCTCTCTGAAGAGGAGCCCAACGGCAGTTCCTCTACAGCAGCTCATAGACAGAGATGGTACCTCGTGCAACTAACTGTTAATTATCCTCCAGTGTTTCATGCTCAACACAAAAATTAATATCAAAAGAAATCACTGTCAACACACCTTACTTGGAGCCATCCATGAAGGTATAAGATACAGATCTCGGAGTCCAAATACACATTACTCCACAGAAATCCCATTCTGCCATGCTTACTGTCATAAACAGCAATGAGTTTCATTCAATGTAAGTGGAAATTTCTTGCTTTTTAATGATTATTTATAAATTCTGAAAAGATGTCCAGTGAGTTTATTTTGGGCAGGGGGATTCATTTTTGATTCTTTTGTTCTTAGCCAATGCAAGGTTTTGGTTAAGAAAAGTAGTGTTATCTGGGAACTTTTGGCTTTCTTCAAACTTACATAATCATCATCAGGCTTATCAATCTGTGTCTTAGTCTCCAGACAAGCATAAATGCTATCAGATATATGAAGTCTGTAGGAAGAAGGGGTTTTGAGTCTCATCAGCTCTGCTCACCAGGACAGAGAACTTACCTGTCAGGAGGTGGGCTCTCACAAATGCGTTTGTGTAACACACAGAACAGCGGCTCCCTGCAAGTACCTGTCCTGTTATTCACCTCCTGTCAATGGGATTCATACCTTGGGACTAGAGAAGTAGTACAAAAGGATGGAGTTCAGAGCAGTGAGGGTTCAGCTGGGGCAGGGGAGAAACGCACATTGATTTCTTGTGTTATTCAAAATAGTGACTGAACCACAAACACGTTTTCACACCAACTTGCTCACACTAGGCTTCCACCCTATGTTTTCTTTTAAATAATACCTAGTATGTCATAGTCCTCCTGGAGTTTCACTGGACTTTAAACAAAATTCTTGTCTGTGCACGCCCTTGAAAGGAGGAACAAAAGACTGAATACATATAGGTGTGCCAACTAATCAGTTGTCACCTTGAGTCTGAGATACTTCTCAATTTTGTACAAAGTGGAACAGAGTTGGAGATTTTTGAAGACCACTTTTGTCACAGTCCAAACTTCAGAGGGGATGATTGTCCACCCACCCTACCATGACTCAGTCACAGACATCAGTTTAAGAGCCTGAAGACACAACAGTTCATGAAAACCAGGCTCTGCTTGTTCACTGCAGTGATCACACCAGAATTACCCACATGACCCTGGGCATTTAGAAAAAGGAGGATGCTAGCGGTTAGTCCTCTCAGACCCTGCATGACCCCAAAGACTTTCATCTCAGTAAAGAGGCAGTTATGGCTTATACGTTTGCATCAGTGCTCAAAATTGAGTTGTAATGTAACATTCACCAGAGGAAACAGTTTAAGGTGGAGGCATGCGTCCTGGGCCACAAACAAATCACTGAGAATACTCTGTATTAATTAGTAAGCCCAGAACAGAAGATGACTTTTGGTTTAGCAAAGAGATATTTACATTTCAAGAAACAGCAAAAATGTTTTTTCTGCTTCAGAGGAAAATCTAGATAATCACCAGGTAAGGAGGAAATAAAATTTGCTCCTGGAAGAAAGATTAAGTTGTCCAGAACTGGCAAAATACTTCAAAGGCAACATTAGCTAATGAGCTCAACTGGTATGGAGTCCTCACTAATGAATGCAATTTAAAACACAAGACGTGCAAAAAAAGAGCCTCTGACAGCCATTTCACCAAAGGTACTACAACAGGTCAGTGGATAAGAAAGATTGAGACACTTCTCTGATTTACTGTAAGTAGATTACAGCAGATTTTTCTTCCATTTCTTCATGTGTGTGTTTTTTAAACATTCATGGTTGTTGTGTATTTTGAGTGGTGTAAAATGCAAAAAATTATATTGAACTTGGCTCAAGCAAGGAGTGATTTTTGTTGTAGCTGGATAATGGTAAGGCACCTTATCACTAGGTGTGCTGATGGTGGTAGAAATCTAATAGCCAGTTCCAGGATTCCCTGACAAGTGTCCCAGTTTCACATCATCCATTCTTTATGGTACCCAAAGGGTACCAGAAGAGCATCCATGAAACCTGACTAAGCCAAATGGAGAACTGATATGGTGGGAGAGGGAGAGCTACTGTCCATTCCCTGGAATAGTTCAAGGTGCGAAGGAGGTGGCATACTTGAATTCCAGAGCCAATAATCTGTGCAAAAACACTAAGCAACACCAAAGTAGACACACAGGCTTAGTGATGCAATAATCCATACTGTTGACGCTATTTCTGGCACAGCCTGGGCCCAGGTCAGGCCTCTGGACGAAATCTGGGCACTGTTCAGGGAAAGCCTGAGGCCAGAAGGCTGGAAAATGGTGCCTGACATGTTTAGCAGTATCAATGTAGCCTGACGCAGCAGGTTTAAATTCCTGCTGCAAGTCAGCTGGATGAGCCTTTCGTTCTAGAGATGAATTGTTGCTGTCTCTTTGAGAATTTGAAATAGCTACTCTGAGTAGAAAAAAATGAACAATGTCCTGAAATGCAAAACGTATTGACTGTTTTCTATTCTTTTGCCAGCTTTAACTAATGGATTCCTGAGAACACATTCTGACCACGTAAATATAGTAAAATATTTTAAAACTACTTACAGCATCAAAATTTTAACAAGCGACACTGATTCATTCTGGGTTTTCTCTCAGTAGGATTATAAAACCTGTTTTTTAAAATACCACTGTCTAAGCTTGAATTATTCTAGACAACCAGCAATCACCTGCCTGGACTCTTTTCAAACCACAGTCCACATGGGCCCCATTATCTCTGCACTCTGGGAGAGCAAAGCTTCTTCCTTGAACTTTCAAAACATACAGTTTTGCTTCAGACAAACCAGAACTCTTTGCCCTTTTTGGTGTGCTTAAGTCTGTTTGCTGTGATGCCACTGTATAGCTGCCAAATTGGTAGTGTCAGGTGACATGCTGAGCTACTAAGGATTTGGATCCACGTAACTGTTCTTTAGATCTAATGAAATCTCATGGCTAGGGTTAGTTGTCTCTATTTAAGAAAAATGTGTTATTTTTGGCTGATTACTGTAATTTAATTCCATGGGAATTGGAGGATGAGGATATTACAGATTATCACAGCTCTTTCATGGCTGCTACAGCACGAACACTTTTTTTTCTGTTTTGTTGAAATAGTGTTTTGCTGACTCCAAAGACAGGCTTATTTTAAATTTGCTGGTATCTGTAACAACTGCAATTTGTATTTGATGCACATGGATGGTGTTCACAATTGTTTTAAAGCAGTGGAGCAGAAGCATTCTCTATTACTTGCTGTCAAGAAAACCGGTATTACAGCTTTCCTTTAACACTCTGATTCTCGTGTGTCATTTTTAAGTAAGCAAAATGGGCATTGGCTGTAGCCCACAGAGAGTTAATGTAAAAGTATGCCGAAACTTCTGCAACTTTCAGAAATCTTCTCGCTTTCTCTATTATAATATCACTTCTCTTTTTAAAAGCTCTGATGTCAGCTTTCAGTTCAGCAGATAGGAATCGAAATGCTGATTTCTTCAAGAGAGGTGAACATTAATTTTGACTTTGTAAGGAGCAGCTCTTTGGGTAGTTTAAAAAGTGCTGTGCAAGGAGCAGAGGATCTTCATCTACAGTCTCAAAAATCTATTTGGATTACCACGAAACTTCTCTGGCTGCTCCTAGTATTTCCTGGAAAAGGACAATGCTGAAGAGAAAATAGCTGAAAATGGCAGGAAGCCAGGAAGGGGGTCAACTGAAACAGAAATGCCACTCCTCCAGCTCATTTTTCTTAATGTGTAATAGAGACTGGCTTTACCATGAGCTAGTAATGGCTCTCATCTATTTTCTTCATTAGTACATTGGAGCAGTGAAAGAGATCTAAAAAGATTCTGTACTCAAACAACATGTGTCCACAGAGGTGGGATGGTTCAGCATTTCTTGTCTGTCTGACAAGAAGAGATACCATTGCCTAATATAAACAATTTGTTTACTGCTGACAAAGCATTAAGACTGGCACTGGCTGGTAGGACACTGCAAAAGCAGTACTATGTGATTAAAAAGGAACTGAGTTAACCAAAACTTCACACGACATAGGAAGCAGCTTTATAAGTCAGATTTTTAGGACAGAAGATTACAGATCCCCATTTGTGGATTTATACTCATGAGCTATCCAAAATGAGTTTTGTGAAACAGTAGTTCTTGCCTAAGAAATTTCCCCTTCTGTCCCTGGACACTAATTCTTGCTTTTCACCAGAATATTTTTTGGGTTTTAGGTAGTTATATTTTTCAGCCAGTTCAATGATCTGTTTTAGACCAATTCTAAAAGCAACGGTGCTTGGTGGGGATATCATGCTGCTGTGGAAGGGCAAGTGTGAGCAGACGGGCTGGGTGAAGAGAGAGGCAGAAGTCTTTAAACTGACATTGCTGCCAAAGCTGCTTTAACTGGAAAATACATTTGAATTTGGGAAATCAAGAAGAGATTTCACGTCAAATAAATTCTCATTTTTCTGTTAGCAAGCCTGAGGACAAGACTTATCAATTACTGTGTTTAGCTCTGGGCAACTGTTTAAAATGCCCTGGCAGATAGTTGAACAGTCTACTATCTGTAAGTCATCTAGAAGCAAAACTGTAATAACCTGTTTTCAAATATAGTAACATGTTTGTTGTACCTCTGCCTGTTCCTTTAAGGTCCGATAAGCATTGAAAGTGAGTTCAGGAAACCTGGCAGAAGAGAAGCACATGAGTTTCCAGGACATGGTGATCCAGAGCAAAGCAGAGATGCTGCCTTGTATGCCCAGGATCCTGGCATGGGTCGCTCTTCCCTCAGAGTCCCCTGTGCAGATGGGATGGAAGTTCCCCAGGTGGAGCATGTCAGGAGAGACTCTTTCACGCTCATCAGGCTAAGGGGGAACTCCAAAACTGCCCTCAAAATCGTAACAGATGGTTTCCATGGAAGTAAAGATTAATGATACGTGAATGTCATTGTACTGATCTGCATGTCCCATCCTGCTACTCTGAATGCATCTGATAAGGATTTCTCTCCTTAACTGCAGACAGATGATGTGCATCTTGCATCTGTAGGGTGTATATTTTTTATTTGTCATCACTTCTAATATTAATTCTGTGGTAAAGTCTCAATTAGCTTCAAATATTTAATAACTCAGTATCTTACAGTTGACCAATTCAACAACAAAAAGGATGGTAGAAAAACAGGATTTGTAGGCCAGCAACAATTTCTCTGCATAACAGATGTTTGCATGGAAATGGGCAAACAGGCACATGGTGACTGGCTTATCTTATGCTCAAAGCAACAGTCTCCAAAGATACGGGCACTTAACATACAGGCACTCCATCCACTTTGCTTTATTGAGACCTCCAGTATAGTGTGAACGAAACCCTAAATGACTTGTCCCCAACCTTCTGAGAAATAAGAGGAATGAAAAAACTCAGAAGCAGTGGCAGGGTCCCTGCAGAAAGCTGTCATACTGCCAGCAAAGGAGTTGGCTGTACTTAATAGTTACTGCCAGGAAAACTGAGCAGTGCCCAGTTGAAGCCAATGAAAGAGCAGTGCGCAATGGAGAGGAAAAATAAAGATCAAGCATATTTTCTTTATAAATGTTTGGAATGTAAAGGAGGTGCAAGACAAAGCAAAGGATTAAATCCAGGTAAAAAGCCTAAACAGACACAGCACGACCTTAGGTGTTTATATTAAATGCGAATAGTGTGCATCTAATCCTGGAATCCCTAGACCTTTGAGTATATTCTTTTCCTTTACATATTCTCCAAAGCTCTGTTTTTTGAACCTTCCACTCTGAGCATTTACTCAACACCTGCAACTGACAGGGCTACAGACACAAGGTGGTTTTCTGTCTCTGTCATGAAGGGTGTATATATGGGACCACTTCTTTCGAAAACTCAGGTGTTGCAGGAGTTGAGAGGAAATGAGAGGTCTGAGTTAAATACTCTGCAGCTTGAGGGAATTAAAGTCCCATACCCAGGTGTAAGCAAATCACCAGCCTGGCAGAGATGCAATACTTCTGCTCCTTGCTCTTTTTCTATCCAGTGGGATAGAAGGGAGTGGGCAGGGACAACCCTCCAGATTGAGGCTCAAGTCTGAAAGGAAGTTATATAGCTAGTTCGTTATCAGGGATGAGAATTAGTTCCCCCAATTCCAGCTTCATTTTAAAAGACAACTGTGAACCTCATTTAGCTCTGTCAAAAGAGAGGTACTTCAGGCACTTTCTCTGATCATGAGAACACTCTGAACTCTTGATCCCAAGTGCATGGAGGTACCTGCTTAATGCCCAGGCTCAGGATTTTGCACATGTACCCTCTGTCCTGCGTGTTATTTAATCACAAGGGTGCTTCCACAGCTGAGAGCTGAGTCAGAGGGAACAGTCAATCCCATGTTTTGATGTGAAGAGCAACAAGTTCCAAAGCTACCTGTCAGAAGAGGTACCAATGTGTCACAGATGATTTAGGGAGTGCCACTCAAGTTTCAAGGTTGTTGCATTCCTACGAAGAGCAGAGAGGGGAGACTGTGTGAATATGCAATGGAAATATAAACACAGACACTGTAATGCAATCCCAGAATAAGGCTGTGGTCTGCAAAAAATTATAGAGGACACAAGTTGGATTTATCATCTTAAATGGGATTTATCATCTTAATCTAACAACATGCTAACTTGTCTGTCAGGACTCTATATCAAACCTATCTTGTATTCCATCAGCCCAAACCGTGGGCAGGACCAACATGTGACAGCATTGTTCTGTATTCATCCCTCTTTATACTTGTTTTGATTTTATTCATTTCTGTCATACTGTCATACCCACTTCATTCAGCACCTTATTTTTGAGCTCGACAATCCTAAATCTATCTAATCTTTTCTCATACGGGAACGATTTCACATGTCTGTCCTTCATATACTTGTCCTTCTCTGTAGATTTCTAGGTCTATATCTTCCTTTAAAAGAAAGGTGACAGATGCATGCAATATTCAAGCGGTGGCAGGAGTTACAGATTTGCTCTTTGGCTGCTACTTTAATTATACTTTTTTGTTTTTTTCTGCAGTTTTATTCTGTAATTGCATTTGTCTTTTGACTGCCATTGAGCAACAAGCTCATGCATACGGTTTTCACAATACTGTTCATAGTGGTGACTTCCTGAGTGGTAATAATTTCCTTTGAGCTCACTGCTGTGTGTTGGTATAGCAGGGATTATTTTTGCCTTTGTCACTATTTTATGTTTACCAACACTGAATCACATCAGATCTCAGCTCATCCCAGCAGCTTGTGATGACAGAGGTTCCTGGAGCACTTTTGGTAACTCTGGTTTTGACTATTCTTGTTCTGTAAGATCAGAAAACATCCCTGTCCACTCCTTTTCTACACCACTAATGAATGCACTGAATAGCAAAGTCACCCCACCTCCATTGTAAAATGTTTTATTATTCCTATCTTTTCTTCTCTGTCTTTTCATTGGTGTTAATCCATGCATGGAACTTTCTTCTTATATTATGAAAGCTTATTTTCTATAAGCCTTTTGTAACAGGCCTATTCAAACTCTTTTAGAAATTCCATGTACAATGTCTCAGACAGTTCACTGTTACCAACATATTCATTGACTCTTTTAAAGAGCAACACAGACATGTGAGACATGACTAACTGCTCCAAGAAAATGTTCTTTTTCCCTGTTGTATCATTTTCACCACTTATGTCTCCTAATTCTGTTCTTTATCATATTTTGCATCAGTTTGCCTGATATAGTAGTCAAGTTTACTATTGTTTCCCAGATATTGCCACAATTTGTTGGTTTTTTTTTTTAATGGATGTCATGTTTACCAATTGACATTTCTGTGGTACCTTGGATGACTTAAAGTATTAGCAAGTTAATTGGCAGTTGCATATACAGCTTCTCTCAGAACTCTTGGGTAAACACCCTCAGGTCTCATAAATCAGTTCATATTATTTTCAAAGGCCACTGATAGTTTAACTATTTATGTAACAATATTAGAATTCTTAATGCTAATCAGGAGTGTTATCAACTCTGAACAAGGAATAAACACAATATTTTATTTGATGGAGTAACTGCTGCTGCTAAAGCTGTTTTGCAGAGTGACTGCACGTATCGGAAATACTAAAGGACTGTCAAGAAATCAAGTGGTATTTCATGGCAGTATAATAGCGAGTGACACATGTGGGGTACATGCATTGAACACCAAAGGAGAGAAAAACCTGTGGTTACCTAAAGTACAGAGTCACTCACAGTGTTTAAAGTTGTACAAGAGATTAACTTCTGAGGAGTTATATTTAGAAGCTAATAAAGGGTGCTTAGAGTGAGAATCCTGATATCCTGTTTGGTTATCTAGCAATAAATCAAGTTTCATGCATGTCCCTCTCATCAGCCTTTCATATGACAGATGTCTGCCAGATTCCTCAGGTTGCTCAAAACAAGAAACATTTTACCTACTTAAAATATATCATGCAGACACAGACTGGACTTCCATGGTTGTGATGCTCTCCAGTGTTTGAGCATGAATTTAGCCTAGAGCTCTATCCAAATAACCATAAAGAGTTGCTATTGTTGTCCTGCAGATTTCACTGGAAGATACATGTAACCTCATCTAGGTGTCCTGCTTCGGCAGGGGGATTGGACTAGATGATCTTCTGAGGTCCCTTCCAATCCCTAACATTCTGTGATTCTGTGATACATCAAAGCACCCCCCCAGATTTGGTTTTGCTTGAGCAGGAGACTCAGCAAAATCACAGGAGTATTATCACAAATAAAGGAAACAAGGCTACTGCTCAGCAGAGGAGGTCTGTATAAGAGTGTTTTTTCTTTACCTTTACAGAAATATCCACAATACATTTTCCTCTTTAATTGATGCTGTCATATTCTGTGCCCCAATAAAATACCACATTTTTATATCGTTGTATCTTTTATATTGCAGTGGAAGAGAGGAAATTTTAGATCCGGAAAAAAAAAATACTGCAAATCTCATTTTTACCTTTTCCCCTCTTTGTCAGTGACAATGGGACTGTTGATATTTGTATACCAGAAATTTATTAAAAAATGAATTGTTCAGTGAGCCTGTAAGAGTAACACAAATAAATTTGAAAGACTACAGATGTGGAGGCAGGTTATTAGACTGACTCATGGAATCACTCTATTCTGACAACCACGTAATGGCCTCCCTGCTTTATTTTTCTCAGAACAGTGACTTTACACTGACTAAACACTTTTCCTTAGTGTAAAATCTTTTTTACAAGCTCATAGTGCCCTAAATGAGGGAGAGTGGGATTTTCAAAGAGCCCTCAGTGTTGGCCAAACGCTGATCTGTGGAAGTTGACCAGATACCTTAAGGAGGCCAAACAGGAGTACTGCTGAACTTACCAGAATGGGAATGACTATCAGTGACACACTTCTGGGGAGCCACCAGGGTGTAGGACAAACGGCTTGACCTTTCTTCAGGAACTCTATCCTCGTAGTTGTATTTATTTTCCCTGTTATGTTCTGAATTGTTTCATATAATGCGTAGTATGAGTACATATAGTAGATGGACAGGATTCAAATAATGCCGGTCTCCAGTGTCTCACTTAAAGATAAGTTCCAGGAGCTGCTCTAGATCTGGCAGTTTAGCAGACTCATCAGATGCGGGCCCACAGCCAGGCTGTGTGGCAGAATCATGAGATTGTCCAGCTGCAGAAGAGGAAGAGAAAGAAAGGTTCCACAATTTCTGTTCTCAGATCTCAGTTCCTGTGAAATGGAAGCAGCAGCAGCTTCTGTTCCCGTATCAGATGCTTCCAGCCAGAAGCAGGGGTCATATCTCAGCGGTATCACAGTTCAAGGTCACAGGGGGGAAAGAGTCTGCATATAAATAATTCCAGAGCTCAGTCTTCCTTCTGGCTCCTGAGTGTTTCCTGTCTCCCAGTCACAAACTAGTCGAGAATAAAGCAGTCACATGTTGGCACAGTTGTATGTCACAAGTAGAGAAAGGCCCTTATTCTTCTTAGCAGAGCAAGAAAGTGTGCAATTTGACTCAGGTTTCGATGGACTACATGGCTGTAAAGTGATAGGTATGTAAATTATTCTGTCACTGTGCAACGGTAAACAGTAACAGAGGCATAGGGTTGTAAGTTCAGATATTTCAGCATGCCTTATCTAATGGTGATAACAACTATTAAAAGCTTTTATAGTGTTTTTTTTAATTCAAAGGAAAAATAGTACAGTTAAAACAATTTTAATGTGAGGTATAAAATAGTTTATTTTAACCATATTTTCAACAACTTTTCAGTTTCTACAGAAGGACAGAAACCCTTTGACTGACAGTCTCTAGTAGACTGAAATGATCTTTAACCACCCTCTGTCCAGGACAACTTTATTAGTCTGAATGTACTGTGGAAATTGCTGCTACTTTCAAAATCCAGTCTGCTTCCCGTAAGATGGAAAAAACATACGAACAGTGAGAAAGAAGAAAGAAGGGAGAGAACAGGGAAGGAGGAAATAGGAGAAGGGAGAGGAGGAAAGAAATAACAGCACAGCAAAATCTGAAGTTGTGCCATGGTGCGAACTGGCTTATTGCTGCAGAAAAGGCTGGTCACAGCATCATCTTATCAGCAGCCTCAGAACCTGACATATTTGTACCCAAGTCAGGATGCGCCAGAGTTTTATCAGTGCCTCTGGTCCCAGGCTCATGGCTGCATTGAAAAAGATGCAGCTTTGACCAGCTAAACCAAACTTGTTACACAGAAGGCAAAAAAGGAGAGATAGGGAAAGAAGAAATCATATAGGGAAGCAAAAGGACACAGAAGGGTGAAAACGATAACAGGAGTCCCAGTATCATATCTAGGACTTCACTGAAACCAGGATGGCTGGTGACGGCCTCAGCTTGCTCTTCCTCTGGCTTGAGTTTGGCAAGACATCTCTGATAAGATAAAGTTATGTAATGTCAAAGGATTTGACTTTATCCCAGGGTCATGGGAGATGTGAGGAACTGTGGTAGTGAAATTTATGTCTTTCAGACCAGAACATATTCTTAACTTTTGCCTTTTCCTCTTTCCCTTTCCCTTCATTCAGTTTTATGGATGAATTGTTGCTCAATTTGCTGTACCGGACAGAGGCTGAGATTTACCATTGAGGCTGTTCTTGCTGGACCTGACTCTAATACATGAGCCAAATAGATCATGCAGAGATCTTATGCTCTGGAGATGCAACCAGTATTACCCAATGCAACAAACCAGTAATTCAATAGTACAGTCAAACACAGACTTCTGTGATGTCAAATGAACAAGATTTGTTAAGCTGGTGGATGACAAAGTGAAACTACCGCTGTTAGCACCTATCCAGTTCATGCTGGGTGACTGACCTTAATTAAAATATTCAAAGCTCTCTACCCACATTGTTGAAGCCCATCTGGCAACTCCTTCTGAGCACCAGTGATACTAAATCTCTCTTCAAACTTGGTACAATCAAGAAACTATTTAAAGGGTTTTCAAGATATAGCCACAGGTAAACGATCTGTTTCTCCCTGAGATCTCAGTTTAGTCAGAATTTGGTGTGGTTTTACACATCTTGTACAACTGCTTTCCTGGAAGTCAAAGCTTTGGCTGTGTACATGGGTGACTTCTGTTGCCACAGGAGACTTTTCATCATGTTTCACTAAGCTAAGGTGCTGTTCGTCGATCCCTAAACCCTTTCCTGAAGTATTTTTCATTTCTACAACCGAACACTACAACCAAATACAAAAGTTGCCAAGTTTCATTCTTACATGTCGTAAGTACAGGAACTACTCAAAAAGTTCATACCTTAGAGATAGAGAGCAACACCCACGCTACCTACAAAGATTTTTTTTTGATTGCACAGATCGCCAAGCCCTGTGTACTGTCCAGTTCTCATACACACAAACCTAAGTATTAAGATATCTCTTCTAGACAGTGCACAAAGGAAAGACATGACCAATCTGAGCTGCCTCAAGTGGTGTAACCTATGAAAGTCCATCCATAAAAATCCATTAGGATCCATAATTTAGAGTCCATCTGTAATACCTCAGTACAAATAAAAAACCACCATTTACCTGTGTGACATTGTTTTAAAGAACAAAGGAGGCACGAAAATGAAATAAGAAAACAGTTTTATTTACCTTCTTCTTCGCTTCTGTCAACAACGAGTTTTGTCAATGCCATGGTTGAAGATGAACAAGGACTAACATACCAGTTATTCTGGCTGGGTCCACAAGACATTCTGCTTGCAAGGTACCAGGGTGGATAGTCTGGCTGCTGGGCGCTGAAAGGTGGAAACACTGCCAGAGTGGGTACATCACCAGTCCTGGCTATATTTATGTTTATGTTGTGAGGGTGAATACCTACACTGCTTGAACTCTTACCCTTGTGAGTAGGCTTCAGTATGGCAGCTGTGGAGTGGAGAAATTAAGATGAAGACCTGCACCGTTTTACTGTGTGCTATAAATGAGGGTTTTCATCTCTTACTTCAATAACGCACCTCTGTAAAGTAGGCTGCTTTGCATAAATGCAGTCACTATCATGAGACATTGTCAAAGAAGGGAGCATAAATGTATCACAGCATTTTTAGTTGCAGCCAGCCAAACTGAGTTGGTAAGGTGAACAGCAAGCAGCAAATGAGGTTTTAATGAGTGATACATCTCCTGCTTCTGAGAGGCAATTTTTGCCTGAGAGAAGCAAAACTAATACCACCACAGAGGGAAGAAAACCACAGCTCTCAGCTCTCTTGAGTGAAATCTCGGCTGTATCAGCAAATGAGTGGTGTAAGACAGCAGACAGTACTGGCATGTGGACAGTTTAAGGGTGGAAGGGAAGTATAAAACTTATCCTGCTCCAAACATCTCTAAAAAGCAGGTAACAGTCAGGGGAGAAACTGAAGTCGACCTGTCTCTAAGGGAGCTCAAATGATGCAAGACTTTGGAAAATAATCCTTGTCTTATTTGATGAACTTGACAATACAATGTCTGAAATAAATTACCTAGTTAAGAGAAGAAATAGAGAAGAGCTGAAAGAGAGGAACAGACTTAATGGAGAAGTAAATCTCTGAGCTAGATTTGTGATGGATTAATTTCTTTGTTTAAAATAGGACTGTCTCTGGAGAGCCAAATGTGACAGCTTACAAAGCCTGGTAACTTAGAAAATGGGGTGTTTCCCATCCCAAAGCTTAAAGAAAATGGTGAAAAGAAGATAATTTTTGTCCTCTATACAAAGAGTTTTTAAATCTATAAAATAACCATACTATATAGAAAACCTTTTCAGCAAAACACAGCAGAAACAAGAGTTTCAACAAAGTTAGCCACAGTGAAAATTGCCATATTAAATAAGGAACGTTGCAGAATTATTGAAGAAACAGCTTATTACACGGCAACTGTTAGGCCTAAATGTCCTACTTGGTCCATGTGCCTTGGGGACGTGAAGCTGGAAGCACCCTGGATGCTTTCCAACCCTTCCTTGGTTGGGAAGTTTTTATGGTGCTTCTCTTCATCAAGTGTGAACACTGGATTAGCCATTGCAAAGTAGTTGCAGAGCAGCTTATGGAGGAAGATCTTGCTTTCGTTGTATTTGTATTTCCATGTCCTTCACAAGAGATATCATCAAAGGACAATATTTCAATAGGTTTCAGACTACTTCTAACTCTACTTTGTTTTCCCTCGTGATGGGGGTGGGAGAGAAAGTTCAATTTCTGTATAAAACATAATTTAAGCATTTCAAATTGCATTTTCCAGCAACAAATCAGTGGATTAATTGGAATCTCCTTTGAGTATATGTTGTAACAAGTATCAAGAATTTGAAAGCCTGAACTGCAAAATATAGAGTTGATGATACTACATCTGTAAGAAAATAGTCAAATATCTTTTGTTTGATAGTGTCTGGCTGATCAGAACATCACTGCATTTGATTAGTTATCTTTATATCTACTGTTTTGTCACCTAAAGTGCACCAGTGGCCCCTCCAGCATTTGAGGACAGTTCTTAGGTTTAGTGGCCAACTGTAGGGGCTTATTAGTGAATGTATTGTATCTCCAGAACCTGTTATGTCAGATCTGCAGATTCAAGACTTCAGCAGGCTTGAAACTGGTATAATTTTAATCCATCAAATTTCTGTTAACCTGCATGATCATCCCTGTTACTTTCTGGCACTATATTAACATTAAAACCTTACTCCCATGGTTTACAGGGCCAGTAAACCAGGTTGCTCTCACCTGACTTTCTATTCAGTTTCTAAATTTCATGTTAGTTTTTCATCATCCTATTTCTCAGAGGCCATTCTGGTTTTGCATGTGCTTCTGGCTAGGTCCTTCAGCCCAAATATAATTCCACTATTTTAAACCAGTACAAATGGCTTTATACATTTCTACAACACAGTTCACCTGTCTTATTCTGTAAATGAAGGCAAGAATTGCATTATCAGGCCCTAGTGCTTTACTTTGCACAGAGTGTCCTCTGCATACTGCTGACATTCGAGTCTCAGGAGACGGATTATGCAGAAAGTGTCTCACACCAGCAAGGCTGCACAACCGTCCAGGACAGCTAGATGCCAAGTGACCTGATCAGAACAGTACCTCCAACTGCCTTCAGGATGCCCAGAAGTCCTGAACAAATGGCCATGGCCCAAGCACCCAGCTCTGTCCGGGAAACCAACATATAATAACTCTCCATGCGTTGTGCTCACAGCATGTTTGATGTGTTCCCTGTGCCACTGAAGCAGAACTGCAGAAGTCCTGCGGACCTGTTCCGAAGTCAGAGCAGGCAGTTGCATGGCTGGAGATGTTTCAGGGTTTTTACGTAAGTTTCTGCTTTTCACATTTGGGAAAGCAAGAAAGGAAGAAGGAAGGGAGAAAGCAAAGAGAAGATGGAAAAAAAAATGGTTTTGATACTTTTTTACTTGCTCCTTCAGCAGAGAATAAAAGAAAATTAAATCTAAAATACACTTAAGGACATCTCCATTGACTTATGACACCCATCACGCTTTACAGTATATGTTCTAGTTCACGTTAAAACTGGTTGTCAGATTTAGATCCTTTCTTGAAGTTCAGTCTGACAGAGCATTTCCCTTGCAGCACGGGGCATGCCTTCTAACACCATCTGAACATATTAGCTCCTGCCATTTAAGAGTCTCGAGGCTCAGTTCTCTCTTTCTGTTTCTAGTACACACTATAGTCTGATTATGACTGAAATGCTTTACTTTACCTAAAGCTGATGAAGCTGGTATAGAGTATCTGGGTGAAATTTAATTGCCTGTGAAATACACAAGGTCAGTTTAGAGGATCTAATGGTCCCTTCTGGTCTTAAACTATACAGTATCTGTTAAACAAGCCATTAAAATGTTGCTGTGTCTAGTAATCATGAAGATAACTAGAGCTTTTATAAATGCCCCCTAATTTAAAAGGTACCCTTTAAAGTCTGTGTACAAGCTCTAATTAGATATTTTAATAATGTTCCTAAACGTGGTAAGTGGTTTGTATAACCTAGAGTTTAACAGTTACTTGTCAATACAGCATAGTGTACTTCTGGCATCAGAGGTGTGCTGAAAGCACAGTAATGTTTCTATGTTGTATTGTGTAAAGCCTTTCCTAACAACAAATAGTTAGAAGAAAAGTGTAAGTCACGAGAGATGGTCTTTTACCCAGTACGTTTTTACACGTAATAATATAGGTTAGGTCTGCCAGTGAGCCATTCATAGTCCTGTCCACCTAATACAGCAGTGTGACTGCTGGGTATGAAGGCAACACATTATCTCAAGGCTGGGCTACAGAGAAGCAAAGACAAGTAAGTTCAAATAAGGGGATCCATTTTGTTTTTTTTACATTAAAGCCCATCCCAACAGTGCTAAATACCTGAAATTTTGTTCCATCCACAAGGGTGACATCCAGCACTCCCCTGCAGGCTCTGAAGAGGTTGGATCTCCTGGGGTTCCTAGCAGGCTATGGTAGTGGATACGTTAAGGTGGACACGTCTTTTAACTGCAGTGTGTTAAACACACTTCTGCAGAATGCTTTAGCTGCTAAATGAGCATACCTTAAGAAGTCTTTTTGATCAGTGTGGGGCTCTGACTACAGATTCCTGTAGGGAAAAAAGGCAAATACTTCAATGCAGCCAATCTACAGGTTCACTTGTGTGCCGAGGACAGTGCAACTATAGATCAGGGCTCTTCTCTGAGAATCCAGTGCCTGCTCTAGGTAATGCTGACATACTCCTAACTGGTATCCTGGAGTGAAGCACTTATTGTCTTTTTCAGTGTCTGCCTTGTGTGTGTTTTCTGGTATGGTAACACTCTTCTTCTATTTATGACAGTTTGGTCAGGCAGTAATATTTGTTTAATGAGATATTTTCCTCACTGAGGTAACCCTAAAGGTAAACTAAGCAGTACCAAGGCATAGACCCAGGCATTTTGGCTCCCAAATGCCTGCACTTTTAGATCATTAAAACAGTACCTACTGTTGTGCGACAGCCGGAGTGAATCAATTTATTCTTAATGGATTACTTGATCTATTTTTTCTGTTCACAAAATGTCTGCAAAGGCATGCAATATATAATAACTTAGGTTAGAATTCTTTGCACTTAACTCCAACCATCAAAAGTAATTTTTTAGCTCCTGTTAGTTGTCTAAGCAATCTTTATGACTAGCCTAGATGGCAATCCTAGACTGGCAGTTTCCTTTTCAAATAGCTAATGTTAGGTGAAATGAATTATCCTCTCCCTTCCCTGAATTATTTACATGAGCTATTTCTAGCCTTTGTAAGATACCGTATGATTTTTTACCATACAGGACTCTATATATGTGATGGACCACCCTGCATCCCATCCTTTTAAGGAACAGGAAACCGGAAAATTGTTCAGTGCAATTTTTACCTTCCAATCTTTTCTCTAGTTTACACTAGAAATTAAATTCGATATCACTATGCAAATGATCTTCCTTTCTTATATTTCAGAATAGTTGGCTTTCTTCATAATCACAGAACAAATGTGACTGAAGCCAGGTTTATCAGCCATTCAGCAGGTTTTGCACTCAGTTTTCTGTTGTCACGCTAATGCTGTCTAAGTGGAGGCAACCTTGTGTACTTACCTGTTTGTAAAAGTTGTAGCCAGACCTTTTCTGGTGCTTTCCTGCTGAACTAGCTGTGTGAACGAAACTGTGTTTATGTCTCCAGGATAACCTGGATGCCTCTGAAACCATATGGGAAAAGATGATGTGTGCAAATTAAGCACACTGGGCTGCAGGTTTGACAGATTTTTCTGCCTACCAAGTCTTATGGGATTGCAGATTTCACTACCCAGGACTTCAGAACATGCCAGAGAGGCTGATAGATGTTCATGGATGCTGAGGCCGATGTTGCAGCTGATATAAATATGAAAATATGTCACCTGGTTTATGATAGCATTTTTCTCTACTATCAACTTCAGTACTTCCAACATCATTTCTTAATGCTATTCAAGTTATTTGTCTTCTTATTGCAGGACCTTTGAAAAGGTTGCAGATAACCACAGGGCAAGTTACATGATAAATTTTAATTCAAACATTTGTTTGTGTGATAGTCTGCAGTAACAACTAATAGAAGAAAACTGTCATTACACTCATAAATATTCCAAAATATATTTCTGAAGTAAGTTTTTCCGTATGTTTAGTAAAAATAGCGCTGGCTCATTAAACAGAGAGAATGCTTTCTTCATATGCTCCTTGGTATTCATAACAAGTTTTACACCATATCACCATTAGAAGGTATCCTTTCCAATGATACAAAAAACCCCATTTCTAATATCAATTTTCATTATTAATTATTTCCATGAAGAACAGTCCTTGAAAAAGACAAAATCCTCACTATTTAAAATGACTATGTAATGGTTAATTCACTGACTATTTCCATAGGTAAACTAAATCAATCATTATCCCTATATGAATGTTTCATATTTATTTTATCCAGAACTTTAATACCATTTTCATTATATAGAAATCTGTGGCTACGTTCTTGTGGGAAAATAAGCTATTCCTACCACTAGAAATGCATATATTTAAAAAGAAGAAACTTTTATATTGTGCTCTAAGATCTGTAAATAAGGAAGTTATTTGTTAGTTAATCTTTGTATTTCAGTTTTAAAATTTTCTGTTAAAAGCGTAGACCTAAAATTAATGAAATTAAAGGATAATTTAAAACAGCCAGGATGCTGAATTATAATATTTTAAAATCATATATTAATTTATGAGGAACTGAGAATTTATTGTTTTTCAAATAAAGGATGGTAATATTTGGCTAGATGACATGAACACGCTTTTTCTTTTTTTCACTTTTAAAAAGTTTATCCTAGCAGCTTAAATACACTTCCTTTTATACCCTGGAAATACTTTATCGCAGAAGTCCCTCAGACAATAACAGAAATTGGCAACTGCTGAGTCTGAGCTGAAACACATGCCATGAAATTAGTGTTCCTGCAACTGCTTGTATCCACACATTTGGCACGAGTTTTGTGATGCTGTATTAGCGGCAGTGCTGAGAAGCATAAGAGGGTTTTGAAATTTAAGAAACACAGAAATAGATTTTAAAATCATGAGGAAACAGCCTCAAACATTTTCTCATAGCAAGCATGGAACTTGTGTTAAATTCCAGATGTCGTTTTACATTAGTGTCTCTTGAGGAAGCAACCTTTCAAAATCAGCCTTGAAAACATAGTTATGGTTGTCATATCCCAAGGTAAATAACGGGTTTGCTGGCTGTATCATCTTGGAGAGCAAGTTTTACTTGTTCGTGCAGAGAGAAATCCCAGTCCTTACATTATTTAGAGAATTCTTTCAAATCAAGATAACTGCTCTATATGGTTGCAAGGATGTGTACAGAGCATAAAAGTGAGAGCAAAGGCTTCCAAAGACAGTGGCAGTGAATGAATGAATTAGCAAGGAGATAAATAATGATAACGCAAAATTCAACAAAATGCCAAGCAATGAAAAGAATGATAATATTATGTAGAAGTTCTGCTTTTTTCTTTTTTATCTCATGTAGGTGAAAGTATTGGAATTTTTATCTCCAGCAGCAAATGTCAAATTAGAAATACATAAATATATGTAAGCATTGGAAACTGGATATTACTTTTTAAAGAAATACCTTAAATAGTAAAGGGAGAAATACATATTGCCTGGACAAGTAAATGGTTCATAAATACTTCATCATGCACTGAAAGCAAACAGCGTAGGAAAATAACATGGAAGGGTATTTCTTACTTTTGAGTTGGAAGGGAATGAATTTCCTCCTGAGAGCAAAACATGGCATCCTCTTATCCCACAGGAGTTCCCTAATCACTCTCAGAGAGTGAAAGATCAGAGATGTTCTGCCTCATGGCACTCACTGTTTTAAAGGGACAATGTAGGAAACTCAGATTTCTCACTTCCAGATTGTTCTTTTGCTCAATTCCCTTCCATGGATTTGCACATTCTTCTCAAAGGAAAGTACTTCCCAAATATCACATTCCTGACCAAAAAAAATCATTAAAAAAAAATCCAAAACTCCATTTATTTTAAAAAATTGTCATAAGCTCTACCCTGTGTCAGCCACTGATCTTTTGTCACTGGTGGGAAATAATGGGGAAATATAAAGTCCTCTGGAAGAAACATCAGAAAGTTAAGGCAGCAGATCTTACTCACTAGGCACTTGGCTGTGGCCTGAGGGTTAAGATTCAGGATTTCCTCACCCTTAAGCTCAGGGAAGCCAGTTTGTGGTCCAGAGGCCAAATACAATGCCTTTTAACCAGACACTTGCAAAAGCTCAGATCATAAGTGGCATTGAAATGACTTGTCCTGTATCTCCTACACAGATGGCTGAGAGTTTACAACCAGCTTTTCTTCTACCACAAGGAAAGTTCTCCTTGGACCTCAGCCACTGCCTTTGAGCAGCTATCTCATAAGCCATAAAATCTAACCAAGCGAAAAGGTGGCCACACATTTCAAACTAGGCTTTTTATGTGAAAAAAGTACCTTTGAGCAAAAAAATGGTGAGTGATAATGGTGCTGTAACTCAACATTAACCATGCTGCAAAGCTCTGCATGAATTCTGCTCCCAAAGGGCAGCAGTCTTAAAAACCCTCTTTTAGCAAAACAGATTTTCAGAGCAGGCAGAAATAACTTTTTAAGTCACATCACCTACCCTCCACTGATGTTCTCCTCAAACTGGTATGTGGCGTTTTACCTAAAGTCACCATTTCACATGCATTTTAAATCGTAGTGACTGCACGATTTGCTTTGACAAGCATACTGATGTCTTTGCCATTAGGTAAGGTAGGACACTGACCTTCTCAAAACCATGTGAAAATAAGCTGAGAAGAGAATACATTAACCCTCCTCTAACCCACAAGGAGTTTGAGCATACATTACAGAATAATTCTTCTCTGAAGCCTTTATGAAAGAGCAGCTGCCACAGGGCACTGTACTTTGTACATTCAAAAAGAGATGGAACGCATTGGAAGAGAGACAAACAGAGTTCACCGGAGATCAGGCAGCTGCTCAGTTAAATAGCATAGTTCCTGCTAAGGTGAATTATTGCAAAACATCCCATTGGAAATATTGTTCTAATATTGTACATAGTTCAATGGCTATTTTCAAGGAATCAATTACCTCAAGCCAATATGTTACACTTAAATATTGTCCTGCAAGTCCCAGAGCAAACAATGGGCCAGCAAAATGCAATTTGCCTGCTCTCTGATGGGGACTGTTTGTGTCTAATTTCGTTCCAAGTAAGACCACGGATATTATGATTGAGTTTCATAAAGGAATACTCTATGACAAAATTGGAACGATGACTGAAAACGAAGAAGTGGTTTTTTCCCAAGACCTCACAGAAATAAGGTGCAGATGGTAAGAAGCAAAAAACCCCACAGGTTCTTCCCTTAGAAATTTGCAAGTGAAAAAGAGAACCCTAAGAAAACCTTAAAAATGACAAGAAAAAGAGAAGCAGGAGAAGGAGGGAAATTATAAAAAAATCAGATGCTCATCATAAGTAAAGGCTGTGCTTAGTGCTGTGTAGTCTGTGGAGATTACTTGTCTTTACTTTCATGCTAACAACTGGTGTTGTGAAGGATATGTCAATAATCAATGCTATCAGTTGCCTTGCACTAAGAAGCTGAATGAAGTTCAGCTTGCTTGATATATTTCTTATCAGTGATTTGCACCACACTTCAGTGTTGCCTTTCTATTTGTCATTTATTATCACCATTAAATACCACTTCAGCATGATTACGGTCATCTGCTTGGTCAGTCACCTGAACCTATAATTCCCACGATAAAGGATCTGCCAAGCACAGAAGAAAGACATCACTTTGGTCCTATTCTTAAGCACACCAGCAAAATCTCAATAAACAAGCTCATTAGGAACCTGCCTGCCCACCAGGGAAAGTTTCCATCTGAATTTAATGAAAATATGCAATGCAGTTCAGATTTTTATGTTTTATATTTTAAAGTACAAAGTGATGGGTGTTTTTCTTTCCCTTTTAAATGATGCACTCAAATTTATTACCATAAAACAGGTGGCTGTACACATTTGAGCAGTTTTAGAAGCACAGTACATGACTGTTGTTAAAAGTGTTCTGGCTAACGTGAAGAAATGTGGTGCCATTAAGTAAAAACTAGTAAGGCTTAAATTGCACAGATCTTGAATATGGGGTTTATAAAATAAAAATTCACTTCATTTGAGCAAGTGTAAATTAGACTCCCAAACAACAGCATTCTCCAGGGTCATTGCATTACCATAATGTAGTTTGCTTTTCAAAAATAGCAGGCAAGGGTCACTCATAAGGCAACTATTTTATTGAGATATGTCAAACACTAACAGAAGTAAAAAAGGAAAGTCTTTTTTCCACATCACGCGTTTTGAGATCATTTCCAGACACCTTTTTCAGCCATCTTCAATTTCTTGCAGAATCTACTGTTAGCAAAGTTTTCATATTTAAAACCTGCTAGGTATAAAGTATGCACAGGAGTTAAAAGTTCCCTGTGTCATGTTCTCAGTATTGCAAACAGTGCTCACATTCAGAAAATTCTCCAATATCTGAGAATTTTCCTAAGGAAATCAAAATCAGTTAATGTGCTTCTGACTCTTAAGTGCAGAAATGTGGCAGATTTCTTGGAATCTCAGATTCTCATTCTCTACAGCATCCTAAATGTTCACATGCACATTTCAAAGCAATATAAACACTTAAATAAGTGACTGTTTTTCAAAAAACCTGAGCAGCGGGGTTTTTTTCAGTTCCTTCTTTACACCATGATAATTCAACATTTTAAATAATTTCTGTATGTCTGAAGATTAAGGTCAGAGGTGGTTGGATCATAAAGTCAGATCTTCTGTATCTCAAAAGATGTTACATTTCACCCAGATATCCACAAACAAAACCCCAGAACATTTAGCCGTTAATGTCCAGCTATTCTTCTTCAGTGATGTTGCTCCTTAATCACACTTTCAATAACAGAAAAAGAATGAGGAAAAGCTCTCCTTCAAGGTATGGATTATACTCACAGCTCTTTTCCAGATGGCATTCAGTCCTACAATGCTAATACCCTCTGCACATCTCACCAGTGCACTCAACTCTTCACAGAAAAATCCTAATGGATTGCCATGGACTAAAAAAAGTCGGTTGAAAAGTCTGTTTCTCTCTCCTGACCATTAAGGGAGCTCTGAGTGGTTAGATGAAATGTCTAATGTCAAAAGTAGATGTCTGTGAAATGATTCTCATTCCTCTGACCGTTAAAACGTGCAGAAAGGCCCCTGACTTCTGCAGCACCATGTTGTGTCTGGGTCAGATAACTTAATAAAGTTGATTAAACTGTTGCTTCATTTTGTATTGTGGGTATTTTTAATTGAATTAAATGTGTCAATAAAATACGTTGATGTAGATTTTCCCATGCCGCTTATTTTTCTGTGAAATTCTCCGTATTTTAGATTCACTTATTTCAGTTTCATGTTGCCTCAGAAATATTGGATCAGAGATAGTTTTATCTGGCAATAGTTGAAGGATTATTAGATATTTGCACTGAAAAAAACAATAAATATGTTGCATGGCGACAGAGTTAAAAATATGGACAGTTAGAGGACTGAATTTTGGAATTTACTTCCCATGCCAATGTTAAGCAGAGTAACACAAGTTTTAGAGCAATTGTACCAGACTGTTTTGCAAACATAGCAAGTCATCTCACTTTGGCAATCTTTCGAGTCCATGTTAGTTCTGTAATGCACTGTGAAAGGAGGGCAATGTAGCTTTTTCTTTTTTTTAAATGAAAATATAGATTAAACAGCAGAGTTTTGCTGGAGGGTGTGAATTTGACAGTAAATCTCCTGATTGTGAGGGCCTTGCTTGTAATAAGTCACCTCCTGACAGCCTCTAAATCACAGGCTGAAATGAATATGAATAAATTACATTGAATGTTTCTGTCCTAAAGTTGGGTACATTTTGCCTTTTTTTCCTTCAGCTTCCTTTCCTTCTTTTAGTTCCTTTCTCTCCTGACATCTTCCACTTTTCTTGTCTTTTTCTTTGTGTCTTTACACAAAAACCTGCAGTTCTAAGGAAGGAAAGGCAGTTTAGCAGCTACTCTTTTTTTGTTCTGTTTTTGCACCATTTAAGTGTTGCTTTTTTTTTTTTTTTTTCCTCCAGAAAGATTTAAGGCATGACTAAGAACTTTGACTAATTAAGTAATAACTTATCTTGTTTTGTTTCACCTCTGGTCTATCCCGTCTCTCTTGTCTTCCTCCTCTTTATCACACTCTTTCTAACACTTCTGGTTATAATCATGTCTCCTACTAATTTATTTCCCTGAATGTCTTCACTTTTATTATTATTAGCTATCTGTTCTTCTTTCCTACTATTACTTTTATTTGTTTGTTTGGGGGGTTGTGGGGTTTTGTTTGTATGGGTTGGTTTGTTTGTTTGTTTCCCTTTCTCTTTTTGCCTCAGAGGTTGTCTTTTCTTCCCTTGCCCTACTGGTAGGACTTGAACCGTGGTCCCAGGTGTTGGGCTGGGGTGGGATGTCTCTTGGCTGGAATGTTCCCTTGAACTCACTCAGAAGAATCAGTGTGAATGAAAAAGTCATGGTCAAGGGACTCTCGCCCAGGCTTTGGGAGACTGAAGGCAAACATTACCACCACTGCCCCAGTATCCCCTTCCTTCTTACCCCCTTCCTCGTTCCTAAAACTGCTATAATCTATTTTCTATAGCGCAGGCAGGGAATTATTTACTGCTCAGTTTCCTAACTCCCATAAAATACTGCATTATTCTTCAGTCTTACCAATTTTGCATTTTGAACAGGAAACAATTATTGCTGATGGGTAATAACAGTTTAATGCCAACAACTCATATTTTCTCACCTCTATCTTTTTTGTTAAGAGAGAACACCAGCCTGATTCAGCAGGCTGGTAAACTGAACCACTAGGAACAGCTGCAATTGCAGCTGTTTCTCAGTACTCTTAAGTGCATATCTCTTTGTTTTTAGCAAAGTTTTAAGCAGTTCTGTTCGAGATTTTTTCAGATATTTCTTTCCCACTGGAAGACACATCATTCAAATAAAATTGTGTTTTAAAAAAAGAATTCTACCACTTTAAAGCATGCTAATTTGATACAGTTTAGCTGAAAAGTCTCTCTTGATTCAAAAAGAACTTCCTTCTGACATTAATTTTAAGCAACAAAAATTAAAAACTAAATATTGAAACAGTATGCCTACTGAAATTATTTGGAAGAAAATCTAGATTATTTTCATTAAAGTGTTCAGACTTTATTTTTATTGTAGTTTGTGGCAGGAAAATTTCACAAAATTCCGAAAATGCCCACAGCGGCAGCTGCAACTTCTGCTCTTTTGATGAGTTTGTTATATACAGTGTTGCAGAGTAAATTTTGATTTTGTAACTATACAGCTACATTTGTATCCATTTGATTCTACACCATGGCAATGCATACTAATTTGCTCTCCGCACTTGTCACCCTCATAATGATTTGCCTCACATTTGTCCTGGTTTATTGCACAAAAGTAATTTAATACTTCAATAATGGAATAAATCACACACTACAACTCCAGTTTTAAACACCTATCTCATTAACATTCTATAATTTTATTTTACACGTAAGATCTACCACATAACTCCCTGTTGTTCCAATAAACCATTTACAACTTTACTCACTATTTGGTGATTATATTAAACTTATTCTGTCGCTCATGTGTTACATCATGTTAAATAAACCTCAGACAGGTGTTGCAGCTTTCATTTGCTCAACTATTAAAAGCTCACAAATGGACATATATGAAAAATGTAGCTTCTGAAATTGATTAATTAATATTTTGTGTTTATAACTAAAACAGTCTGCCACAAATTGAAAAGGGCATGTATGGATAGGTAGTATCAGCATTCCTATTCCGCCTACACAAATTGTATCACTGACTGCTTAAAACATAAAACGGTTCCCACAGTGGCAGTACGTCTGATTTATTTAACCACATACGGTGTTTCAAGATGTTTCCTAATTGCACTCATGTTCTATACGGGGACTATTGGTGTATTTCCCTTTTCCAGTTGTTTCTTTTCTTAGATCGCAGCCAACATCTTTGAGGCCAGTGAGAATTTCTCTGGAAACTGCTAGACTTTCCTTCTTGAACAGCCTGCGTTGGTTTTGCTGTCTCCAGGGGCAATAACGCATTTGAGTGCATAGGCATTTGCAAGTAATGTAGGCACCTGGATTCCAGCACAAACACCGACAAAACCTCCAGAGTCTGCTTTGGCACCCACACAGGTGGACACCCTAGCCGGGCCAAAGTGATGGAATGGCCTGCGAAATGCCAGATTACATCAGTGGAGCAGGAAGGACTATGGTTTATGGAGATCAGCAAGGCTGCTCAGCTGGAACCATTCAGTCCTGGGGTCAGGTATTCTTCCCAAAAACATGTTTCTGCTCCCCACTGGGCTGTAGGCAGGCTCTGGTTTGCTTCTGGCCTCCCTCTGCCACACTCCATGAATCTTGCATGTGGCCTGGCTTCAGCAGAAGGAGCAAAGTCACTTCATCCTGGAAGGTCTCCTCCAGCAGAGGGTGGTGTGGAAGGGGACACCCTTCAAGATATGCAACTGGAGGAAGGGTATGTCTACTTCTGGAGGTATCGTGCCACCAAATGCCCCCTTATTCCTTTCAGCACC
Source organism: Pampusana beccarii (assembly GCA_013399365.1). Lineage (NCBI taxonomy): Eukaryota > Metazoa > Chordata > Aves > Columbiformes > Columbidae > Pampusana > Pampusana beccarii. Next base: position 137,219 of record VWYH01003570.1, on the reverse strand, counting down.
ACAGCAGAGTTCAGATTCCTACCCTGACTTGGCACCTCTCTCCAGGCACTACCACCTCCTCCTGGGGATCTGGGGAAACCTGCAAGACAAAGTGGAGCATCCACGTGATCATAGAATCATAGAATGATGTGGTTTGGAAGGGACCTTTAAAGATTATCTAGTCCAAGTCCCCTGCCATGGGTAGGGACATCTTCCCCTGGATCAGGTAGCTCAAAGTTCCATCCAACCTGGCCTTGAACACTTTTAGTGATGGGGCATCCACAGCTTCTCTGGGCAACCTGTTCCAGCATCTCACCACCTTCAATATAAAAAAATTCTTCCTTATACCAAATCTAAATCTACTCTTCTGAGTTTAAAACCATCACCCCTTGTCCTGTCACTACAGGCTTTGGTAAAATGTATGTCTTTCTTACAAGCCTCCTTTATATTTTGAAAGGCCATACATTATCTTAAATGCTTCTGAGATTACTAGAACAGAAACAAATTTGTTCTCTCATACTTATGTACCAAGATTTATCTACCTAATGTAGATGTTTACCACACAGGCATCTCCACACAGACAGTATTATCCATTCATAGCCAATGGAAAAAAAAATAGGACCTTCTAGAGAACAATCAACTTCAGAGGCTAAAATATTTGTATTCTATAGATAAACTGAAACATGGCCTCTATGTGTCCTACTCTTCCCAGCACTGTGAAGGCTAAGGAGCTTCAAATGAATGTACATACTCTATCCTAGAAGCTGACCAAACGTGTTATGGGAGAATGTATTATACAGAGAAAATTCAGCTTTATAGTGTGAAATTCCAACTACGAATTCACAATCATTAATCTAACCCACAGTCTAAACTAACCTAATAAATTTTTCATACACGTCAGAGTAAACATGGAATAAACTGAAAGTGAATCACTGAAATAGAGAGATTTACTTCTTTGAAGAGTGAGATGAGCTCCTGAGCGAACACCTAGATAGTTGAAAGATAGTTTCTCAATTACAAAGTTTCTTATGTTCCTGTAAAAATATAATACTTTACCCTCAAAAGTGATATGAAAGTTGAGAGGAAATAAGAGCTGAGAAATAGCCACAGTCCAGTGTTTGAAGAGTCTTGTAGCTCATGAGGTGTAACCTTTGAGAGAAAGTAAAGACACCCTTTATGCTCCTCAAGGACAAAGCTTACATGACATTTCTCAAACCTCCTACTCACCCAACTGTCCAGTCAGCTGCAGCAGCAAGTGCCCAGGAGTAGCACAGAGCAGGGATGGCTGCTGTGTCCTGTCTCCCAGACTGTCACATTTTCAACTCTCACCGTTGCCGTTTCTTTTTCTATTTTTTTTTTTTTTAATGTCCATTTGACAGAGCTGGGATAGATTTTCTACAGGCTCTGAAGAGAAGGCAATATCTGTGTGTTTTTTGCGCTCCATCATACATTTAAAAGCATGGGGAACAGCTTAATAGCTGGAAAAAAATCTGGGGTCTTTTTCTAAAGAATAAAAAGCTTCAAGGTCTGGGCTAGCAAGGTACACATGGAAAGAGTATGGAGAAGGAAGAAAGGTGGGACTGCTCCAAGTCTCTGTCCCCTCTGCATAGACCCATCTGTTACCCTTTAGGCTACCGCAGTGAAGCACATCTTCTCTTGTCAAGTCAGGTGAAGAAAGTCCATGGACAAAGTTCCTGAAATGAGGGATTATCATCAGGGTTCCTGTGCCTCTGTCCCTAAATTCAAGTGAATGTTGAGTGTCACTATTTTCAATCATAAGACCACACAGAAAAGAGACAACAGCATCTGCAGTTCTGGAAAAGCACCGTTTTATGAGTGTGTTTATACACAAATAAATGATAGTTTTTAAAATACTATTAGTCTTAACCAGTAAACCCCACAGCTTGCACAATCCACAATTGGAAATTATGGTTCCTTGTAGCCTATCTTGCTACCATTATTTCTCATTTCCTAATGAACAAACTCAACATCCTTCCTCTTGCCATTTATAGTCACAATTTCCATGTACCTTTGTTTCAAAATCAACTACTGGGGGAGGGTTACCTGTTCTATCTCCTGCTCAAATTTCTTATCACCCACTACCTTACCTCATTAAAACTTCGCCTCTGATTTGAAACTCGAATGTGTGCATTCATTTTATCCTGATATCACTAGAACAATATGGCAGTGCTTGCACACTGATAGCAATCATATTTTTGGTTTTCTTTTCCATCCTATAAATGCAGTCTTGATTTCTGTCACTTCTGCTCCTTCAAATGCAAAAATTTGGAACTTAAAGAAAAAAATTATTATCTGCCAATGTGGATGACAGCAGCCCAATACCAGCAATTCAGATTGCAGCTTTGAATATATATTACTGCTGTCCCCACTAGTGAAAGCAGGAACACTGGGCTCTGCAAAATGAATGTTTCCTAAACAGTGTTATACTCTGGACACACAGTAATACTATTGTCATTTGCATATCTACTTTCTTCCTTAGAACAAAAACATATCACGTTTTATAGCTCTGAAGTTAACAATGAACCATTTGTACACGACTACAAATTATTTTCTGTACTACTTAGGGTAAAAAAAAAAAATCAGGAAAAGAAGCTAGCAATCTGTTAAATGGGAGCTACTTTGTCTGAGAAGCAGGTGTTAGTACAGATTCCCTAACCTCTACTGGGATCTTATTTCATATACCCTTGAAAAGACCAAAAGTAATAAGTGCAAATAGAAATAGAGATATGAAGCAGAGGAGGAAAGTATTTTATCCATATATACAAATATGCATAAGTATTCAGTATTGATTTACATTTAACATGTATTCTATATTCTTACAATATGAGATAGCATGGTTGATTTTGGAGTAAGAAACAGCTTCTCTAGGTGCAACTTATACTGTAATTAAAAAAAGCCTAAAAACATGTATCGCATGAAACAATTAGCAACATTGTCTCATTTACATCAACAGAAAATTTGTCCTTCATCATTCAAGTACACCATTTCTGAGTATACCATTTCTTTCCTGTGTTCCCAAGTACTTATTGAAGTTTAAAGGTCAGAGAATGCTTGACTAGTGTACAGTTACCTCAGTATACTTTCTTCTGACCTTTAGGTAACTGATAAGCATTTTAAGTAGCCACACAGGTTTTAAGCCATTCCCATGGCATTTATTCAGGAAAGAATTACTCCTCATGTTCAGCACTTCTGTATCACTTCAGCTATCCTTATTGCTCCAGTTTGATGATCAGACAAATTGAGTTGGATGGGGTCTAGGGTATCAGACGCTCTTGGCTGGTTTAGCTTACGAATTCATATGATTGTAGGTTTTAACCTTATTTCAGAAATGTCCTCAGTTTCCTGGTGTCTGTTCTTTAACTTCAGACTTGCTGATCTGTCTCAGTGACAAATGTCTCCATCAGAAGAGGTTCATTTCATTTTCTCAGTCTCACTCCACATGTTTGAAAAGGTCTTAGAGATTTAGGAACTAATAGAGCTAGGCAAATACAGCAAGACACATCAGTGAGTTATTGGTTCAATATTTTTTAATGAACTCTCTTCCTATGTGTCCAGCAATAGCCCAATGCATGAGTTTCACAGCTGGCAGAGCTAAAGAATCAGCAATTTTTAAATGAGTGCTGGAGTCAAACATCAAGATTCACTTTCCATAAAATATTTACACCAGAAATCAGATTTTAAGAGCTCTAAGAATTTAATAGGGAACTGGAGCACTCCTGTTGGTGTGAAGAAGTTAAGGAAGCATTGCAGCTCTATTTTAGTAAGCTACAAGTCACCACTCTCAATATAAGAATAACTGCCTAAAATTCAGTAATATATGCTGAGTTAACGGCCTGTTCTGGCTTTACAAATGCTACTATCACTCTGTCACTGCCTGTGGCAGAGTTTATTTATTTTCCTGGCAGTTCCGTGTGAACAGCAGGCTCAGCCAAATCAGAACCCCCAGTGCTGACTGGTTCCATGTCCCCTGCACGCCCCTTGGCATGGTGGCCAGCATGATGGTACCTTACTTCTCTCTGAAGCTGCTTGCAAAAGATGCTTTGTGGACTGACTGTGGATTGGCACTTGTGAAAATGAAGGATAATGATGAATGAGTTGCTCCTGCCTCCTTCAGAGACAGCAGAAGCTTGCTGGCTCTGCATAGTAGTTGGCTATACAAACACATCAACTTCTCATTTCCATTTCTGCTTAAGCCACAGCAAGCAGTACTACAGAATGCATTTTTTTTTTTTTTCATAGCAGACATTTAACTTGTTTTAAAATCTTCAGGCTACTCAAAAGCCAAGTGGCAGCTTCGGCAGCTTGAGAGGTCTGTCAGCTTACTGCAAACTAGAGTTATTTATATCCAAATAAGAAACAGCAGCGCTTCAGTAAGCATGGTAGTCATCTAGTCTGTAAGGGCATCTTGTTTAAAAATTTCATAAGTAGTTAATTATCTATGAATGGGCTGTGGGCTATTTTCCAATTAATCTATCCATTTTATTCAGGCCTGCATATTAACAATAATAGATCAAAAGAGCATGTATTCCTCTTGCTTTAAGTGCTTCTGTATTGCACTACTGATTTCCTCTGCTCTGGAGTGGTTTATTTCTTTCCTCTGTTTTCACTTCTGGCCTGTCCTGAAACATCAGTCTGTAGGGTGTCTGAGGACTTGATTTCCCCCAAAATCTACCTCAGCACAACACTGAAAGGATTTTTCTTCTCCAAACCAGAAACCTTCTCTGTGGCTACAGATAGATTAAAGGAAATCTGAGGAGTAGAGGAGGATGGGAAGAATCTCAAATTCTAAGAGCAATAAAATTAAGCACCTTTTTATTGGCAAGGCTGATCAATATCAGAAGGGAAAGAAATCAGCATTCATTGTTTTTGCCAAGAGCTTTTCATGAGTAGCCCAGTAACTCTTTTCTTCCTGACAAGGTAGTGTATCAGATGTAAATCCAAAACTCGAGAAAATATCCACCTAATATGCCAAAACCTGTTGCTGTCCAAATGAAATATAAGCAACAGTATAATTAATCTCTACTTTTTAAAAAAATGTGTCCAGGCAACCAAATAACGTACTTATCTGGTTAAAAAATTACCACATTTAAACAGAAGGAATTCTGCACTAGTTTGCTAATGACCAACATAAAAATGTCACCATCATTTATTCTATTTATGACTAGACATCTGGTGTTTCATCATGTTTTAAACACATTTCCATTAGTAAGTTTCAATCATTTACAGGAATAAGTCACAGTGCTTTGGCATAAATATTTTCCTGGGGCTACATCTGTAAAAAAAGTTCTAGGATTATTCTGACAATAGGTAGTCACAAACAAAGAAAGTGAACTAAATGATACTGAAATACTATTTTTACCAAATTGAGAAAATTTTCCCAGAACACTTGTTATTGTTTAATTGTTTAATTTTTTTCCCAGTTAGTTGTTGGACATGGAATCTGCCCTGTGCTAGAAACACAGGAGGTTTTTAGCTACTCTTACAAAGCATGGGAAAATGGTTTTCATTAAAAAAAGGGGGGGGGGGGATATTCAAACTTCAGATTATTCATTTAGATTATTCATTTTTTATTCAAAGAGTCAAAGAGGTTTTGTTCAGAAAGATCTTTGGAGGAATATTGTTTTAAGACCATGTGCATTCATGTGAGCATGAATATTTGGTGGTTTTGACCGTTTATCATCTATTACTCATTATTTCAGCTAGAGGCACAAAATAGGATCTGAGTCTCACGTAGCACCCTGAGTAAGTGCCAAAGTCTGAGATGTCAATATTTCAGACCACAAACACATAGAGCCACTGACAAATCTGTGCATTCCCAGAACTGCCACAATCAGCATAGCTTTCATATATATATATATATATATATATGGAAAGGGTTATAAAAATAACTTTTGATTTGATTTTTCTTAAAAATAAAAAAAAGGCAACTAACTAGTTGTTTTTTGATGGGGATTCAGACTGAGAGTAAGACATCTAAATCTATACATCTACATGCAGAGATCCAAATATGTGTATCTGAGCTCCTACTAAAGTCTGTGCACACCAATTCAGTGCAATCAAGCATATATTGAGATTAAAGTTATTTATCTGACTAGCTGCTACAGTAAGATTCAGTAGCCTAAATAGAGGTGTCTAGTGTAATTTTAGATGCTGTGAATTATCTTCCCTGTTTTCAGTTGCTGCCACAAAAGGGTGGAGGTCTGCTGTGCCTGTCATATCTTCCTGCCCTGGGCAGATCTCCTGGGCATCTCAAATATCACCAGCAGCCTGTGTTCAGGCAACTGCATTCCACCTCAAGTGACTGCTCTGGGGTGAGACAAACTGCTCTCCAAGCATCAGTGACTGCAACAACTGCGACAGGAGCTTAAACTCCTGGCAAATGCCTACTTGAAAAAAAACTTAGTTTGGATACATTCTTTTTGAACTGAATCCCACCCACAAGCTTCCCTCTGTTCTGAAACAAAATATTTAATTCCAATGAAGTCTAGGGAAAAGGAAAGGCTGTATTCCCAACAATGCCAGAAAAAGAAAAGGCTGTCTTTTTTACACTGTTTGTGGACTTGCAGCATTACAGCTTTGTTTTTTCTGCTGCTTTTGAGGACTGGCATGTGTATTTCCCATTTGCAGATGTGATGTATTGGGAAGTACTCTGCCTCTTTTCAGCCAACATTTCCAGTAGTTGTAAATCAAGGCTGGAAATCCATCATCATACAGGTAGTGTCCAAAACGGTAAACAAGAGCATCATTTTCAGGCACTTTTATGCTCTTTGTGATCGTGTGAGTAGTTTATGCCTGGAAGCGTTACTTTAATAGGAAAGGCTTAAGCTGAGGTTTCACAAGATGAAACATCAAGGCATTTTAAGACATTCATGGCCTACAGCTTACTATTACCTTGTGCTGTATGTCATTGCTCTTCTGTGTGGACAGAATAGCTGTTTGTGTGGCTGCACTTTGAAATCACTCAGGGAACTACTCAGCTCAAAAATAAGCCAGTCATTACAGAAAAAACGTGGTTATTTTAAAGCCAGTTCAGTCTCCTGATCCAGTTCACAGTGTAGCCACAGAAGGCAGAGCTGGAAAGAGGGTGCACAGGGATGAGGATGGGGAGAATGTCTGAGGGGAGGATGAGAGGTGAAAAAATAGGGCAAAAATATTTCAAAAGAGCACTGCAACGCATGGCTTTGTCAGGCAAAACCACAGTTTGAAGTAACCTCATTTCTAAATAGGCTGTAGCCTGGTGCTTGGTACATGCACCTGACAGCTGAGATACCCTCACTAAACTCCATTCTGTGATTTCAATCAAGAAAGGTTCTGGCCTCCCAGATAAACCCTTTAATGGAGTGAAATTAGATGGAGAATGCATTGTTGTTGCAGAGATTTCTCTCTCTGAGGCTTCTCAGGGATTGCTGGAGTTAAAGAGCTCCACTGCTAAGGTAATCAATAGCCTGGCTTTCCTGCAGGAGATAGAAGCCAAAATATGCACAACTTGGATACTTAGAGTGATTTTTAAATCCCAGGGGAATGCCAGGCTGGGCCAGCCCATGCCTTGCAGTGTGTCGGCCTGGTCATGTGTCTTGTCAGAGGCTGATTTGGTGACCTGGCGAGCTGGTGTGGCACCCTGTCCTATGCAAGGTCTCTCCTATCTCTGTCCAGGACATTCCGCACTCAAGCTGTATTGCTGGTCTCTGCATGCACAGTGACAGCTGATGAGACCAGGCTACCAGTCACCTAATTAACCAGCCATGGGGCCAAGCCCTGCTTTCTCAATCCAGAGAACGCCTCCAGTAGTATTAATGGAATTAAAAAAATATATATTATGCATTTCCTTCCCACCCACCAGTAACCGCACGCCTGCTTGCCCAGACCTCACAATATAAGAAGTAACTATGCCAAGAACTAAATGGTTTGGACCCATGAGAGTCCCGGGTTCTGGGTTCACTTGCTCTTGGTGGGACACGGGGTCACTGGTGGGTGATGTGGTCACACTTCAAGCTGCAGCCCTTTATTCACACATGCTCTCCTCTACTAATCTGGTGTTGCATGAGATAAATTTAACAGTTCCAGAAGAAAAACAGATTTTCCTCCAAAATTTGTTCCTAATTTCCTCATCAATTAGAGAGCAGCTCACAGGCTCAGAAGGGAACAATAGACTATTTCTGAGGCAATAATGTTATGGCATGCTGTACCACTTCAACCACTTGCTTTGCTATCACATTGCACATTTTATCTTGCCATGAGCTGGAAGTCTTAATTACGGTCTTGTATCTTCCACTGTTTGAGGCAAATAACTAAGTGACTTACAAAGACAACTAGATTTGGATCTGTTCTAACTAATCTCTTTCCAAGAGCACTATCCTATTAGACACACAGGATATTTTTCTGGAGGAGGGGGGAGGAGAGGTGGAAAGACCTACCTTTGAAATATTATTTCAGGGACTGAAAAGCTGGGTAATTAATAGTCTTTGGTCAATCTTCTTCGGTTGTCACCAGCTACCTTGTTTCCTCCTCCTGCACTTAAATACATCCAGTCAAAGCTAGAGCTAACAAGAATCAAGAAAGTAGATGAGAAGGGTAAGTCCAAGACACAGTTTTGTGAAAATACATTTGCTCTGATCAGGAAGTTCTTCTGTTTGGGGAGAGAGGAGGACTCCTGGCCATTCGTTCACTCTGAGCTTGCCTTATTGGCTTTAGGATATCATGACCTCTCTGTGAAGAGGGATATTTATATACTTACGTATCACACCACCTTTGCGCTAAAGAAACTGTTAACCAACCCATTACACTGAAATGGCATAACACCTTTAAAAGTACCTTTAAAAATCTTCTGATTTGTCTTCCTCGCTCATTCCTATGAATGCATGTTTGTCTTTCTTAACTCACAGCTTAGTTCTGCATTTCTGGTCCCCTTGGTGGTCTTTGTGGACAATTAGATATTTTTCATAGTCCATGACACTAATCTCAGCTACATGACCAATGACATGTAAGCATAACAATTAAGACCATATGCAACATAAAGCGTACATGTCCATCAACATTCTCTAAAGTAGTTTCTGTGGTTTGACAAAGCAAAAGGTCATTACGAACTAATAACATTTGCGGATAGCAATGGGGCTAGTCATTTTGTCTTTTCAATTTGTACTCACATCTATCACAAAGAGCATTTTAGATGTGATCAGAAGTTACTATAAGACTCTGGAGCTATGTTTTGCAAATAAATAATTTAGCGTAAAAAATTGCATAAACAGACAATAAAAAAGACCTTTGTGTGCTTTGTCTACGGTGATAGTTAGATACTAATACATTACTTAGTGCTGAGACTTCTAAGCATGAGGGATACACAATGGTGCAACTATGAGGGCATCTGTCAGTGCACATTGTGATGTGTCAAGTCTGAATTATCTGCTACCCTGAAATAAATGGAGTGCTTTAGTCTCAACTAGAAAAAAAACAAAAGGAACCACAGTAACAGTCTTCAAAACACTTCAAAGATTCCTACTAAAAGGAAAAGAATAAATTATTCTCCAGGTCAACTAGTGAAAGGATTAAGCATAAAAGGTCTACAGTGGAAATTCAGAAAATAGGGCATGAATAGTTTTCTAACAACACAGGTGGCCCAGCACTGGAATAGGTCATGCGGGCAGACGATGAGCTCTTTTTGATTGACAGCTTTTGAGAAGTGTTTGGGCAAATTTCTATTAGAGCTGGTTCAGAAGCAATATTTCCTGCTAGGAAATGCCAGGGGACAACTGGGGCAACATCCCAGGTGGGCAGGGCTCAGCTTGGCCCTGCTCCAAGGTGAAAACCAATGCAGTACATTAGTGCCAGTCTCCTCGTCCTCCCAGTGGTGCTGGGACAGGTCCCGTGGTCCAGCGAGGTGCAGAAGAAGTGCAAGCAAAGGCATATCCAGTCTATAAACCACTCTGAAGCCCTCTGTTGTCTGTCAAGTGGGCTTGACAAATGTTCTTTAGATAGATTTAGCTGCCGGAATCTGAAATAACTCTCCCCTCCTTCCCAAAACTAACATGTACTTAATGAATTACGAAAAGAAATAAAAATCAATTTTCCTTGCCAGCTTCTGATGCACTGAATGATTGCTTTCCTTTTTTAAATTATTTGTAATTAGTCTTCCTAATTTATGTTATCTATTAATCTAAAAACGGCACTTCTGGTTATCCTAGTGTTATTAAATCACAATACCAAGAGCTGAAAAACTGACAGCCTACTTCTTTTCAAGAGCCATCTCCAAGATGGAGGTACATACAATTTTCCTAAAGCTAGAAAAAAAATCCACAGCAGATTGTACCTTATTTTAGTTATCATGCATTAGCTAAGAGGGTACTGCATGCAGCAAAAGGCTAATGTACTTCTGATACACGTATCTAGAAATACAGTTTTCATAAACACCCTATAGACAGTGAATTTTATATGTCACAAAACAATAGTTTAGGTGCTTTTCTGAATCTCACTAAACACTAGCCTGAATCTCTGCAAACTGTATTTGCAAATTTTGTCTACATTCTTAGGGCTCACAGCATCTGTTTTCCGCATGCAAATAATTTGAGGATAATGTATTTTATTCTCTTTATTTCTACCAGTAAACCTCAGAGATGTGTAAATGTTTTCTAACTTTGAAAGGTATGTTTACAAATTAAAATATGATAGAAAACTTATATTGTCCTAAATGTAATATGACATTAACATAACATAACATAACATAACATAACATAACATAACACATAACATAACATAACATAACATAACATAATATAATATAACATAACATAACATAACATAATGCAGTGTCTGGAAACTTGTGTTCTATACAGACTTACTTTATGAAGCTTAATGTGCTAATGAAAATGTTTAATATAGCCAATTTTCATTTCTAGTTGAGTAACCCAAAATGCACTTTAATCTTAGGAAAATAACCATTCTCTTTATATTACTTTGATCGCATATTTTTATAAATTCCTTTTATAGATGTAGGTGAACAGCTTTAGAATGAGAACTCTTGGGAGTTTTAAAATAACTTCATGAAAGACCTTTCCTTTCAATAAGCGTTTAAGTTTCTAGGCTGGATCTCTTGCTCTACCAAATGTTCCAGCAATTTAGAAAGACGTTTCAAGCATGCAAAGAAGGAAAAGTGTTTTCCTAAGCATAGGTTTTGAGCGATTCTATAGAACAACAAGGAGTTTGGATTACCTTCCTATCTGGAACTACTTAAAGACATCTCACCTACTTACTCATGCTTCTCAGCACTTTAAGCTGAAACTAGAAATCTTTTGCAACGTGTTGTGGTGGGTTGACCTTCAGTGGCCACCAGGTGCCCTCCAAGCCACTCTATCATTCCCCCTTCTCAGCAGGATGGGAGGAGAAAATAAGATTAAAAACTCACAGGTCAAGATAAAGGAAGTTTAATAAAAGAAAATAAAAGACATAAAAGCAAAGACAGTGTGCATAAGCAAAGGAAAACAAAAATATTTATTGTCTACTTCCTATGAGCAGAAGATGTCTAGACACTTCCTGGGAAGAAAAGCCTCAGTACATGTAATGGTTGCATCAGAAGACAAACACCTTCATAATTAATGTCAGCCTCCTACTTTCTTATAGCTTTTACTGCTGAGCATGACGTCGTGACATGAGATATCCCTTTTGATCAGTTCGGGTCAGCAGTCCTGGTTGTGTACCCTCCCAGCCTCTCGCCCACCTGCAGCCCACTGGCCTTTGAGGCGGGGGTTGGAGAGACAGTTCTGATGCTGTGCAAGCACTGCCCAGCAGTGCCCGAAACACTGCTGTCTCATCAACACCCTTCTAGCTACAAAGCACAGCACTATGAGGGCTGCTATGGGGAAAGTTAACTCCATCCCAGCCAGACCCGACACGCATATTCAAACTATTCACAGGAATTACCTCTTAAAAAATGTCTAGAATTTCATCCATGGCTAAAGCGTATGACTACTGAAAAATTAATTCCTAAGTCCTTCAAATATAGCAAGTGGCTACTCCAAATTAGGAATTTCATGTTTCCTCATTCTTTTTTGCTATTGCTGTTGTTTTAATCCAGTATTTATATAAATGACTTTCATATACTTGAGTCTTTTTCCCTCAGCTTCATAGACACTGAGAGCAGACTGCAGCCTCAATATATCTAGAAGTGTTTGTACATGTCCATTGCTATCTACACCCTCCTGCTCCAGTGGAAATACTGCAAAATGAGCAGCTAATCCTAGGTAGAAATAATGTGTCCTTTCTCTGGGAACTGAATTGGCTCAAGTTCTACAAAGGTTATCAAATGAAATAAAAAATGCCCTAAGGGTGCACAGCACTAGCATCTTTAAATTACATCCTAAGAACGCAAAGTAAAATGCTATGAAACTGTATCTAAATGCGGGCATGGGGTAAATCTTCTTTTCCACACTGGTCAATACTAGTCAGGAACAAAATTCATTTCAACAACTGTAAACTTTTCCTACAGCAAAGAAAAAAAAACCCAAACCTTGTAGCAGCTTTAGAAGGTTAGCTGGGGTCTTTGCTTATTTACTGAAATGTAAGCTGGTGCAAATTTACCTCTCTTGTTCATAAAAAAGACATTCCAGGGCTGGCAGAGGCATGACCAGACCTTACTGGTTTAAAAGTCTTTAATCCCTCAGAGAATAGAATTATTATAGTTCAACTTCTTTTCTTCGGTGATTTTTAGCTGGTCCAAGATCTATATCTTTGTTTGCTGCCACTTCCGTGTTTCTTTCAAAAAATGTGAGTTGTATGTTAGCTATGACCTATCTAGTTTTTGTGCTCAACAAAAGCAGAAAAGCGTACTCTTTGGAGCCTACTTGCCCTTCACAGAGTTGAACGAGGTGCTGGCATCTGAACTGCCTACATGCAGTGAGCAGGTAGTGATTTTGTATGCATCTAGTTGCTACCCAAACCCACTAACTCCACAGTAGTTTCTCACCAGTTTGTCAGCCCTGAAAAGGATGCACACACCGTGAAGCAAGCTCAATGCTCCTGGATCTGAGCTTGAGCTCTCCTGAGTCTAGAAAAACCAAATGCTCTGCTTTCTGAGAAACCATGGGCATCCAACATATCAGGAGACTACAGAAATGCAAGTTATGAGAAGCTACTTTGGCATCTCGGACAAACTCTGCTCCTGACATTATGTGTCAGCAGCAGTTGAAGAGGAAGACAAAGAGCATTGCAATTTTATGTGAATTTGCACTGAGTAAGGAGTCTAAAAAAATGCAAAGAAACTTAATTTCCATGATATTCTGAAAAACTTTCCTCTTTGTGTAAAACTAGCTGGTACAAAACATCAGGTGTTACTATAAATAGTGCTGTCCATTTCTGCAAGCTGAAGCATAGCAGGATGGTATCAGGACTTACAAGAAAACAGGCTGAGTGCAGTTTTTCCCTTGCAGTTTTTGGAAAAGGTAATTGGCTTTTTTCTTAAAAAAAAAAAAAAAATAAAATCCTTCAGATGCTATAACAGACAGAAACAGGTTCCTAGATACAAGCCCTGTCATTTTTCTTTCCAATGATATATGTCAGGGCACAGCATGGAATAGCTGGTAGTTGCTCAGTCTAAAAGTATTTCCCCTGGGAAGGGGCTTAGCCCTGGCTGGGGCATCCCTGCAGTGCTATCTGGAAGCCTGGTCACCAAAGGAAGGAGTTGCCATCAGCAATGTTACCTCAGAGCTGGCACCCAAACCTCCAGGAGGGAAAATGTGCTGTCATATGCACGGTCCAGTAGTGACAGGGAAAGACTGCACAAACACAGAGAGAAGGACGTCCTTCGTATGCATAAAACACTTCAGCCAAAATTGGACTTCTGCCTGTCATCCCTGTCCTAGCTAATCATTTTTGTGTTTCATAGCTATTCATCTGTTCAGCTAAATTCCCAGGGATCAATACTGGGCCCAACACTGTTTAGCATCTTCATAAGTGATAAGAATGATGGAATCAAGTGTACTCTGATGAAGTTTGCTGATGACACCAAAATGAGTGGGTAAGCGGACACTTCAGAAGGGAAAGGTGCCCTGCAGGATGACCTGGATAGGCTGGAAGAGTGGGCTAACAAGAACCTTCTAAAGTTCAACAAGGACAAGTGTAAGGTCTTGCACCTGGGAAAACATAATCCAGGAGTGCAGTGCAGGATGGGATCCCCCCAGCAGGGGAACAGCTCTGTGGAAAGGGACCTCGGAGGTTCTAGTGGACAACAAGCTCAATATGAGTGGACATTGTGCTGCTGTGGCAAAGCAAGCCAACAGGACGCTGGGCTACATTAGCAAGAGCATCACTAGCAGAGACAAAGAAGTCATTATCCCACTCAGCACTCATCAGGCCACACCTGGAATATTGTGTTCAGTTTTGGTCCTCCGTTTGCTTCATGCTCAGGATGCTGTGAAGTGGTCTAGCTGAACCCACTTCCAAAATAGCTTTTAAAAACCTAGGATTCAAGAAGGTATACTCTTCAGCCTTGAGATGGTAAAGCATAAGAATATTTTGTCGACATGTGACTGAGGACAATATTGTGCTCAGAGAACAGCAAGCGTTCAGCAAAGCATTGAGTTTTGACACAATCGAAGCAACTTCAGTCCCAGAACAACTGCTCAGTCAGTCTGATTCAATTGCTAATGTCCTGACAATTGCAGAATGCTAAATGCAGAGAGCTATGAGCCATTAAGTTATTTGTAAATGGTCCGTTTAGTGCAATAAAGAAATGAGGGTCAATAGAGGAACGTCAGTATTTATTTATTTATTTCATTTTTAATAAAGTCAATTCATTCAGGACCATTAGGTTACATATCCAACCAACCCTAGAATCATATCAACTTCTTAGAATGTCCTCCATTTTTCCTATGGCTTGCAACAAGTTTTTATATCTTGTTTTACATATAGCTGTAAAAGCCTCACAAGGGAATTTCTTCCTTTAAGTTCAGATATTGCCCATTGTAATGAAGTTGCAGTCCTTTTTCAGGTGCTAATATAGTGCAAATAACTACGATAATAGCAAGCCAAATTTCTTCCTTGTCTAACTCCATTGGTTTAAAGCTGCAGATAATCTGAGATAATTCCCTTCAAATGTTAGCAGATAAAACCACTAGACAGAAAGCTGACACAATAGCAGCAGATTCATGATCTGAATATACATGACTGAAACTATTCTTATTTATACTAGCGCAGACAGAGTGATCCAGTTTGAATCATCATTAGGCTAGCTGTTGTTTGGAAACGAGCCATAGATTTTTGTTAACGTGGTATTTTTTTGAGATAACCCAAACAGAAGATGCTTAGTGGAACTCCTTCATGAAAACTAAAAACAAGAGATACCCGAGAAAGGTCACTGATCTTCCCCTCAGCATGTATATGGGCTGTGGGATTTTTTTATTCAGTTTTAGAAACTGGTGTAGTAAACAGCAGAGATTAAGAGGTAACACGTTTTAGATCTGATCAGATTCAGTCCTTGGATACAGTCTACCCAGTTCTATTAAAACCAGTGGAATTTATCCAAAAAGATATTGCATGACCAGCCTCACCACATGGCATTTCATCTTACACTTTAAGTTTAATTTGGCGTATGATTTTGTCGGTGTTGCCTTTGGCTTCTGTTTACTTTCCTGTATGCTCAGATGCTCAACGAGTATTGTCCTTACTAACCATCTGCACAACAGTCCAGGCTCAGGAGCATTTAGTGCATTTGCTTTACTTTGCAGGTGGTGACTCAATGTAAACACACAGACTGGTCCTGGAAAAGCTGACAAAAATGCTTTTGGTATCACAGATACCTATAAACTGAAAGTTTAAGTCACATTGTTTCTTCTCACCCAAAATCATTATATCTGGGCATTTTTTCTGGCAAATTTGAAGAGGTTCTGTATACAGTTACGCACAGCTACAATTATCCTCATTTTTGTACTGGTATTAGGAGTATTTTAACAAATATTTTGTATGGGAAAGCTCAGTCATGAAAAGGTCTTTTTGCAGGGTTAATTCCACCCTGCCACAAACGCACTGACTAAAGTGTGTTTATACCAAAGATGATTATGTATATTTTCTTACTTTAAATTGAATATAGATGATAATTACAATGAATCACAGTGAAATGGCTGTATAATTTTAAAATGTAATTAAGTGAAAAGTGTATTAGCTTTCAAAAAAACACTTAGATGACTCTAAGTGTGCTGCCATGGCATAGATTATTGCATTCCTATGACCGCAACTGATACTAAGGACCACATTTTAATGATGTTCTAATGACTCATCTGATGACTCAATATTCTGACAGATGAAGTGGATTTACAGAAAGATATTTGGAGGAAAAGCCTTCAGAAAATCTGAATAAAAATGAAAAAAGCTTCGGAAAAATAGATGACTGTAATCATTTTTATAAGTGTTTTGCTATGTAATTGGTTTTTCACTGGTATTGCAAGTTTAAACCTGGGAAAACGGAATTCTGTTCCACATGAGGAATCAAAGCTTAGGGAGTGAAATGCCCTGTACTCAAACGTAGAGTGTGTGTCCTGATGGGCGCTCCTGTTCTTCCTCAAAGTCACTTGTCCCTGGCACTCATCCACCCCAGGCAGAAGGCTGGGAAGCACCTTGAAAGTGAAGGAGCTATGACAAGAGAATAAGTGTGTCCCTGGGCAACAGGAAAGGGAGTAGATCTCTCTAGGGAGCAGGACTAACTCAGTGGCACTGGGACAAGGATTTTGTGTGACTTAGTCTCTACCACACTACCAGTGGGCAT
This sequence comes from Pampusana beccarii, assembly GCA_013399365.1. Lineage (NCBI taxonomy): Eukaryota > Metazoa > Chordata > Aves > Columbiformes > Columbidae > Pampusana > Pampusana beccarii. The sequence goes on along the minus strand of VWYH01003570.1, from coordinate 120,475 downwards.
CTGGGATGGTCAGTTGCTGCTCCATCCGCTGCTTGCATTTGTGTGGGTTACACTGGCCAAGAACGTGCCTCAAGCCAGCTGGGAAGTGGAAAACTTGATTTTGGGAGAAACACGAACCCCTGTAAGCTGACCGGTGATAAAGCCATCATTTCTTATCACCCTCAGCTTCAGACAGAAATGTGCAGGAATTAAATGCACTGCTTAAACTCATCACCCAAAGTTCATTTCAAACTAAGTGAGGAAAATACCAAAGAAAAGGTGAACACCTGTAGTGGTAAAGGAAATTGTCATCTAAATTTCTGTGCTAAAATAACAGGAGAAGCACAGTACAACACAGGAGCTACCTAGTAGGTATTGATGGAGCTTGCCATGGAGGCACCCCAAAAGTCAATTTAGGCAGGCAACAAGCTCTGAACAGACTTTATTCTAACCCAAGCTGTTTAACAGAAACCAACTACAAGCAGGGTTTGTCCAAACTTCCTCAGGACTCCAGTAACATTACACATTACAGGTTCCAATACTGGTTAGGAGTTCAATTACTGCACAACCAACTCAAATCTCAAGGGGATCAGATCACAAAACTCTTCAGTGATGATTCAAAATGTGCACCTTCCCACTCTGTGTCAGAGTGAGGACTCTCAAGGGTATGCAGAGGATTGCTTACCAGGTCAGCAAGGTGTGTCAGTCCCCAGGGGATGTTCCTTAGATGGCCAGTCTAAGGAGAGTCTTCCACTGCCCACCCATTGCTTTGTGGAAGACCAGCTCAAAGGGGGTTTCCAGCAGGCTCCATTTGTACCCTAGCTGAATGTGAGCTTAGGTCATTTAGTGTAGCGGTCCAGAAACTTCTCTCAACCAAGGCATCTCATTGGTCAAAGGCCCTGCCTATTGACCAAGGGACATATGCCTGTGCATGACCATAGTGGTCCATCAGCCTAGACATTTCTGTTGTTCTCAAGGGCAGAGGGGAAGAGTGCATCTGCCACAGAGCTTCATAGAAAAATGGACTCTAAAGAATGGACTGCAATAAATACAACTAATACTGCTGCTCCTTGTTCTACTTATACATTCAATAATGCAAACCAGTACCTTACCTATGCACCAGGAAACGCATGCCCCGAAGCTCACTACTTTATCTCTCCATAGAGATGTCTGTGCTTTGCCTATTTTTCCTTGTTGTTATAAAGGTGCTGAGAGCATCCCCCTTCCTTGGGTTCAGCTGCCAGGGCTCAGGGCCAGCTCACCGCCAGTACAGTCTGGGCAGCCCCATCGCTCAAGGGGTGTGAGGCCCTCCCAGGCAGCCTGCAGGGTGGCTGTGGCCATAGCCCCCACCATGGGCCCACTGTGTCTAATCTGTGCCCATGGATGGGACCTGCTGGCCCCACCATGGCAGGACCAACCTGGAGGCCATGGGGTCTGCGCTGACCCCATTACCATCTCCGTCCAGCCCCACTGTCACACTCAGCCCCTGCAGGGAAGCAGACTCCCTGATGGGTGTACTACAATAGCCTGTGAAATTCGCTTTCTTATGTTATTTCCCCATTATTTTACTACAGAATAAAAAAAAAAAAATAAACTGCTGAGAATGTTAGTATCAAACTGCAATAGCTTCCCTTGAAATGGATAGTAAATCTTCCTATCTTTTAACTTAATACAGTAGGCACAACATTAAATAAAATTAATACTGCTACTGCTTGCTCTACTCATACATTCAGTAATGAAAACGTGTGCTTTATTTGAGGTTATGTATAAATTTAATATACATACTATTACAACAAGGTCACTTTGGAATAATCTTTTTGATTGATTGCAGGGAGGTAGCATGTGGAGGAAAAAAGCAATCTTGTATGGAAAACACACAATATCAGCCTACTTGGAAATAGCACAACAGCCTGTTTTCAAGTCAGAGTGTATAAATGGCAACTATTGTGGTTTTGCTTAAACAGCACAGCCAAGCATGGTTGCAGTTTTGCCAGTTGTTTTTCATAATAAAATAAATTCTTCTGGATTCTCTTTAGTACTGGCCTTGTTGCTGTGTTTGTCATTCTAGTTTTGGAGTATTTAACACACACAAACAATCTTTTGCGTTTTGTCATTGGTTGAGTTCTCTACACCTGCTCCTCCACTTTGTGCTCTCAAAATAATAAGCCACCAATCAGGATGAGAATGCCTTATAAGAAAACAAAACAAACAAAAAAGTAATATTCTCTAGAACATTTCTCCTCAGTACAATATTGCAGCCAAACACTGTGAGGCAACTGACTACATGGGAGAAGAAATATCCATTGCAGTATGTGCATGGACAAAGGAGATCCAAGCAGGGGGGTACAGGCCCCTTTGCTCTGGGCACAGTGCAGTATCAATACTTAGTTGATGCTGGTTGTCAGCATTCAGGTATCTGTGTCAGTGGTCAGATTAGGCTGATATTTAAATATTAGTATGCTTCTATTACATCCTTTGCATTTTGTACATCTGAAATGGCTGTGAAATTTTGGCAAATTCTAAGGCACCACCATGCTTCTCTCTTCTGACTGGCAAGCAAAGGCCATTGGATGCTGGTTCAAACCCAGCAGCTGCAGAGCATCTCTTCAGGCAACTACCTTGTTTCAAAACATTTCAAGGGAGAAGGAACCTACTGCAACATCTCAAAGATTGTTCCCAGCAGATATTTGATCTGACTATGGAGAAAAAAAAACCAAAACCAACAACAACTGCTCGTTGTCCTGAATTTTAATTGTGTTAACTGTCAGCTAGTGGATGCTAGTGTTCCACTGTCCTGATTTGATGAGACTTCTCTTACAATGGCTGTTCCCTACATAGGTGTTCATGGACAAGTAATTCTTCAATCATTCCTTTGGTATGCTCAACAGACTCACCTCTTCATTGATTCTTAGGATTTTATCTCTGATTCTTTCAGTGTTTTAATAAGTCTTCCATGAACACTACAGGTTTTCAACAACTTTCTCGATATCATTAACGCAAAAACTGTCTTCCGTTGTGTTCACATTAATATCAAACTGATGATTGAGCCACTTTCTTGTTATTCAGCATTGCCTTTAACAGATGTCCGAGGATCCCATTAGCACATCGACCACAATGTTGTCTGGGAAACTCAGGTCCAGGTAGAGATCAGCAATGAGCCTCCTATCTCTCTTTCAGGGCCACAGCTTCCCAGAGCAGACTGGCCCGTGCTTTCATTACAGCTTCCACTCTTTGTTCCCGGATACACAATCTCTCACTAGAATGGGCTGACTTGTCTGCATCGTTTTCATCTCCTGAGGTCTACACGTGCCCCAGGTGACCTGGTGGCTAAAACTAACAAAGATCCCCTAGAGCACTTCAGGGCACTTGGCTGGAGTCCGCACCCCAGCCATCTGCTCAAGTCCATGTGAGGGTGGGATTCAAGTAAACTCTGAGACCCTTTGGCCTTTTTACCCCTCCATCTTCCCTTGTTTAAGGTGGGATGGAAGCCCAAAGAAGAACTGCTAGGCAGGCAGGAGTTCCTGAGCACCCCAATGAGGTCCCTGAGCTGGACAGTGAGATGACAGTGACTGAGGACTGGCAAAACTGAACAAGGACTTGCTTCCTTCATTGTTTATGACACATACATATGGTGTCACCTCTTAGCACTGGAAGGGGAAACGAAAGTGCTTAAAGCATCAGGAAGCCCTGTCTCAACAACGATTTTAAAAAGTAGACGTAGTTTCCACAGAAAATGAGTACTATAGGATCTGAGAATGTCATAGATAGGTGGTAATACAGAAGAGACATACTTGGTGTTCGCTTTCCCGTTTGAGTACAAGCTATTCTGAGTAGGTCATGCAAAAAATCACTTGAACTGCATCAGGCCCAGGTTTGTAAGTGGCAGATCATCTTGGGCTACTTTCAAACTTGCACTTAGATCTGCTTTTTATAATTGCAAGTTCTTAAGTGGGATACCTCTGTGAGCAAGTCTCACAGTTTTCTTCAGTCATTGGCTCACACCACAATACCTTTGACAAACAGGAGAAAACTTGCCCTTTTTCTTTGTTGTATGCATAAAAGAGAACACATCATATGTGTTTGTCCTCCATCCACCCTGCCTGTCTCTTTTTTTCACTGTTCAATGATACATTAGATTCAAAATGCCAGATTGTTCAGGGCTCAGACCTCCATCAACTTTTGCCACACTATTGATCTTCCTGTACAAGCTGTAATGTGCAGAGGCTCTGTGGATGAATGATGATGCCAGAATTTTTTCTTATACGGTTGGTATCAACATTTTAAAATTTATGTCATTTGGTGTCCCGTGTCAGTGCTTTGCTAACAGCGATTCTCCATCCATAACAACATTTTCCTGAAGAGCCCTGGTTCAGCTCTTCTAGTGTGAACATTTTTTTTTTTACTCCTTTAAAAAGCTTTTATGATAGACTCTTCAGGAAAGTCAAAAAGCACTCAATATAACTGCCCTCTTCCTTTTAAAAAGCAGTTGTGGTCAACTAATATATTGCTTCAAACATGCTAATTACATCTGATAACGGCTAGGTATTACATTACAGGACGGGTGCAGTAAACTCAACAGCAGCACTCTACTTGTTGTGTTCCATCATGTTAATGAAAGTAATAAATCAATGACATGTTCCAAACCTTGACTTGCCCCAGAAAAGAGAAACACCAACAAAACTTAGCACATCCAGCTTAGAACTCCTCATAGATTCATAGCTCTCTTTTACCCTGAAAAGGTTTAAATTCTCCTTTCAGCATGAGGGCAATCCTCCAAGATGCTGAACATGCAATGGATCTGAACGTATCCTTTTCCTTTGGGGATTGTATTAACTTTGAAACAGGTACACAATTCAGATTAATTATATGAAGAGCAGAGGGCTCAGATGAATGATATGAAGAACAGGGGGCTATGGAAAACAATATTACAGAGATGATAGAAAACAAGAAAACTTCAATTCAGAAAGCCAAGTCTGTTTTCCCTGTTATAGTACAAACATACGGAACATTTTGGTCTCTAGAGCCAAAACAGTAATATGACAGGACTTCAAAATATTGCCAGCTTATAGTGTGGAGGATGGAGGTAAAGTTAAGGCTAGGTTTGAAAGACCGAAGACTTAAATGACCTCCACTGGAGCTGTACTTCTTTTGCCTAAAAGGTGAATTTTCAACATTGCGCGGTTAAAGTCATTGATGACACATATCCCTGTTATCTATGGGATATATATACATTTTAGTCTGCAGGTACTGAACAGATATTTCTCCTCTGAAGTTTTGGTATTCTTCGTCAACTGCTGTAGTGTATATGGACATTCATTTTAAAAAGCAAAAGGTAATCAGAAATAGCTATTAGTAATACAAAAAAGTCACTAAAAAAACTAACTTTGCCACTCTCAGAAGGGCCAACATATGACCCACCTAGATTTTTAGTATCAAATCCGGCCAGTATGATAGATGTTAATGCCTTCAAGGCAGCAACACATAGATACTAAAGTGCTGCAGGCTTTAGCCTACCATAGGCTAAATGGATTGTCTGCATCTACCTGCAAGGAGCATGTTTATGCAGAATTTACGAAAATTATGGATTCCTTGTGAAGAAAGGTAATGTATCACATCACCGAAAAGCCCTCAGTTGGCTTTGTTAAACTTTTCCACTAGCTGATAATGGTATCCCATACTATTTGTTAGGGATAGTGTCCTGACACCATGGCAACTACTCGTACACATCTTAACTCTGAAACAGAAGAGATTTGAAGTATGTCAGCTCACAGCATCAAAGGACAATGTCTGAAGTAAAACCATTCAGTTTCTGTAAGGTCTTTGATTAAAGTAGACAACTTACAGGTATGGCAGACACTGGCAGTTGCAATATCCAAATTTCAGCTCCTGTAACAGCGATATTGCAGTGTTTTATAGTATTTATGACCTCTCTTTATTTGTTGTTGTTGTTTAGGTCCTAACAATGTGAAGGAGCGAAACCAAGAAGTAAAGACAGAATTAGCCTAGGGAACTTGGTGTGACTGTATCATAATTTTTCTTCATAGTTCACACAGAGAAGTTCCCATTACATGATTTTTCCCTAGAATTTTATTTTAATATCTTATATGTGGCATCCTTTGACACTGGGGAAATCTGTCTAAGCACTTACTGAGGTAACATTCTGTCCACCCTGTCTTCTACAAAGTTATCCCGTAAACATCTCAGTTTGATGAGTGTGTACTGAGTATTGAACGGCTCAACGAGAAGTGGGTTGGCCAGCTCTTACCAGAAGAGTAAGTTTGGCCAAGTGTAAAACAGATTGTTTGGTCTCAAAGATTTAAATAGAATTGCAAGCATTTTCCGTACTAAATTGCATTTATATTAATCACTATGTTTGTTCAGCAGCTGAATATCCAAGTTTAAAGAAATATAGAGTAAATAAAATTCTCCTTGCTTACTGTGACAGAAATAGCAATTACCAGCTACTGCAATTCAGTCTTTGCTATTTTGAAATGACAGGTGACTGAAATTTCTATTTTTCTGTTTGTTTGGGGGTTTTTAACTGCAGAGGTAAATCCTGTCATCTCTGATGTTATTATGCAGCTTGGAGAAGTAAATAAGGTGGTTCATTTAACCTCACCAAACACAACTGCCTCTTCACTGAGGAATCCTATGAATACGTATGTTAAAATTTCTATAAATTGTGTAGCATTTTCAGAACATGCTGGCAAGATTTTGAAAAAAGGAAAAGCTTATTAAAATGGCCTGGAGATATTGCTGTGAGCTGATCCTGCTTTCTCGAAGGCAAACAAGTGAAACATATACTATAGAGGAAAATAAACCACAGTAAAAACAGAGAGCACAACTTTGTTTCTGAAGTTTTACTTGTAGTCTCATTGTTAGAGAAATTTAGGCACAATGCTCGCCTCTGTCAGCCACCTCAAAAGCTGTCATTATGACGCCATGCTAATTTCTGTAATATACTGCTTTTAGCTGCCATTTTGGAGGTGTTCAAAAGATTTAGTCTCAGCTAAACCAAAGATTCCTTAAACAGAGGGTAAAAAGAAAGACAGGAATTAGAAGAAACAGTGTAGGCAAGGTTGGTTAAAAAAGCAGTGGATGAGGACAGCTATAGAATTTGTACCTTTCAAAAGGCATCTGGAAGCCAGACAGAGCTGACAGTGATCCTGATTTCACCTGCTCACTCCCTCCAGGACTGTCTGGCCATGGCACCTCAGAATAAGGACAATAATGGCACAGCGGTGCTAGTACCGTGGGCTCTGGGCACAACAGTGAAACTTGTTTGTCTTAGCTTCATATCTTACCAGTATCCAAATCAAATTATGATCATTCAGAAAAGCCATCTGCTCATTATTTAGTCCACTAATTGATCCTAATTTCAAGTAGATCAGTTTTGGGCAGAGAAGGTCATCACTTTCTGTGCTCCCACATCTACTTACAAGTGCGATCTCAGCATCACCACACTTATGACATATCCAAAAGCCTTTGATTTATTAGATTAATTCATTTTTTCTGTCTTGGGCAAATTGTTATAAACATTTTTCTTTAGGGGGTTGAACTGGGTTTCTGTTACTTGGAAGAGCTCCTCTGAGCTGTGTGCTAAATGCCTCTCCACCTCTTCACTGTGTTTGATATGCAAAAGGACTGACATGACTGAGACACAACTCCAGGATATTTGTAGCTGCGAAGCTGAAGAGTAATTAGACAATTTATTCTGAGGGATAGAGTCTATGCTACACCTCCACCTTACCTTTTCTTCTGAGTAACTTCAGCAGCGTGGCATGGCAATTTAGATTCTGTTTCCAAGACATCAGTCTCCTTGGGACAGGATGCTTCCCGTCATCCTGACTGGGACTGGGATTTCACTGGTTAGCAGGATGATACCGGGGCACTTCCACACCAGCCCTGTCTCTTTCCCTGACACCTGCAAACTTGTCTCCAGACTGATTTGCAGGTTCTGACACGTACAAGTCAAGTCAGCTTGGTGAAAATAACTTGATTTGTAAACTGCAGTAGCCAAGGATCTTAATTTATTGTATCCTCTGTCACTGCATTACGGTATTAAACTCTTACTGTGTCATTCATATTCCAAGTACTAATATACAGATGCATAATAACTGCCTTAGAAAGATGTATGGTAATTATAACACATTTGTAATAATGAACTTCAGTGCACAAAAGCCTCCTTACCTAGAAGGAAGCAGCTGAGACATTGAAAGCCAACCATTTTTCAGAAATTACAACTATAGGGCGTTCAGACAAATAAAGACAATCCTGGAGTCCAAGCATGAGATGAGCTCAAAAAGAACAAAGACATACTCTGCATCATACATCAAGCCAATCTGCTTTCAAGTCACTGGAATGGTTCAGACTGCTGACAGTCTATCTCTTTCCCATTTCTTTTCCCAACCTCTTTCACATGGCCCAATGCTCCAGACACCTCCTCTGCATATGTCTTCTCTCAGGAGGATGGTTTGCACAGCTTCATTTTGGCATCGAGACATACTTGTCACTTTGCTGGCTAATCTAAATAAATTAACATGCTTCTCTTCATTCTATTCAGCTTTTTCTTTTTAGTAGAGATATTATACACTAAGGAAAGGCAAAGACTTGAGCTAGCGTACCCCAGGAGTTCAGCTGCAGTAGTCTCAGCTGCAAAACTTTGAGCATCTTCGGAGTTATGCAAGGAATTACCGCTCTGACTTGTCTCACTTCAGATGCACTCTAGGTACTGTATATTTCCAGCTGTATGTAAGGTCACTGTCATTTATTTATTTTAGTCTCCAAATACTGCAGTATACTCCTTTTTGCTGTATGTCACACTACTGCTCCCTGCTGCTCAACTCTATTTCAGATCATAGATCCATTTTATGCCACCTATGCATGAGACAGATCGTTTACTGACTGTGGAGAACTGGCTTCTCAGAAGCAGAAGGGCCGCCTGCTGTCAATGAGATGTTTGTCTCACCATGATTAATTACTGTGAAATGCCCACAGAGATTTAATATCCTGATTAATTACTACAAAACGCACAGAGATCCTAAAGACTAAATTCTACCACTAGCTAAGTTTACCCAGGAGTTCCTGTACATCCTCCATCCGAGAACACTTCTGCAACACACAGTCAGCTGATAAAACTCCCACAAAACATATAGATAATTTTTAGGAAAAGGCTAAATAGAAATACCTAGTAGGAAGTTCTGTGCCAGTATTCATAGATATTCAATGACTGAGGTATTAACAGTCTATGCCTTTAACAGTTTCTTTGTTTTACGTAGAAGATACTCATTTATTTGAAAAGTAAAATACTCTTTAAAAGAAGCAATTATATTGTTGTTAATGCTTTTTTCCTTATTTGGCATGCTCCAAGACATAACAGTTCCCAAAAGTTTAACATTCCTTCAGAGTAAAAAATGCTACATCATAGAATCATAGAATCATTGAATCATTTTGGTTGGAAAAGACCATTAAGATCATCAAGTCCAACAATTAACCTTACATAACCAAAGNGTAGTTGTAGACAGCGATAAGGTCTCCCCTCAGCTTCCTTTTGTCCAAGCTAAACAGACTCAGTTCCTACAGCCACTCCTTGTTCTCCAGGCCCTTCACCAGCTTTGTTGCCCTTCTCCGAACTCTCTCCAGCACCTCAATGTCTTTCTTGTAGCGAGGGGCCTAAAACTGAACACAGTATTCAAGGTGTGGCCTCACCAGTGCCAAGTACGGGGGGACAATCACTTTCCTAGTCCTGCTGGTCACACCATTTCTGATACAAGCCAGGATTCTGTTGACCTTCTTGGCCACCTGGGCACACTGCTGGCTCATGTTCAGCCACCTGTTGACTAACACCCCAAGTCCTTTTCCACCGGGCAACTTTCCAGCCACTAATCCCATCCGTAGGATACATTTTCTTTCCTAGTTCGTTCAGCACAGAAACTGAGATTAGTAAACTCCAATATTTTACACTAGGCTTATTAGAGATCAAAATTTTAATAGGTTTTAAATCATCTTCTGAAATCCCACATTTAAAAAAAAAAAAAAAAGAAAAAAAAAGAAAGAAAAAGGCAGCTAAGAGCAACTTACTTTACTTTCTGGGAACTTTCCCAAAGACCTTTATCATTTTATCATTCCCATAAAACCCAGAATCCAGACCACAGTGTACCATGTGGCAGGGAGGGAAGGGTTACTCAGTTCACCCAAACTTCTGCCACATTTGGTGCTTGTTAGATTCACGATAATCTCCTCCTTTCTGGCAGATGAGTGTTCATGAGCACATTCATGCTTCACTAGGTAGAACCAGTCTGCTTATATGCTGGGAGAGGTAAGTTGGGGCAGAGGACATGGCAGTGAGGGTTTCTGTTACCTGCCCAAGTCAGTAATGGCAGAGCACCACAGGTTGTGTTGGCTCCTCCAGTTGCTAAAAACCTATCAGGAACACAGGTTCTTTGAATGAGAAAAATGTATTACCCTAATAATTTCAATCCTTCTACAATTATGCACACAGAGCTTTGCTACGATATTTGATATTTTTCATCCTAATGCATTGAATTAAGACCTTTTAAAAAGTGTTGTTCCTGTAACACTTGAAATTCCTGCTGAATTTTATATTTGGGCTTTCCAGGAAAGTATTCCTTTCAACATTCCCTTCTGCTAACTGCAATCAGTTGAACAGAGCTTTGCAATTTTGCTGTCCAGCATCTTGCAGTTAAAACTACCAGTAAAAAAATGTGCTCTGAGCAGTGGGATTCCTTGTCAAGATAATTTACCCAGATTCACCAACATATACAAAGCCAAGAACTTTAGAAACCTTGAAATACACACTACAGATAAGGTCTTGGTGCAGACTAATGGGACCCTTTGATAGCAGGTGTTTTATACATGGGGATTTCATTCTACACAGAGATTTGATAGACACGGCATTTTTTTTTTCTTTTAGCAGACCTATAAGAGAAAGATCAAACAATCAGACCTGCTAAAGCAAAAAAACCCTCCCTCTTTCCCTTGCTTCCTCAAATCTGTATACCTTTGGCACTATTGTTTTTATTTTAATAAAGCAAAAAAGAGAGCTGTATTCAAGGGTGAAAAAAAGAACCATCAAAATTTGACCAAGGAACATCCCACACTCTGCTGGTTGGGCATTTTCACCCATACAAAGTTCTTCTTTCAGGAACAGCTATTGAAAAGGCCCCAACTTAAGTCTAAGGATGACACAACTCGTGAGAGGGAAAACTGTAAATAATGTTAGAGAAGATTAATTTTATCTAAGAAGTGGGTCAAAGACCAGGCGTACTCTCAAAAGCTATCTACAAGCTGACAACACAGAGCTGAACTCAGAGTAGAGTTAGAATTAATGAGAATACTGAAGTTTTCTAAGACAAACAGAAAAATCAGGAAATCCTTGTAATCTATATAATGCAAAGATGTGATCTAGTGACACATGAGTTGTGTAGGAGTTAGGTGTCCTTCTGACAAAGAGCTCCAGTCTGTGCCAGCCTGGGAAACTCAGTCTGTGTGTCAGTGTGCCTAGAAAGCTGGGCTTGCTCCTCTGCTTTCAGTAACAGCCAATTGTTTAAGTTGCAAATGCCCCTTTAAAATGCTCCGGCTGGGGGGAAAAAAAAAAAACACAACAACTACAACAACAACAACAACAACAAACTACCACAGATTGGCGTAATGAAGTGCAGCTATGAGGAACAGCTTTTTAATGGGAGAGCACAGATGTTCTATGCATGATGGCTATAGTTTAAATTGAAAAGTGCCATTGTTTGGCCATCGTTTAAAATCATTATACCCTAAAGGAGAGTTTCCAGGATGCACACACTTGAGGAGCACATACCTAAGTCAGAGCTAAATTGTTTGCTCTGCTCTGCTCTGGTTCAGTGAAAAGAAAATGGTTTTCACGTGCACGGAAAGCAAATGATAGAAAATTTTATTGTAGCTAGGGCAGGAGCAGAGAGCAGGAGTGAAAGGTAATGAATATGAACAGCAGCAGCCTCCCATCAGCAACTGCAAACTGATTTTTCTTCCCAAACCTGGGACTACCACAGCAGGTGGGAAGGCAGTGCAGCTGCCCCAGAGCCACAGAGCAGCAGTGTGCTGGCACTGGGACAGGAGGAAACAGGATACAAATTCCCAGATCTTGTCCTACTCAGCAGAGGTGTCCACATCAGCCATGCTGTGCCATTGCCCAGATCCCTCCCTCCTTCTGCCACACTAGCATGGGCATCTTCAGCATCATTTAGGCTGCTGCCGTAGCAGAGCAGAGCCTGCCTTGCTGACAGCAAGGTCATCACTCATGATGAGCACTCCCGCTCTCCTTATTTACCCTGTGCTTCAGAGCAACCACAGTACATGCTCTGAATTAGAGATGCTAAATTAGACCTCCCAGGTGTGGTGGTACTGGAAGTAATACTGTACATATTACCAAACAGCAAATAAAGGATACTAGCTGGATGCCCCTAGCTCTTTTTACAAGTACCTACCTTAACTTGGACATCTCAGATCAGCTGTAGATGGCGGCCCTTCCCTCCCCTTGGGAGAAACAATAACACCCTCTGGGCAGTGTTTTTATAATGAGGGACAACTGCCAGTCAGACTCATTGCTGCTTAAAGTAGGACACTGTCATGGTTTAACCCGAGCTAGCAATACAACTGCGATAGCCTTTCACTCACTCCATCCTGCCACCCCCCAAATAGGGGAGAGAATCAAAAAGGAAGGGAGAAACTTGGACTGAGATAAACACAGTTTAATAAAATAACAAAATTCTAGTACACTACTAGTAAATATATATATGTAACAGAAACAGAGTATAAAATAAAAAAATACTCAAGGCAATTCCTTATGAACTCCATCCATACTGGGCAGCCAGTCCCAGGAAACATCACCCCAAAGCTGATCCCAGAGAGAGGAAAAAGGCAGGAAGGTCCAGAGGCTTCTGCAAAATGGCAGCATGGCAAAGGTTGATCCAAAGAAAGTCCCGAACAGAACTCCCCCAAACAGGTCTCCAAAGCAAGGAGCTGAGAGCACAAGAGAGAGAGAGACCAGAAGATCTCGGCTCTCCTTAAATATGAAACATGACGCTAATGGGATGGAATACTCTAACTGATCAGTCTGGATGTCAGTCAAGGTCTGCCCAATCTGTGCCCTCCTATCTCGATGCCTCACACCTGTGAGCAGAATGCTCAGAGTGTCCTTGGCTCTCAGGCCAGAACAATTGAAAATTCTGACCTGGTGTGTTATCTTCTAGTTCTCAAACTAAGTCCAAACTAATGACCATACCAGCTATGAAAAAGAAAGGTTCCGAACTGCGTGAAGAAAGTTAACTCATTTTCAGTCAAACCAGCACAGAGACTTTGAAGGCCTCTATAAAATTATGCTTCTGGGGATTTTACCTTCCATGACAGCACTGGCCACTAATTCTGATTCTACAGGTCAGTTACGCAGCAGCTAATTTTGTCCAGAATTGCAAACAGCCCCATATGCTCCCCAAATCTGTTCCACCAGCACTTCTTCCCACCAACTATCCAACAGAAAAAAAAGGGGATTCTATTTAATGAGCAATAAATCAAAAACACCAAAAAAAAACCCCAAAAAACCCAACCAAACAAACAAACAAAAAACAACCAAACTGGGACAGAAAAGGTGAAGAATCATGCTAAAATGATAAGACAGCTGCAGTGAAAAAAAAATCCAGGCATGGTCTGATTGCTTAAAATCCACCAGATTTATCCCATGGCAAATCATGAAGAAAGAATAACCATTCAGAACCACTTTCTTCTTGAGAAAGCAGGGAAGAGAAGGACAATATGTAGAACCAGTAAGTTTTCAGTTGTCAGGAAAAATATAGAAAGAAACAAAAGAGACCATTTGGTTCCTATGCTTCCAGAGACCACGGGTCTCCTTTTTCCCTTTCTTTTGTTTATGTCTCTTTGTGCTTCCTTCTTTTTGCTACCTTACACAGCTGTCAGTTTGGGAGTCAGTGAGTCAAGATGCTCTTTAAATGAGTCAGTCTCAGAAAATATGTGGAAAGTGGTCAAAAAGCCCTGGATAAAGAAGAAAATCCCTGGCTTCCAGTCCTCAAGTCCATACTTTCACCACCAGACACTACAGAAAAGGTATGTTGTTGGAAACAGAGGTATCTGCAAGCTTCAGGAAAATGAATCCTCGAAGCCTAGTATAAAATACAATCATAAATTTCTGTTGGTTTGTAAAGTTAGCTCATAAAGTTGTGCAGGATTGTTTTATAACATGCATTAAACGAAGCAGAAAATGAAGCATGGATTCTTTCGGCTGGTCTCAATAAAATGTTATCATCTCCCTGTAACGGAATTTCACTTTCAACATTTTTTCTGTGACTATAACAGAAATCTGTTATCATCTCTGCTATGATTTCTACAGATATGTTGCCGAGAAGGCCATTCTCCTTGCTGAGCAGTAGTTAGGGGTTAGGTGAAAAGCAACTTTATGAGATTCATTAGCTGAGACTGATGGGGCAGAGCACCAGTTAATATTATTTTGGCTTTGGAGTGTGCATACATCATTGCATGTGTCCATTTAAATTGTTCTTAGAGGCAAGTAGATGTGACACAATAAATAATACCATTCATTTCTGTCCAAAACTATCTATGCCTAAATGGTCTGAGAAGCACAAGCAGCAGGTACAGTGCTGACTAACTTCTGCCATTAAAGTCAATGTGCCACAGTCCTTAGTACTTCAAACATTTCAGTTTTGTTAACTGCAGTAGGGTTGCCTAAGCTACGTGGCCATGCAGAATTTTTCATTTCTATCAACAATCCTCTGTCAGACAGAGATATAGCTAAGGTTTGTTACTCTTTATTCATATTTTTAAAACCCTGTAGCTGCCATAAATACCAGTAGTTCATAATCAGCTGTGAGAAGTAATATTGACCTCAAATACGTGTACACTAGTCTGCTCCCATACATTAAGTACCAAACACTGTCCACCTACTCTACTACTTCACCTTGCATGTAACTTAAGTCATCTGGGCACTGTAAACTGGTATTTATACATATGAGTCACAGCTTAGATGTGCACACAATATCAGGATAAAAGGGAACAAGGTAGGGAACATTAAAGATCAGAATGAGAGACAGAGGCAACTGAGAAGGAGGAGGGACAATATGGTAGAGAGCAGCCTCAGGATGCTAAGGGAGAAGAGGGGATGTTTCAGTCGATTCCCTTTGTATTACCCACACTCATTTATAACCTGAATGGATGAATAAAAGGGTATTTTTTCTTCCCAGCTATCCTGGTAGATCAAAGTGTGAAAATACGGTCAATATCCTCTTCAAAATGTATTCCCTGCTTCTCAACTCTCACCGTGTGCAGTAACTAAAGTTAAAATTAATTTTAAAATACTTCCAGACTGAGTTCTTTAGCCTCCTCGGGTATGGGAGCAGATAGTTAATCACTGTTTAGCTTCCAAGCTGTTTCTGTCACTTGGTTTAAACATCAACTCTCCAAAAGTTTAGTCATGTAAAATCCAAATCAGTAAAACACCAAGAACTATCCTTGACACTTAATGTCCTCAGCTGCCTTTGTCTTCTGGAGTGGCTTCGGATGAGGTGATTAAAAGTAATCACCAAGAAGTCATGCCTGATTACTCCTTCAATTAGGGCTTGATCCCACAGGCAGTTATGTGCAGAAACCAAGGGCTGGTGCTGAATACTCAGTGTTTGCTTAGTGCCTGGTCACTGAAGCTCGATAACAGAGACAGCGAAAACAGAGAGAGAGAGGGAAGGAAAAAAAAAGGAAAAAAAAAAGGCGATTTGCCATACAGCCAAATTTATGCAGCCTTCATGCTGATTCCTGCAGAGAAGAGGGAGGTGGGCACATCCAGTGTGAGCTGCTCAGGATGACAGTCATGCCACTGAACATGACTGAGGAATGTGAGGTGCTGCCTGTGTGACAGAACTAGCAGATCTCTCAAACATGACCCTATTGAGATGAATCCAGAATAATGTGACACCAGAAGTACATGAAGGGCCAGTATTTGCCAATATTCAGCATTCAGTTGGCCAGGTCCATGCACAAGGCAGCTTTTTTGCTGTTCCAGGAGATCACAGCCTGTGCTGAGCTGCAGCAGCGAAGTCTACCTGGCAGCCCTGCAGCAGCTTGGTGCTGGTATTTCACCAAACCAGACTCTGTCTTAATTCCCCATGGATTGACCTGGAAAGGAGAAAGAAACACAAATGCAATCTGGCAAAATAACTTATCTCTTGCTTTCATTTTCTGTGTTTGGCCGGCCATCAGATTTATGTAGGAACATTTGCTGAAACAGCAAATGTTTATGCAAGCTATAGGCTAAGAACTTGTAGAAAGTATTCAAAGCATAAGGAATAAATTAAAAGAAATCAGATAATCAACAAAGCAGAAAACAGAATCCAATGACTCTTTAGTCATCAGCTCTCCCTGGCAGTTCTGACCTCTGAACAGCTGGTATCTGTTTCATACACCTTAAATGAATCTCCCACTACCTCCAGAGACCTTGCCACACCTAATGTCATGTTCCTGAGAAGGTCTTCAACAGCCATCAAACCCAAATAGTCACTGTGGATAGGCAGTGAAGGCCAACTGCCCCACAGGGAATGGTGATGACAGCAGGACCAGCAGGGCTTTGCCAGCAAAGCCCATCCCCAGAACCCTCATGAGGCCATCAGGGTAATGTGATTAGCCCAAACTCATGACCACCACATTGGTCAACTATCATGGGACATAAGCTCTTGCTTTGTAGAGTTCTCACAAATTCATTGAGAAAAACATCTAAAACTCATTTGTGCTACTTAGCTCAGCTGACAACTTGGCTGGCATGATCTTCCTATTCCTAGGTGAGTTAGACTTTGGGGGCTACTAAATGCCCTCTTGGAGTCATATGAGAAGAGCTGTCTTTGGTCAGAATAGTCTCAACATTGAAGAAGCAGAGTATCTCTGTCTGCTTTGTCTCAAAGTCAGCCATCAGTTAACCTCTTTTGGTGTCCCTAATAATGTTGATTATACCACTTTATGCCTCTGAAAAGGGAGTTCAATTTCCCTTCATATTCCAGTACCTCTCCTAGGAGTTAATGACTAATATGTTGATCACTCTCTTTCTCAGCTGCATAATTACACTCCTTTTTTTCCATGCTTCATGTCTCCTCTGCTTTGGGAGACAATTTTTGTCTCTCTGAGCTGCCCTCCGTGGAATTCACCATATGCCTTCAGATACTTGCTCTGTAAGCTGCCACTGTGTCCTTCTCTGCCTCCGAGAGTTTCTCCTTGGGATTTAATTTGCAAAACATAAGGAGATGGGAAAGTTGCCACTATGGTGCTAGTAGGAAAATCTTAATCCATACGGGACTTCGGTACCTGAGGTTCAGCTTCAGAGAGGGTACCCATGTACTTAACATGGGTCTTCAAACAGCAGGTATGGAAAGCAAAAAATACGTCAGTTTTGACTAAGATTTAATTCTCAGGGGATTTCTCTACTCCATCGAAATGACTACTAGTGCCATCAAGTACAAAGACCAGTGGGCATCTCCTGGTGGGCATTTTTATCCCCTATTGACTCCTTACACTTTCACCCTGCATGTCACACCGTAAGGAAGCAACCATTCCCCTCCAATATGACTGACATCTCCACTACAGCTGCCCTGGTGATCTCTTTAGTCCACTGAAAGTTGAATGGAATATGAAATATTGCCCAGCAAGATGGAGAATACCAGTCCAAAAATACTTACTGCTCTGGTGGTTGCCAGTGTCATCTGAAGATCCTAAGCCCAGCTTTCAGGGCAGATGTCTAGATTTTCTCCAGAAAGCAAGCTGGAGAAAGAGCCACCAATTTTCAGAAAGGTGTCGTTGAGGTTACCAGTTTTGGTGGGAGTTTCAGTTTGCAAACTACAGTGAGATGTAGATATTCCTCAACCGCTCCTCTCAGGGCTTGTTATTGACTAACCAAGGAGAGTCTAAATTCAGAACACTCACTTTTCTGAATCCCATTTTTAGGTACCTAGCTTTATCATGTGTTATGGAATGGTGCCCAGGCACCTCATGTGGGGAAGGGAAGGCATCCCAGTAGGTGTCAGCACATCTAAAACTCAGGAATTGCCCTGCCCTGCCCACCCTGAGGACCCCCAAGCCCCACTGCACCCTGGCACACAGCCACAAAATCTCAGAGTCCAAGAGCTGCCACCGAGCTGTGGTTTTGCCCTTGTTGGGCTGAGCAGCACGTATACACTGGAGCTGCAGTAGCCCACACCTCTCTGTACGCTGATAAAAAAATCGTGATGAATTATCCAGTCCATTTTGGCTCTGTGCAGAGCTGTCTAGAGTCTCAATATGCAAATGGATCTTGTTTATCATATGATAGATGCTGTGTAACGCAGCACCTAAATTACACTGAGTTTGCAATGTCATCTGGTTTCTTCTTTCATTACATTAGGGGATCACTTTCTTATATTTGACCTGAAAATTGGCGCAGGAATAAAGCAGGGTCACGGATGCAGCTTGCAGTGGTAAAAAGCTCTGCTCACTCACGTGAGACAAGTGGGTCTCAGACATAACCTCTTTCCTCATCTTCAGGTCTGGAAAATCTAACATTATGCACAGGTTTACCCAGAAACAGCATCAGATGACACTTCCATAAAAGGGGACTTCCATTCAAATTTTCTCATGTGACAGAAAAAAGCTCATATACGATGGCTTGAAGAAGAAAATGCCAGTGAAGGCTCAGGGAATGTCCCACAGGTGTTGGTTTGATAGGATCTTAAGACAGAGTAAAGAAAGTATTTCCATTAATTTTTAGCAAGGCCCAAGTCTTTGTACGACTTCAAAGAAATTATGGGCCAATGTATTTATTTTATTGGTGATGCAAAGAGCCTCAAGGAAGTTGACTATTTGTCCTTGTGCCCATTTCCCTCAATCAGCCAAAACACTTTCTTCAGCTCCTCTCACAGACCAGGTCCCTGACTGTCTGATTAAAGCACAGTATAATGATCCATTGTCTGTCCATTCCCACTTCACTGGCTGTCTGATTAAAATTATTTTTATGCTCAAAGATAATTGCTTTCTTCTATTATTACTCTGAAATGTTAATATAATCTAACTCACCAGTATCTGTGTCTACCTCTAGAGACAATAAATGAATTAAACACAGAAAAATGATGTTTAAATAACATTAGGATTGAGTTATATAACTACAACAGCACAGAAATTCCAGTTAAGACCACACAGCGCTGCCAAAGACACTTGCTGTACATATGGCTGGTTGTTTCTTAGCGTCCCAGAAAAGGTGATGCTATGCACCCTGCTTGCTTCATTAGTAACACATTACTGGCCTTATACAGTCAAATGAAACAGAAAATCATTTTACAACGGTCATTATTTTTATAGGTAGGTACTTACTAACAGTTCTTATCCTGCAGCACCTGAAATACGTTGACCAGAAGATATCGGCAACTGTTGGATTTTCAGTGGAAACCTCTTGACTTAAATATCTCATTAATTTATGTATATTTTTAAACGCTTTCTTTTTTGCTCTGTCTTTGTCCAGTAACCCTTTGATGAAAGTAGTTGCACCAAATTACTGCCCTCAGAAGACAGAAATTAGCTCTTTCTGTAAAGAGCAATCAAGTCAATATCGATATTAGATATTTTGATTTTAAATAACCAAAATATTTTTTTCTTCCTTATTCATTTTTAAATTCCACCACCATGTCCCTATATTCAATCTGTTACCATTTCCTAGTTTTCAGCACTTTTTCTTCATCTGTATTGCTATTCTGGTCCTTCATCAGCCCCAAACACTTGTGTAAGTATGCAAGAACATATTGGCACAAGCAATGCCAGTTTGATTGTAACTGACGTTTAGGGTTGGTCAGATGTACCTCATCCAGCCTCAGAAAGCTATAGAGTGCAGATCATTAGGCCCAGATGAACAGCAAACTTCAAATGTATTCATACACTTTCTGTCTTTTCCTTTCCTGAAAGTTTTCTCTGTGCTTTTAGTGATAATTTTATTAGCTGCCTGATCTCAGCTGGCCTTTTTAGTGAAGCCTGGAGAAAAAAGGGCAACAAACACATTGGTCTTTCCAGGGACATCTGCTGACAGCTTTCCATCCCTGCTGGACTGAACTGCAAAACCTGGTAATAACCAATATTATTATCCCCTGAATTCTTCACCTCCTTTTAGCCCTGATCCACGGTTTTGGGGCTTGTTGTAAATTTCCATAACATCAAAAAAAACTTCAGACTTCGCTTTACTTCTCATCCAAGCTGGTCCCACAAGCAGAAATTCTATTTCATGGTGAGAATTTTGGACTTAAAATCTCTTGAGATATCAGACTGAAAACTGAAAAGTTTTAGGTCTAGAAGAGTTACTTGAGGTTGTTTCTAGAGACTTTTATGGCTTATTTTCAAGACCTCATAGTTAGATTCCTACCAATTATAAGGAATTTCGTTTCAAAAGAGCAGTGAAAAGTAATAGCAGATTTACAGGAAATACGAAGGGTAACTTGCTGATGTAGTGTGACAGACCCCTTGGGACACAAACGGGGACTGGCCATGCTGCTGTCTCCCCTTTACAACCACTTTTAGAGTAGACACAGCTAGTCCTGAAATAGCCCTCACACAATGCTACTCATCTCATTCCCACTGTTTTTCTGTCATGTGTTTGGCATGCTTAACTTCAAAAATAATTCTGTTCCCTGAGAGACTCGCATATCCTGTCCTTTCCTCTTGACTCCTTCTCCATCATATGGCCACAGTAAGTTGTGGGCTTTGCCAACTCAAAATTATTTGGGACATTCAGCAAAATAATTTTCAGGTGGTCCCTAACCAGCATCAAGCCACTGGTGAAGTTTTAGGAAGCATCAATTGTAATCTGCCTTCTACAACACAACATTCTTTTTTCGTAAGTAGGGCAATACTCAGCTTGCATGAGGAGAGAGGGAGAGCTCTCTAGGGGAAGCTGTACCATATGCCTGTTTCATCCCAGCATCATCAGCCTCTAAAATTTAAATGCTCAGGGTAAAGGCTTCTGACTTAAAAAAAAGAAATCTCCCCTTAAGACCTTCCTGACCTTTTTCTTCTCACATGGCTGTACACGTGTACCTGCTGGGCACTCCATTTCATTTCCCACTGCTGGGACCATCCATGTGGACATACCACTTAGCCCAGATGCTCCTTGAATTAAGCCTGTGCTTGTTCATGTGTGCACTACCTATAGTAATCTCTAATTAGTGTAGATTACAGATTGGAATTATTGATGTCTCATTCTATATGGACTAGTTTAAACTCTTTCTTAGTGCTAAGGATCTGATGTGTTTATTACTAAAAATCTTCACAGACAAAAACCAACAAAACAAGCAATACAGGCAAAAAAATAAGACTAGGCAATTGTGAGAATTCAGATTCAAGTTTTAAATTCCCAGCCCAAGGCCCTCAGCAGCAATAATTGAAGGCAAAAAAGACAGATTCTGCAGAAATTCCTCCCTGTCGTCATCAGCAAATGGGTAGGAAGCGAATGCCTTATTCTCACCAAGGAAAAAAAAGAAAAAAAAAAGTTGAAGGAGCTCTACCTCCACAGAAATTTGCTGTCCATCCTCAGAAAAAGGAGTCATTTTCAAGGTAGAGCAGCTGTTAGCTGGGAGAGAGTTATTATGTAATTTCATCTGCCTAATATTTATCATGGAACTGATGCTTACAGTGTCTTTCTATCTATTAGATCTTCATCACCACACCAGACAAGATAGTGAGTTATTCAAATGGTAACTGAGACAAAAGGAAAGCAAGTGGTTTGCAAAACTTACATGGGAAGTATATCAAATTAAGACCTTTGAACTACAACCCAAACCACAGTTCCATCCTTTCTTCCCTAATTTGCTTGAATATCTGCTTAAGACAACCTTGGAAACTGCCTCAAAAACCATGTCAGATATGAAACCTAAAGTTGAAATGGGAGTTTAATATTTAGTTGCTTTTGTTGTAAAATTTGCAGTTTCTTTCTTTACAGTTCAAGCCTTTCTATTGTATTCAGTAGGTGATTCTTATTGGCCATTGACTACAGAAGGATCTTTTGACGGGAGATATACGCGCATACCTGAGGTAGGTGGGATTATATTTCTTCTTGAAAAGCTGTTCTCAAATCTAAGACAAAACACTCTGCCACAATTCTGGAGTAGCCAATACGAAATTTGTACAAACAAATGCTAGTCTGTCTGTGGAAATGAAAATCCAGTTATATTGCTTCTCAGACAGCCTGGGATGTCCTTTAAGCTTTGGTCTGCTACTCCGAGGCTATAGCAGCTACTTTGTACATTAGTAAAAAAACATCTGTAAGGTTTCATTATTAAAAGCAGGATCATAATGACACAAAACTAAACTCACAGAAGTGTTTAATACTGCAGTGTCTCTTAAATCCTACAGGAGCTGATGAAAGTGGAAGAAAAGCAATCAATTCACTTGACTCCTTGCTTTTTTAAAAATTATTTTTTAAAATTCTCTCCTCTAAAAATATCAATTTTCTCCTAAATTGGACATGTTAAGACAAAATGCTCTAAGTGGGGCTTTATGAGTTTCTGAAGCATTCTGATGCTGTCTTTAATCAACATGGAAATATTGATCTACATGGAGTGCAGAACTACCTTCTGCAGAGCATAGCCTCACTATGTGAAGGGTTTGGATTACGTTGGTTGGGCTGGATTATAGGCTTCATAAACAGACCAATGTGCTTTACATTTTCTGAATATTTGCTTTCCACTGTTTTTATTTGTTTGGGGTTTTTTTCATTTGCATTATTTTATTCAATATTCTAACAATAACGTGTAAATTATTTTCTCTAACAGTAGTAATTAACAGCACCATCTGAATACTGAATGAATTAGCTGGCAGAGACTGAATTTTTTTTTTTTTTTGGTCATATTCTGAACTATTTCCTTTTAGTTTGTCAAAAACATTTGCTTTATTCGCTTGGAGAGTGAGACAGAAGTGCTGGACACTCCTGCACAGAGGATTAGGTAAAAGCTGCAATTTCACTTGCAGCAGGAGACAGCAATCCAACCCAAGCCTGCACACAGCTGTTCAGAAACTGAGCTGCGTGAGCTGAGCCCTGTTAGAGAGTGATTTCATAAAACCCACACAAGTAATAAGAAAAGGAAATGTGTTCTGAAGCAAACAAAGGAAAAAAAAGGGGATGGAGGGAAGACATTTTAATATAGTGTTGCTGCTAAGGAAGCTTGAAATGGGGAACAAATAGATTATTTCACTTTTACTTCTTCCCTGTTCAGGTGAAATTTTATGAATACTTTCTCAAGAAAGAGGACTAAGCCTTTCCTACTTCCGGCGGAGCTGCAACAAGCCCTAGACACCAGGTATCTGCATAAGTCACAGGGAGTGCAAGTATAACAGAACTTAAAAAACCCACAAATATCCCCAGCAGTGCAATCCAAAGCAATATATTTCACGACCAGTGAAGGAAACAAGGGTATAGATTGTCAACTGTGAGTCCTCCTGCTGGAAGTGTTTGTATAGATCTCATGAGAAGCAGAAAAAGCTCCATCCAGTTCAATGACAAGTCATAAGTCATTTATGTATCCCCAGCAGCAGCACTGCTCCCAGGCCTCCCAGGTCTAGGCATAGATTCCAAGTAGACCAACAGAACTAAACCTATGGTTGAACTGCTTGGAACAACAAATCGAGACAAAGAATTTAGAATATGCTCAAAATTATATTCCATGAGCATAAAGGGAGGACATGTGTTGCATACATTATTTTTTGCAGATAAGTCATTCTATTCTGGCTATGAAATTAATCATATTTCACCAGAATGGTGTTGCATATCAATAAAGTGCTGCATTGCTTAGGAATTCAGGTATTTCATAACAAAGTGCAAACTTGTAATATGCAGATCTCCACATCAGAATAGGCTCTTGCAGTTTCATAAAGCAAGATTAAATTTATAATTGCAAGTTGCAATCACTGTGCTGAAAAGAATGTCCAGCTGAAAGCCTACCTGCCCTGTAATATTGCAGGAAGGATTTCTTACCCTGGAGCTGAAGTGATTGATCTGTCATTTAAATGCCAGACAGAGCTTTTAGGATCGGAGAGGGAAGAACAATAATGCAGGTTGGTGTTTCATTGAAATGGTTCTGCGCAACAGAGTTAAATCAAAATGCTTATCCTTTTCCAACTTTAGTTACACCTCAGATTATTTTTTTTTTCTGTGACAATGGACACTCAAAAAAAAAATCAGAAGGAAAAACAGGTCCATTTTCTCCTTTAAAGTGTTATTAGGGAATGCTCATGATTTTTTTACTGTTAGGAACTTGCTTTACTGCATTAATACAAATGTGAAATAGTAAGGTCATAAATGAACAGCACCAGCCAGGGCATGCTAGGCAGATGTGACAAAATATCCACATCCTGATGCAAAGGTAGATCACACAGGAAAATCTGACAAAGGATCACATCACCTAGTTGAGTCTCAATTGCCAAAAATAGCAAGTTCTCCCAGCTGCCTCACTAGAAGACATAGTGGGAGCAGATTTTAGCCCTAAATAAGCTGTCTTCCACGCCCATTCTACTTTTCAGGCTTCAGTAATGACATGGTTTTTTGAGCACAGCTTTTTGAGCTCAGGCCAGGCACAATATTTATTTCTTCCCCCTTCACTTTTTTATGGAGAAGCTACTTTTTCTCCAAAAATACCACCATATTGTGGAGAAAATGTCAGGTGTAATAATGTGTTGACCTCCTGGGCCCTATTATCTGAACAGTCTTAATTTTTGTAGCCCCGCTAATCTAAAGCAATAGCTCCCAAAACTATGGGACATGTAGGTCATAACTTGAGGGGGGACAGTGGGAATGTTTGCAGTGTTTCTTGCACAGGATGTAAAGGATTATGATTAAAACTATGGGAGAGGCCATCAGACAGAGTAGACCATGGGATGGTATGAACACAGCTGCAGGGAGCAAAGCTCACTGGCCAGAAGAGAGCAAAGGCAATGGGCGTCACACCAAGGTAGCTCAGAGGAGGAGGAGTACAAACACCACTGTATCAGTTCACCTTAAATCAAGCCTTGTTATGCAGCAAGACTTAAAACTGTAGGGCACATCTAAAAGCTACTGCAGATGGGGGAAGACTACCAGCTGGCCTGCCCCATGGAAGAAAGAGGGTAAATGCCTATAATGTAACATTGTAATACCGTAATGTAATACAGTGATAAAAATATAGGTTGTTAAGACATTTGACTTGTATTTGCCAGTGAACAAAACTAGTTCACTCATTATCAGAGTGTTACGTAATCTTTCCACATTTCTGGTGGGCATCAAGTATATATTTTCGTGGTGAACCTCTTCAACTTGAATATATCCCTTGGCGCTGCCAGGCAAGCCCTGAGGAAAAGCTTGCACATGCATGCTGTCTGCTCTGTTGGTGTATCAGGCAGAGCACCAGTAATTCCCAGGCAGAATGCAGGGTTTCCTGGCCAGTAGGATGATAAAAACATGCATCTCTTCTGTACTGGCAGCCAGCTGGCTGGCAGGTCAAAGAACATAGTGTGTTCGCTAGAGAGTTGCTAATGACGAAGAGCTAGCTCTTCACAACCAGCAGCCACCAGCAGTCAATGAGGAACACAGGAATTTGTCACACAGTAGTGAGAACACGGAAGAGCCAGGGGCTGGAAGGCAGGGAATGGGGAGGACCACAGGATAGGCTGTGGTTTTGTGGGGTGAAGGAGAAACGACACGGGGAAAGTACAGCAATTTTACTGGAAAGTGTTACAAGAGGGATTGGATCAATTGTGAAGAGGACCTTCACTGACAAAGCTAGAGGTGTGATGGTGCTTTGGACATGAGAATGTTGAAAGTATATTGGTGGTGGCAATGGGCTACATGGAAGGTACATGAAATACAAGGCAGAAAAATACTGAAGGGCAAAGAGTACAATAACGGGCAACATGGGGAACTGAGGGTATTTCCACGGGCAGAGGGAGGGTAGGA
This sequence comes from Pampusana beccarii, assembly GCA_013399365.1. Classification (NCBI taxonomy): domain Eukaryota; kingdom Metazoa; phylum Chordata; class Aves; order Columbiformes; family Columbidae; genus Pampusana; species Pampusana beccarii. The sequence goes on along the minus strand of VWYH01003570.1, from coordinate 94,506 downwards.
AGAAAGTGCATTACGGTACATTCCCTTACATCCATCTTCGTTTGAAAACTAAATCCCTCTTTGATTAAGTTACGACTTAATCGCTAAAATGTAAACACTGGTCTTAATTAAAAGTAAGCCACATTGCTGATACTAGTGACATTCTTCACACTATAGATAATGTTTCCAAACTAGTAAGCTCTTTCAAAAGAGAAGCTGCTTGTTTACGCCCGGAGCATTGGCTGCTTTTGCAAAGCAAAGAAAGAAATGCCTAATTAATTATGTTTGTTACCTATCCCCTGGAAAAGGAAATGGATAGAGGAGAAATTGTGCTTACCTTGAATGACCACCTTCTGTGTTAGCTCAGCAAGAGGGGCTCGTTTGTGCTTAACCAGATCAATCTTCAGTTCATAAAATGAGCAAAACTTATATCTCAGTAGCTGTTATTCTGTTGCCCTGTAGCCCTGCGGGCTAAGCAAGGATCTCACTTTAGACTGTAGTTATAAGGTTAGACTCAATCCTCCACAGGGCAGGGTGTGGGGAAAGAAGGTCTAGCCTAAAACCAGCTTGCAAAACACATGTCTCACAAACAGAAAGGATTTCACCAAAAGTTGCATCCAAAGTTAACCATATAAAGGACATACCACTGACAATCCCAAAACAAAACATTTAAAATGAAAAAAAAAAAAAAAAAAAAAAAAAAAAAACATAATAAAAAAAAAAAAAAAAAAAAAAAAAAAAAAAAAAAAAAAAAAAAAAAAAGCCTTGTTTCTGTTGTTGATATCGAATTAAAACACAAATGCCACCAGAAAATTAATGACAGGGGATTAAACTGAAATCCTAGTCAAATCTGACCAGAATTTAAAATTTGGTGTCAGAAACTGTTCTTGATACACCTGCTAAAAGGCAGCAGCTAAGCAAGACGGTGACACATCTAACAGATAAAACTAAGCCTTGTTATAGTGATAGGCACTTTTCCATCTCACTTTGTCTCTAACTATTCTTCTATTTTAAAGAAGGCTGCTAAACTTTCTGTAATGCATATTTGTTTAATTAGTTACAAAGTAAAATTAATATTCTGATTATTTTACATAAAAAAACATTTTCCACTGATAATTTAAAGCAACATTTTGTTGCCATTATATTTGCAGAAAAACAATATAAACTGGTTCATTGAACAATCAGAGACAAGCTAAGGTCCCTGGTGAATGAGGCACATCTAAATTAGTGCTTTCCTGTGCAGTGTCCCTCCATGATAAAAGTATTCATTAAACCTGGGACTGGAGAAACAAAAGGGAAGATGTAGTTTAGCACTCAGATAACAGAAAGGGTACATAGTTTAGTTAAAACTTTACAGAAGATGAATGTAACATTGCATCTAGATAAAAATGTTTGGATGTTTATTAACAGCTTGTACAGACTTCTCTGATATGCATTCAGACTATAAAGCCGCAGAGAATCGGTGTTGCTGTTAAATAACCAGCCCTTCGTGCTTCCAATCCAGAGTGTCAAGGTAATAAGCAGTGATTCGGTTACATTTCTTCAGTGCCCTCTACTGGGGGGAAAAAAAAAACAACTCACATCACGTCTTTCCCACGGGCAACTTACTAGTTCTCTACTGACAGTGTATAAGGTGTGCAATCGTTTTTACTTAACAATTTAAAGAATGTTTAAAGAGTTTTGTTTTCTCATTAGTAAAATCATAATCAAGAAATGGCCTTGGTGTCATGAAAGTTTGTCTAGATTGGAAGTTAAAACTTTTTCCTTTTCATTTTTCTATTTCCTTTTTATTTTCTTTTTCTTTTTTAATTGTAGTGCGAACAATGCAGTGTTTCACTTCTACAGAGAAGATACTTCAACAGATTGAGTCTGTAATCATTCTTCCTTTAATCACTAAAACCAAAGCAAAATATTTAATGGTACTGAAGAGTTAAGATGAGGGGGGCATAATAATAAAGAGAAGGGCAAGTAGTTAATAACAGATCATTAAACACTTTCTCCAGAGAAGATAATGGAAAATTTGCTTTTCATTTTGAAAAAACATTGGAGGCTAGGGTTGCGCAGGTAACTTCAACTGTTCTCCTAGTCTCAGAGTACAAACAGAATAGAGGAGATACGCTATGAGTTGTCAGTCTTTTGTATAAAATTAATTTTTAAAGGCTAAACAATATTACAAAGGACGTCATGTACCTTTTTTTCTATTTAGCACATTTGATGCTTAGATGATCCAGTCATTCTTTTCCATCCCCGAAGAACATTGATTTCAAATCCAGCCAAAGGATGCAGTGAAGGTAAGCCCTGTCTCCAGCATTCAGCCTCACCCTCCTGGCAGTCTGGCTTGGTTTTTTTCATTCAAAACTCTCTTCTTAGTCATAACCCCAGATTTTATGTGTTATTGTTCATTCCCTGGCTGCCTTCCTGTCTACAGCACCATTATTGGTAGGTACAAAACAAAGTGGTGCTATGGCGACAATCAAATTGTAAATTATTAAAGAAAATGAATTACTGGATTGGACACAAAATATAACAATAAATGCTATTTGGCAGTAGTGGAAATAATATAATTACATTTGTAATAATTTCAGAGACATTGAAGCTCACTTCTGCCTTGCTTGTTTGGGAAAATAATCTATTATTACTAATGAAACAGTCCAGAAACATTTTGAGAAACATTTTGTATTGAACAAAAGCATTTAACAGCTATGTAGAGATGGAAAATAATTACAGAACAATCCTGGCTGTCAAAAGCCCAGAGGTGCTAAAGACCTGAGAAGGTGTGACACGCTAGTTCACTCAGTGTTGGTAGACCTGCTATATTTTCAAGGTCTCAATGGATAAAGCTAGAAAAAATAGTACAAGCCAGCAACTGTGAACAACAAAGCCACCCTTCTGGAGCTGACAGCTTTGCCGTCTGTTTAGCACCCTGCAAGACAAAGACGCAAATGCTAGTGATGGACATTTACACTTCTTCTCTGAAATCTGCCAGTTTTCTGACTTCCCCAATTGTTCCTGAAACAAGCTCCAACTTCCCTTCCCCTCCCCACCACCCAAAAAAAAAACCCAAACCAACAACCCACACACACATACACAAAAAAACTGAAACTCTGAGTAGAATTCAGTTGAACCTTTTCTATTTTCCTGTGGTCCCTATAGCTATCACAGACACCAATGGTCACCGGCTCCTTTACAGTCCCAGTGTGGGTTTACTCATGGTCCTAGTAACCTGCATTTCTCCCTGGGTCCACCTGCAGCGCTCCCAGCATAGAGTATGCACAGAAGATCTTCAATCTGCTCTCTTTCCTTTTACCTGCCCTCAGTGGCCATATGCTGTTAGTTTTATTCCCCAATCTCCTGCCAAAGGACAGGGGACACCCCAGAGCCTGTAGGTTTTGCAGCCATTGTCGGGGGACCACAAGCGGCACCAAAACCCAAATGTGATAGCTTCTGCTAACTCCCTTCTGTCCATCACTGAGCATTTGCCAGTTCCTAATAACTCAGCTACCAGCTAAAGAAAGTGCTGGGCAGAACATCAGCTCCACCTTTGCTTGGAGAAGAGCTAGGGTAAGCAGCTAATTAGAGGAAAGGAGCTGAGGACACAAACTCCAAGAAGAGGAGCATCACCTTGCAGACGCCAGTGACAGTCACAGGAACATATGGTTGAAACACAGCTTGTCCTATTCCTCACAGATGAGATGACCTGGTTTATCTAGAGCTTGCTCCATCAAACAATCAACAACGAAAAATGGGGAAAAACTTTTAATTTTCTGGTTTGAATCTCTAAAAAGAAGCTACTGATGGTGGGATGGTGAGTAACTCATAGCAGGACTGGTGTCTCAGAGTGGCAAAGGATAAGCTTGTGAAGAAGTGACCCTGGACATCCCAGGGAATGGGCTGCCATGCTCATAGGGCACTGGCACAGTAGGACTTGTTAGGGATGGGCTGCTCCCTGGTGAGGCTGCAGGTGAAAGACGGTGGTCAGCAGCCAGCAGAGGCTCGCTGAAATCGGATGAAAAAATGAGACACACATTGGTGATGCACATATCCAACCACAGCAGCATCCCTGCAGGGAAATACCATTTTCTTCCCAGAGAGTGCAACAGAAGAGGCACTGGAAGTGCAAGACCGAAGTCTACTATGTAGGAAACAGCTCTGCATGACAAAAAACCTCACCTCTGCTCATCTTCAAGAGCAACAAAGCTCTTGTCTCTGGGGCTTTTCCCACCTTTTGTCGGAACTGACGTGCCCTACAAATAACAGCTCCTTTCCTGAGCTGAGGCCAGGCAGAGTGTTTATAAAGATTTCCCACAACATGAAGAGCCATGTCCAGAGGGAGAGTTATGCTCACAGCAGTGTATAAACTGTAAGGTAATGAGGGAAAAGACACTGAAAATAGAGACCGAAACAGTTATTGCTTTAGTTTTCCCAGCTTAGATCAAACTCTTTAATATTTCAACATGATTTTTTTAGTGTATGAATAAATACTGCTTTAATAAAGGGAGTAATATGTCTGTAACTATATTTTTGTTTGTTTGTTTATACAGCTCCTCTCATGCAATATTTATAAACCTGTTCCCATTCTTTTCTGATAATTTCACTAGCACATTGAAAAACTGCCTGGCAAGTCATAAAATGCAATTGCTGTTTTCACAGAATATTGAGCACTTCCAAAAGAAACTTTTAGCCTCAGATGAATGCTACTCATTGTTTTGTAGCAAATTACAACACGCTGGGAGCACACTAGGAAATCAAATGTCAGCCACCAAAGTATCACTCTTCTATTAAAAGGTCACATCTCATCTTAATGGGATAGCTGGAACATCTGCTGTGATTTCGTTTCCCTAAAACCTCTCCTCTTTGCTCCTGCAAATGTTGCCTTCTCACAGTCCCTTTCCAAGACTGTGTCACGTAAATGCACATAGATACAAATGCACACGGTTGTGCTGGGCAAGTAGATGAAATGGCTTCATTGATTCAAATAAATCAACTGGTTTTTTCTGTCATTTAATTTTAGTAGGAAAATAGTACTATAATATATGGAAAGTGATCTTATCTGTGATAGTTTGGGACCCAACATCGTATTATTGTATTGTATTGTACTGTATAATGGCTACAGTATAGGTATAAAATCTATAGTGACATAGTCTAAACTCGGACCATCTCCCCAAGCCTTTATGCAAGTTTCAGTACTTTAAAAAAGGAAAAAAAAAAAAAAAAAGATGAAATTATAGCTCAACCTTTGCAGGGTACGCAGTGAAAACTGTCATAAGTTTCTCCCATCCTGCCCATTTCTGTCCAATCAATATAGTCAATACATTTAGAAACATGGTATACTATTTGGCTATTTATTTATTGTTTGGGGTTTTTTTATTAATAATTGTGGTAGCATGCCATTTCATCTGGCTTTTCAACTGAATTTATAGTGTTATAATAAAAATATTTTTATTTGTGTATAACATTAAAAACAATGATTCCTAAGGTATCACTCCTGTACCAGTAAATCCCCAGCAGTTGTATTACTAACTTCATGGCAATAGAAAATAATTCCAGATAACCTCTGCATACTGCATACAAGTTTCTGTCCCACTGGCTCTGTACGTGGGGTCTCTAAAGGCATTGCGAACTGGGCCACAGAACAGGTCTGTAGCAGATCTTGGATCCACCCTAAGGAGATTTTAATTCATAGTAGCACTGTCAATAGTATGTAAAATTACAAGAGGAAGAATAAATTCTGCTGCACTGGAATCTTGCTAGCTGCTACAGTGTTATAGTTCTAAATGTCAAAATCACCACTAGTTTCAGTGGTGAGTTTGGCATACGGTTATTCAAGACTAAGGTATAAATAAGAGGTATAGATGATAAAAAAATAGTTTTGGTTTCAGCAAAGAAATCAGTCATTGGGCTTCTTCAAATGAATATTTCTCCAGTTTTCAAGAGGTCTTATGGTAGATTTTGGCTTTGCTTCAGTATTTCACCTATGGCCTTGGGCAAAGATGTGGATGTCGGTTCTGTTGTTCTCCAACAACTCTAAAAAGAAACACTTTTCAACGGGAAATTACACATTGACAGCAGAAGCCAGGCTGAGGTAAGGGAGGATATATGCAAGATAGATGACCCAACAGATGGAAAAAGTTCAGAGCAATCTTTGGCAAAAACTGGAAGATATCTTCATTTAACCGCGGAAACAAAAGAGGTCTGTCTATGTATGTGTGTGCACTGCAGAGGAGTCACGTGCCAATGTTCGATATAAAGTTCTTGCTGCAGAAACAATAACCAGTGCAATCCGGTAGAATATCTATCCCAAAAAATCCCCTATGTTATCTTCAGACAACTAAGCTCTTACACAGAGATTCTTACACAGAGATTCAGCTAAGTGCTGAACTGCTTTTCCCCAAACCAACACTTCCTGAACCTGGGTTTTCTCTCTTATTTTCAGATTTAATGTAATTGCTGATTACCTATTCCAAATTAAGCAGAATACTTAGGAAGCCTCTCCTCTTCAAAGAGCATTCACAGTAACCCCATGGTCCCAGTGCCTTCCTGACTGGACACAAGCTCCATGCCCAACATCAGCAGTAATTAAACAGCCAGCTTGCATCACATCTGAGGCACTTTATGCGTGCCCCTTCAATTTTCTGCAGGTTTACATTATTAATGAAGACCGAGAAGAAACATGAAGTCTTAAAAACTTCTTGCACTTCTATTGCAAAAGAGGAGCTCCACTTACTTTTGATAGCTCTTTCTCAAGCACCATCCCAAATGAAGGAAGTCCAGTGCTGTAGCCACTATTACTCACAGAAACTGAAGGTAATACTTTTGAAGGTGGGCAGCTAACTTTTTAGACCCCTACTTCTCTTCTTGACTTTTTTTGATATAGCTCTAGATTAATAACCAGCAACACTAGTCCAATCCTGCACTGAGTGGGATGAAGACCAGAAGCTTATCCATTAGCACGCTGCAGAAACACTTCTGAACTTTTCAGTTTGTTACTGATGCTGTGAGCTGGAAAAATCAATCTCCGAGCTAACATACAGATGAGCACCACAAACCATTTATTTTTCTGTAGTGCTTTTGTAATAAGAGAGAGAAGATCTGTAGGAACAAAGTAGTTTTAAACTGAAGAAGAGATAAAACAGATCAAGAAGTTGATCATTCACCAAGGGGTGCCTGGGTGGCAGAAATAAGCACCCTACGCCTGACCTGGCCATAGCATGCAAACCACATGGCCTAAGAAGGTCTTAATATTTTTTAGCTTCCAGCTATTACATTTAGGTGTTTCTACATGAAGACCAGGATCAAACTTAACATCACTGGGTTTTGTCTTTCAGCTCCTCACTTGGAAAAATTGCTCTTTCCCTTGTTGTAACAGCAGCCTAAGAAACCACTATTGGAAAATGACTAAATCATGAAAGACAACACAGAACAGCCCAGAAGGTTTGCCTGATTTCAGCAACTGAGGGTATTGATTTGTGTTCACTCTCTGAACTGGCTGCAATATGAACGGTAATGGGGGAAGAGAGATAAACTCTGTCATGTCACCTCAAAGGAGCTCCAGCTACTCAACTTCTCTGGGTGGGTGACGTGACTAACCTGAGAAAGGCAAGGCAGGAGATGGGGGGGAAGGTTGTTCAGAGGCAGAATCAGTCACACAGATGGGACTGTAACTCAGCCTGGGGAGATAAATGAAGTAGCATGAATGATAAATGCTTCTTTTTTAGGATTCTCTTAAAGATTAATTTCTTCTTTGCAAGTGATTCATTGTTTTCCTCCTTGATTCTCAGATTATCTTAATAAGCGTTTGAAAATCTTTTACTCAATACTAAAAGAAAATAAGGCTTGAAGTCTCATTTCATAAATCATATCTGACATTCAAAATGTGCTGAAGTGTCAGGGCTTGTTTCGTGCAGCAGCTTTTGAAAGAAAGGATGCCCTATGGATTGCACAAACTCTGCTTGCATGCTCTTGAAGCTCATCTCAACAAAACTACTGAGGGTCTGAGGAGGAAATATGATGGCTCTCACAGACCTTATGGCCATTGTCCACACGGTGTCCCCTTCCTTCTCTTCTGCTGTTCTGTGCATATCCCTGCCTTGTTACAGGCAGAGAAAATGGATTAATTCTTCAGCATTATTTATTTGGCCACAAGTTTCAGTGTCACAGACCACAGATGGATTAAGCATATTTAATCTACCCTCTATGTAAATTAAACTCTGAAGAATTTAAACTCCCTTTCAATTAGCAGCAGGCCAGAGCTACAACACAGGTCCCTACAGGCAAATGGAGAGGGAGCTACACTGATCTATGCATGCTCCAGCTCAGCCCAGTGTACCCTCTCCTTTTGCAGGACATGCTTGCAAAAATAACTGTACAATCTGACAGAATAACATAAGTAGGTACGACTTGTACCAAACCCCACTCTTGTTACCCCATTGAGTCTCAGAAGGGCTCAAACAAAAGCGAAGTATGCTGGTAGCTGTTGTTTTCCCAGGTAACCCAGTCAGCTCACAATAGCGGCAGTAACTTAGGATGAAAGTTCCTAAGGTAGAAACGAAATTGTAAAGTTCTAGAAAAATAGTTCTTAGTATTTATCTACATGAACATTACTTGTTTGTTAAGAGTGAAATACCTGCATAGAAGCTACTGTTCATGCCAAAGGTTATGAGAGCATTTCCAACTGTGAAGAATCTCACACAGCCTCTGCTTGCCCGAAACATTTTATACCTCAGAAAACCTATATGTAATACTTTTTTATTGGTGATAATGTAGGTATGGCCCAGCAGGTGTTTGAGCTCTTCCGCCCATGTCTCATGTCCTTTCCTGGCCACTTGAGTACCTTGAGGTGTTCCTGCACCGAATTCACCTCATGGAACTACATAGTCAGCACTTCTGTCATCCAAAATTAAGCACGTGAACTCAAATACGTTCAGCAGCAATACAAGTAAACGTAGGGGTTTGATAAGGGTGTATTTTCTGCTCAATTCAATTACCCAGACGGAGTTGTCATAGTCATAACCAAGGTAGGGAATTCTTATAGCTATTTTCAGCCAGTGTTTTTTGGTGGTTTTCTTTAAATCTATTAGTAGGGATTTAAAAACGGAAGGAGTTGCTAATGAAATGAGAGTTTATAAATGTTGTCTTTCTTGAAATGAAAACTAGGTTACCTTTAGAAGACAGTTTCACTTTTTTCTCCTCAAGATACAGAGTTTGATTGATAAGTTGGCAATATTTGTCCCATCAAGGCCAAAATAAATGATTAGCAACAGCACCTCAGTTATGTGAAAAGGTCCAAAAGTAGTGAGCTATGCAGTCCTGAGAAATTTTAGGGATTACATTTGCACTATGATAACCCAGTAGTGATGGTAAGCTCAGGGACCAACAAAATCTTGAGGTTGTAAGTACCAAACTGGTGCTGTCCAATGGTGGCAATGAAATGACAGCAGGTCCATGATCAGTCCAGCACGCACACTTTGTCCTCTCAGGGACAACAGCAGGGCTAAAAAATGCCAATTCAGCTTCCACACAGCAAAATACTGCTTATTCACCTTCTGCATAAGGACTGGGGTCCACAGCCCTGTGCACCTCTCATTCTTCCACCCTCCCATAGGCCAGCTCAGAGATTTTGCACAGTTTAAAGTCTTATAACTCCACAGTTGGAACAGGTAAAATTAATCTGAACTGGAACTTGTTCCCTACATTTTTTGAAACTTGGAGCTGTGCATTAAGCAGTAAAAGCTGTCTTTTAGATCTATTTCCTAAAGAGTACGGTCATACCAAGCCTATTTTTTATATATATATATATATGTCAATTATAATGCTAATTCAACAATGTCTTCATGTTCTGTCATTCCACAGATATTTCTGCCCCAATGGGTAAAATAAAGAAAATGTTTCCATGTCTATAATCAGAGGTGCAAAAATAACCCACAGATAGTATAGTATTTCGAATCTCTTAAACTATCTAGAATGTACAACTGTACATATTTCTTGTGAGATTCCAACTCACTATGTTTTTTGCAGGTAAACATGTGGATGTCCCCATCCTTTTAAGAAAAATCTTCTGAAAACATCCAGACCCAGAAAAACCTTTGTAAATTTATGTTTTGAGATGAAGTTTCAGCTAAACACTAAGGTGGAACAAACTCTGCCAACTCTGGAAACTATCCAATTACTACAAAAAACTCTCAAAATCACACTGATTTATCACATCAAAAACCCAAGCAGTGTTAAAAACATGCACTGGTGCTTTGTTGTGCAGTGATATTTTTCAAAATGTTAGCTGATTTTAGAGTACTATGAACACAGAATATTAAACATTAAAAATTCACTGTGATGCTGCTTACTCTTGAAAAACTAGAAGGATTAAATTTATTTCTTTTAGAAGAAGAAGAATTGCATGGGGTTTTTTTGTTTTTTTTTTAACAAATATCTGAAATTATTGCCTACCATAGACACTATAAATACTCTTTTTTATGGATTTGTGGCAGAAATTTAAAATGCATCCTGTACTGCAGGAGCCAGAAAAATTACTGTGAAGCCATAAATGGGAGTAACTCTTCACCAGCAAAGCCAGCGTCCACAATGACTTTGCAAATCCATAGGATTTGTTCTTCTTTCCATTAGGTCATACTTGCACCACATTAATGGTACCCATGAAAGTCAGGGAAAATACAGTCTTTAATAGCTTGTTAATACAGTGTGGTGGTGAGTTACGTTTTCTTTCTCCTGTTCCTAATAGATATGCTCTCAGACATCTGAAATGCAGACCACATCCTGAGAGCAATGACAGGCTCCTCTCATCACAGACTCAAGATAAACAGGACTGAGCTCTTAATGTTGAGGTATTTTCATTTAAGATCAAAAAACATAATAAGGAATACAGTTAGATGGTCTTGTTACTTCTCAAAGCTGGCTCATGGTATCTCAGGACAAAATTATCTGAGAACAGAGCAGCAGAGCAAGGCCAGGTTGGAAGAGGAGGCTCAGTGTATTTTGTGGGTAAGACAGGTGAAAAACGTCTCATCTAGGGTACAGAATCCTTTTTCCTACCAGGAGCCTTTGTCTCCTTAACCCTCATGTCTCCTTCAGAGCCCTGTTGTCCAGGGCTTCAGCACAGGCAAATTCATCAGCAGGATGCTGGCTTTTCTTCACCATCACTATTTTACCACCGCTTACAGCCTGTTACCACAGACAGCTGCCTCGGCACCTGGGCTTAAATTGGTCCCACTATTTATTGTGCATATTTGGACTGTCAAACAACAGAGTGGCAATGGATAGCCAGGGAATGAAAGAGAAAATAACAACACTCTATTGTTAGTATGAATAAGAGGAGGAAAAAATCAGCATGTTTTTATCTGTGTTTATAAAAAGAAAATCCAGCCCCCAAAGTATGCACCTGTGTGTGACTATAAGCCAAGTTTGGCAACTAGTCCGTTTTCTAATTAGGAGTTAATTTATCTGAAGTAATCACAATGAACTAAAAAAGAGCTGGCTGCCAGGTAGTACAAAAACGGCAGAGAGAGCTTCAGAGTGAAAGAGCCCAGCTTCAGCAACACAGAGCTCTGTGGGAGTCAGTTCCCCCTCTCAAGAAGGTGACCACAGTGACATGTGCCTTGCCACAGTCTACTCGCTGAAGTATTAAGGTCCCCCAAGGCAAGCTATGCAGGCTCACGCCACACCAGGCTGCAGACAGCTGCAGCGGCATGCATGGGGACCACTCATAGTAAAACAGCAGTGGACATTTGCCTCCCTATCAATACCAGTAGCCCAACAGCAAAAGCACTCAAGCTGTAGGAAATACAGCTTGGACCTTCTGCTCCACATTGTTCATGGCAAATACTGGGGTACGGCTCTGCCACTTCACAGAGAGAGTCTTACTAAGCAGTGGGCTTCTCTTCCCTGCTCTCTACCACTGTCTATAAAGTGATGTCTGAAGTGTGTATAAGCACTAGCAGGCATGGAGACCCCTATGAAGTCCCAGTCCAGACCTCACAATTAGGTTACAAATTTTGGCCTGTCCTCTGCCTAGCCATAATAAAATTGGCATTTTGTTTCTCCATCTTAGCGGTGAGTAACAGGAAAGAATCTTGCACTGGACCAGCACAGTAGGTCAGCAACGACACAAGCCATTACTCATCTCTGTTACATGTTTTCACCTATCCCTTTTTCTCTTTCTTCCATCCAAGCAGAGAGAAGGAGAACAAAGGGAGGTTCCTTTTTTCTTTCTGCTTTCCATCAGGCTTCTGTATATACCCCTCAGTAGGACTGAACACACATCTTTTATCACATCTTGAGTCAGCTGGGCAAAACAAGTCAGGTAACATCTACCGGAGTGTTTGCAACTCAGAGCGACAAGCAATGTGAACAGGTTTCTGGGCTGCTGCTGCTAAAGTAACAGTTGGCAGATCTTACTCGCTTTTTGGTGAAAGAGGAGTCACAAATAACTATTGCTTGAAAGTTGCAGAAAGAACTAAATTCATCTGTGAGCTGGAATGCAAAATGCCAAGACACAAAATGACAATGTTAGTATATAAAATCTGCAGAGCAAAACCATGAGCTCTGTCCATCTCTAGCTGAAACAAGCTCGGTGTGAAGCCAGCCAAGCTCAAGTGCTTCCTAGCACTTTCAAATAGGTCAGATCTCTTGGCTGCTGCTTCTGGGATCAGTCTGAGGGGCCAAACACCAGCTGGGCTGTCACTGGCCGTTTTCTGTTGAGACAGTAGTGCCAAGTAAATTGGTTGTACCGTTTGGAGCTCACTGAGTTGTCAATCACACAAATACTCTCTGCATTGCTGTTGTTTACCCCGGTTTTCAGACCAAAAACTTTTCACGCAAATCATATTCAGTCGCTTCCTGTTCTATCATGCCATGAGACTTGCCAGCAAGCTTTGTTTGTTAAACAAAGCTGACTGACATTTCTGAAAATCTTTCTTAATGGAACAGCCTGATCATCATAACCTCAGCAGCTACATGCACAAAGCTCAGAGGGATTTGGGAGCAGTGATCAGCCACTCCTCTTCTGCAGAAATCCTTGCCGCTTTCTCGTTTTCAGAATGTCAATGTCCCTTTTGCTACTGCGTTAAGCAACGCACTGGTTGGTGTTGGTTCACCTTCACTCCAGGCAGAAGACAAAACTCTGTGCCTAATGCATTAATGAGCTGTGCATGTAGGGCACGTAATGGACCTTACATGAGGACATGGACAAAGCTAGCAAAGGAGCTGCACCCCTCCACAGACACTAAAGTGTTGAAGGAACTGTGATCCCAACTGCATTTCGTTTTTTATGTTCACATAGTCTTTCAGATCAGCTTAAGTCCAAACTTCTGAGGGGCATTTTAAAAATAAGGCCCAAGATTTTGACCAAGATTGGGTACATGGAAGAAGTCACAGTAAAGATATCAGACATCCTCACAATGTTTGTGCTAAGTCAGTATGCTTGTCAAATCACCGCAGCGAGATGCCTTGAGTCTGCAGTCTGCAGGAAACAAAAAAAGGCTTATTTAGGTCAATAGGAGTGTTTTTCTGCTGTCCCATTGTGGTTCAAATTTGGCTTCTGAAATGGGACAGTTGCAAGTACAATTTAGACTAAGATTAGGCACTAAGGATATATTTCAGGCACTATCTCACCTTACTGTAACTCCTTCCAGTTCCACTCTAGCAGATAAATAATGCATGTTTTTCTTGTTTTGATTTCTCTGTGCTGTAGCAATTTATGTTCCTCTAGGGTCTGAACCTACAGCCAGGGATGCACATTAGCACCAGGCAGCTGAGACTATTGTCACAACATTAACCGTTACACCAAAGTTGTGATTACTGATATGCCTAGGAGCTTCAGCATTTTATTTAATGGGGGAAGTTTTACATCTCATAAGAGAGAAAATTCCCACCAGAACCAATATAAGGAGGTCATTTTCAAACCTCAGTAAACAAAAATCAAGTGAGGCCAATAAGCAATCCTTAGAAGGAAAAAAAAAAATACAGATCAGCCATTAAGAGAAAATATTTTAAAATTACGGGGGTTTTTACTATATATATCTTTTTTTTAATTAATCATTCACTATATGAAAGCCCAAGAAGAAAATACCATGCTTGCTAAACTGCTTCATCATTGATTCTTAAGCAGCCTCAGGTCATGGCCTTCTTCATCTTTAAATCACGTATTGAAATATCTGATGTGCCAAGTATGGAGACTTAGCAGTCCAAACTCAGAATTATGCCTCACTTAGCGTTTAAATGATTTATCTTTCTAGGTTTCAGGTGCCTGATCTTTCTTTATGCTTTGCTTTGGACAGATGCAACTGAATTTGCCTAGAGGGGTCGTAGTCAAAGAAGTGAAAGATGGCATTGCACAGATATATCTCTTTATTACTATCCTTCTGAAACATACCAGAAACTTAAGCACATGATTGAGTAGAATACCACAAGAAAATGAATTATAGAGCCCTGCTGATTTGTGTTTGATTGCACTTAATACTTCAGGGGTGACTCTGCCAGAGACAAGAGTGTACACCTTGCTGTGTCAGCTTCTGTCTCCACAGAATTGAGGGAGCTTAGTCAGCTTCTGATTTTACCTAATATTTAGAGTTAGAAGAGTTAACACCTAAGAAGATTTGCTTGCCACTATCCAGTAAGTGAGCAACACACCTTCTGGTCTGGAATATTCATCACATTTTACTAAAGCTGCAAAAAAGTACCTGTTTTGTTAGGAATATACAGGTCACAACTGAGGTTCACTGGTAATGTTACTCATTTCTGTACACAGGATAGTGAGATAGACAGCTGCCATCTGATGCTGTACCTCTGAAAGATTTGTGTACCAAATAAAACTTCCGTACATTTGCTGCAGCTAGGTATACACAAAATAATTCAGCTATGTTTCCAAACAGTTTCTTGTGCTTCATGTTTTGGACGATAAACCTTCCTTTCTACCTATTAGCAGCTCTTTATTCCAAGTAAAACAAGACAAAACAAAACAAAAATCTGAATACGGTTGTTCTGAATGATTCACTGTGAATAAATCTGACCGATTCAGCATTATTCTCTTTGCAAACAATCCTGTCTTGTATGGAAGTGTCAGTTATCCTTGGGAATAAGAGTAGAATACATAAGAAATGTCCACTTCAGGTAACCCATAAACAGTTAGCTAATCTCTGGCATACGACTGGCTACGTTTCACATGATACTGTTTCTTCTCCCCAGAGAGATGTTTTCAGACATTCATGCACAACAGTGGACAAATAGCAACCACCTAAGAAACAACCAGCATTCTTGTTCCTCTGCAGCGACCAAGTTCTTGACATGAATACAAGCATTCAGACACAGAAGAGATATTGATTTGCAAACACATTTTCACTGAAAAAAACTATTTATTAAATAAATACTTTGTATGTTCGAAATTCTAATAAATGTTCATAATATTTTCCCCATACTTGTAATAATGAGCATTTTAAACGGGTATCGTATTAGCCTGTACACTTGCATCTCTGCTCCTGTGTAACAAGGTAGCACAGGGTGCCAGGTATGTTTTTCAGGTTAGCAGGCTGCTGATACTGAGAAGTGACAAGGGTGCAAGTATGTGCAGTGTCTGAGGAGAGTGCTACACTTCCCAAATTTGCACACTCTCATCCTGATAAACCAAGAAGAAGGTTAATATCTATAGAAATACATACTTGAGATGCACAGAGCACTTACACATGGAGTTTTCTTTGCCCAGCCTTCACAGTGCATCCAGCTTTCAGAACACTACAGAAAACACACCTTGACCTCAAGAATTAAAGAGATTATTTAGCTCTTCCAGTGTATTTTTTTCTAGGCTCAAACACAGTCTTTAAAAATTCTGAATGTTTAATTCAGAATACTATTAAAAACATGTTGAACTGAATACTATCAGCCACTTACCAGTTTCAGTAATGTTGAATGGACTTTACTTCGTTCTGCTGCCTTCTACATTCAAGCATCACCTTCTTCTATAGCCCTTCTATTACTCTCTAAAGTAGGGGAAGACAATACGTTTTCAGAACTTTTTCAAAACAGACAAGAGTCAGGTGCCTCTAAGACACTTGCACCTTCTTTAAAACTACTGAAAGGATGAGCAATTCTCCGTTTTCTTTCTGCAGTGATTGACACGTTCATTTTCACTTACACACATATGAACTTTGTTAAGCATTATTATACAAGAATACTTCCCCACATTACAGCAGCACTCTCACGCTGGAATAAATGCAGTACTTGCCTAAAATACCAATAATTACACTGTAGCTAAAAGGTAAGCAGCATTAGTACCTGATATAACATTGCTGCTGCATGTTATTGAACAGCCACTTAACCACTGTTCTGTTTGACAACTGTAGAGTATAATTATACATTACTTTATAATGCTGCTTTTGCAAAGTACCATTACAGAAAATCTTTTTTTATTTTAAAAAGAATGAAACACCTTAAAAAAAAAAAAAAAAGCTCTGCTGAGCTGAATGCTACTTTACAGTCAAAAGCAAATCTGTCACTAATCAAATTAATATACAGGACGATAAATGTGGCTAAAATAAAATATCTATGGGAGTGAACTTGGAGAGGGGACTCAATGACCAGTTTTCACAATTCTCCGAGTAGACACGATGGGACAAAGAAAACAGGTCATGAAGAGGGAGGCAGCACTCTCCACAGGGCTAAGCTCATGGCTGGAGGCAGAAGAGACAGATTTTAATTCAAACGCTCCCACTAATTCCTCCTGCACCTTTGGAGAAAGTGTAACCTCACTGCTCTAACTTCACCAGTTCTGGAATGGAAATAAAAGTTTCTGCTTCACAAGGGTGTTAGGAGGAAGAGCTGGCTAATCCTATGCTTGCACAAATACTCGCATTTCCCAGTTTCAACCCCAAATAGCAATTTCGGAATCATTTGAGGCAGGATTGCCTGCAGGCTTTAGCCATAGCTTTGAGCACCAGCCTGTTTGCATGACCTTTTGACCAGGGCCAAGCTTGCTCTGTCTCCCTTCCCTGTGACGGTGATGCAGGCCAGCTGTGCCCAAAGTCACTGAGCTCTCCTTCCTCTTAGGCTGAGCACAGCACCCTAGAGACAGACTCATCTGCATTCAGCATTTGCTCATGGTGAATATCAATAAAAAAATGAGGAAACTTTCTGGATGCAATGCAAACCCACTGGTAAATGTCAGAAAAACAAGATCTAAATATGGCTATTGCAAATTTCCACGATCTCTGACTCAGACCCCTTGCTGCAGGGCTGTTTGCAGTTTTTTTCTTTACCATCTGGTACCAACCGACGTGTCCACTGGTTTCCAGAATCTCAGGCAGCCCCTGATGCTGAGCCCAGCCAGTGCCTGTTACAAAACATTTGACTAAATTCCTCCTGGTCTGATTCAGAAAGAGAATTCTTGTGACCCCTCCTAGAAGTAAAATTATAGAAATATCGAAATTCTTAAGTGAAAGCACTGAATTCCCACCTTGCTTACAGACACCTGTAGCCAAGAGCCCGTGAACTAGACTACCCATGAGCAAAGACTACCAGAACCTCATGTTTATTTAACTGGAAAGCCCTCACTAAGAATTCAAGACAATAAACTTTAGGTCTTATAAATCAAGTTACTATGTGACAGCACCCCCTCTTATTGTATATCCTAATTGAATTTAACATCACACTACATCTCTAGAGAAAGACAATGACAAATTTTATTTTGCTACATAATACTCGGAAACATATGTGTAAGATCACAACTGGATTGCCCTCTTGACAGCGGTGATAAATGATTGTCATTTTTACCCTTTAAAGAACTTTTAAAGTAATAAACTAGTGATCCTAGTGCTCCAGTAAATAAGTGCACATTTTGTTAGCCTTCTGTCAAAGCTAACAAAATGGCCATACTGCAATTGCCTTTCCCAGAGACACAGCCAAGCGAGTTCCCACTGTACATTCCTTGACAGGACACATCTATCCTATAAAATTTAATTACTTATATGTTTTCTGGACACTGATGCCAACTGGTACAGAATGCGTCATTAACATGTCATAAAATTATTTTACCCTTATAAACAAGGTTTCACCATCCAAACTGCTTATTGGGAATGGATTAAGCTAATTCTCAAGTGATGCCTGGGTATAGTTTAGAATACTGATACTTGCCTCAGGCCAAACCCATTTGTAGGACCATTCTGACAATTTAAGAACACAGACAATCCACAAAACCATAAGAACATTGTTTGAAGATTATTTCATCCAACTTCCTGCTTGAAACTGGACCATCACCATTACTAGTTCAGGTCTGCCATGTCTTTGTCCAGCTACATCTAGAAAAGGTCCAAAGTTGGAGATCTGAAAGCCCCTATAAGCCATTTGACTATACTTCTGGTTGTCCAGTCCCAACAGATGGGATGAGGGATGAGTTAACTCTGAATGCGACACATGCCCTGACTCAACAGATGAGAGCAGGTGTGAGTTAACTCTGGGTTAATTCTGCGTGGTTATGCGAAGTGAATGACAGACAATCACTCCAGGGGTCCAATTCAATTATGAGTTTACTAAAAGCACGTGGTGGAAATACTAATTACAGCGATTAGTGACTTGGCAAAAGTATTTTATGATATCATGGAACTTATCAATACATTAACAGCAAAAGTCCTTCTACAAGCGATGGATTGGCAACCACTAGTAGCTATAATACAAAACTTAACAAGACTTTAACGGCAGAACTTAAAATGAACAGAGATGCTATGGTCTTCTCGCAGCACACACCCCAGCCTGTTGACATATTCCTTGCCCTTCTCCCAGCTTTGGCTCAGGAGGTCTTATATTATGAGAGAAAATTTGGGGGAAAAGTTTGTCAGCAACAGAGCCAGCAACTACAACAACTCACAAACAAATTACAAGCCACTGTTTAGACTGGCAAAGCTGTGCATTTTATGTTGTTCGGCAGGTTGTATTGACAGATTATGGAGCATTGATAGACTATGGAGTACAACTGAGACTGCCATGCAAATCATCGGTGGCAAAACTATTGCAAAAGTGGATGCAGTTTGGTGGCAGCTAGGCATGATGTCAGGAGGACACCGACCCCTGTCAAGAACAACATCAATGTCCACAGGAAGACACAAGTCAGGATGTGCAGGTTTCCCAGGTTCAGGGCATAGATGATGTTCATAATTATTCCATCAGGTATAGGCTTCACCATGAACCCTCTTAGCTCAGGGCTTTTTTCGTGTGTATGAACTATGGCATCAAACTGATGGGATGAAGGGAAAAGGGGTAGGACAGGGCATGCAGTGAGCATCTGCTGGTACGCACAGCTGCACAGTGTGCCAGCATAGCTGAGAGGAAGGAATAAATCACCGTGCTGCCTGGCAAGGCAACTGCTGCAGTAGAAAGGCTCCTTCACTGTTGTGCTGAGAGACAAGTACCAAGAGCTGAGACACGTGGTCAGTCCCAGGTCTTCACACCCCGTGTTTTGGCTTGGAGCTGTTGCAGACTCTGTGTCTTCAGGCACAGGAGTCTCACACCCACCTGCATCCCCCTTCACCATGCTGCACAGGGAGATCTCAGAGCCTGCAGGCACTGGCTGTGCCACCACCTCTCCTCTCTGCAGCCACCCTGAGCAAACCAAATACACCTCTGCCTGCACCAGTGCCCTTCGCACCTATCTACCGAGCATCATCCCAAAGAACACTTTGACACCTTAGAACAGAGGGAGAGAAAGGGGCTGGGATGAAACTTGTAGAAAATAAGGGGTCAGCAAATCAATGTTTTTAAGAGCACTGGTGAAATGCACTGTTGCTGGTCTTTTCTGTGGGGTTTTTACACTACTAAGTATCAGTTGCTACTGTCAAGCCTGAGGTAAACATGTTAAATGTATACACTCATTATATGAATGTACCTTAATTTTGTGCAAGTCTCTCTAAATTTAATTTAACCTGGATATTTCAAAAAATACATAAAAGAAAAACTAATGTCTAAGCTCGCATCAACCTAAATAGCTAAAAAAGAAAAAAATATATATGCAGTTTGCCATTGATGTTCCTGCTGCAAGTTAATTCTACACATCAGTCAGCTGGGCATCAGAAAAAAATGCCATGTGATTTGCAGAATCAAACATAATAGTACATTTCATTTTGACTACCATATAAGCACTCTTCAAATACTTCAGGCCCAATGGAGACTCACAAGAAATCTTTGACAAATACAGTGGAAAGGTTTATAGTTTGGTTGAGGGTTTTTTTCCCAGCCTTTTGGGAATATGAGGAGGACACAGCCATCAGCTGTTAACCTGAAATCATTTACTCCATTCTGCCTGGCTACACCAATGAGCCGCTTGATTCCAACTCACTGCTGGTGTGAATGATACGAGCCTCAAATCTCGAAATAATCATATTGACCCAAACAAGGCTGATCTCAGATGACAAAATACTCACATCCATGCCTTAATCCAATATAACTAGGGAAAAAAAAAAAAACAACAAAAAAACAAACCAGCTATTAGTTTGGTTTCCTATCCTCTTATTTCTGGGAAATCTGTCCATCAAATTTCATTTGCTGTGCAGTGTTGCCTTCACTGTGAGACAAGCAGCATGACATAGGAGCTGTCATTTGTCTTTCATGTCTAGAACACATCACAGGTGTTATGTGATTACAGAAGTTCAAGAGGGGTGAAATCCTGTTTCATTTCCCTGGAGGCTGCAGATCATCCTTATATAAGTTTTCACAGTTTCTAAGTGTTTCTCTTGCTGCTGGCTTTCATCCTGTGCTGTAAATGGACTCCCCTTGTGCCCAGGATGAGGGTCCCCACAGATGCCCTGTGCTGGCATGCATCCCCTGAAGCCAGAAGGCAGCAGATCTCCAGATTCAGATTTTAGACATCTTTCACAGTGCTTCCAGCACTGCACGAATTTGGTGAGATTCTGGCACTCCATAGGTTGTCAGCAAGACTTTATTAAGCCTATTCAAAAAACACCTGTGAGCATAAAAAATCTGGGCCAAGGGAAAACAAAAGCCAAACAGAAAGACTCTTTCCCCCTCCATAAACTCCCATGAGCAGGAGCAGTTTCAGGTGTTCATAAAGTCAGGAAGACAGAGGTAACTGAGCTTTGGAAACTGGTCCATCTTGTCACCTGGAATCCAGATATGTCCAGTGCCCATGGCTGCCTGCCCAGCTCCTGGCCCCACTGCCCAGCTCACTTTCTTCTTCCAGTTGCATCATGCAAGCCAACAAGCAATTTAAATCAGGGTGGATGCAGATAACAGACTGTCTTCCCGCAACACGCCCAAACATGACTGCTACCTGGTAAAATTAACCTGTCCCACAGCAAGCGGCAAGGATGTGGTCCTAATTTTGGAGCAGTTCTCACACCATTGTACCTGCCCTGAGCCCAGCCAACCCTGGCAGGTGGTCACCGGGACTCTCTGGGTCGCTCCATCTGGGTGTAAGTCACAGCCACCTAATGACATCTGCCCAGCTTGAACTAACCGAGGGCAATTACATCCGTGCAAAAACATAACCAAGGAAAGAAATAACAGCCTTTCCACCAAACAGTAAATTTGAACTTGATCAAAGAGCCATGAATACGAAATCATTTCCACAGGAGTTATCTGAATTTGGATCTGAGAAGACAGTAGGAACCGCACGCCAGACACACATTTATGAAAGATGACTCCTTTGTTGTTAGATACATATATAAATACTATATTTAATAATTATTGTAGGACTACAGAAGCAGTCTCAAGTGGAAAGGCATCACTACTTAACTAATTTCTTGAAAAAATCCTTTCTGAGTAACATGACGGAAACTGGGAATATGAAGAAACGAGGAATATGGACCCTTCATATTCCTTCTCCACTAACCTCAATTACAGGATAATTCTGCCCATTCCCTTTAGTATCTGTTCATGGACCTGTAATCACATTCTTTTTTGCATAGTGCGTTTTTGAAGCTGCTGGTACCTCCTGCCTCCATTAACTGCCATGGCAGTGTGTTCCAGGTCACTACCCACCACATAAAGACATAATTTCTCTTATGTGCTTTAAACTAGTTTCTCACCAGATTCAATGACTTCCCCAGGTTCTTGTATTGAAGGAGAATAACATTCCTGCATTCACCTTAACCAGTATCTCCATGATTTTGCAAGCCTCAGTCATATGCCCCAAAGCCTCCTCAAACGGAAGCCACACCTTGTCTGCAGCTCCTTCATTCCCTTAATCATTTTAGTTACCTTCTCTGTACTTTTTAAAGTCCACTCTGTCCTTTTTGACATGCAAGCATGAAAGGTGACAACAGTAATCAAAGTTGCCGGGTGCTATAAGGTTCTGTATTGCTGCAAAAAACGTTCTTCCTTTTGTAGTCAATATCTGATGATATCCAGTGGTTTAGGGTAAGGTGGAAAGGATCCTTACCCTGTCTTCAGACCTAGAAGGTAAAGCTTGAAAAGAGCTCTGTAGGTCTTAAATTACCCACTCTATGATATTTTTGTGTGTGTTTCATGACCTGGAAGCACGTAGGGTGCAGTGTCTGTTATCTGTATCTGTTGCCACTTCACAGGAATTTATCCTGCTTATGAGTTTCTGAGGATATTCTGAGCTCCCATGGTCCTGAACCAAACAGCAAGGCTGAAGTTTGAAAGTGTGTTTGTGCCATGTTTGTGGTCATTTACACTAATACGTTTGACTTTGCAAATTAAATGAGTTAAGAGGCATGGTTCAGCAAACAGCTGGTAGCTCAGCATGCTTCAATAACCCAGTTCCTCTGGTTCCAAATCTGTCCAAATTTGGAGAGTTTGTCAATGACAGATAAAAAAAAGCAGCCTCTTGTTATGCTTCATGCACAGCCCATTGCTCGCAGAAGCAAACACCTTTTGTATTTGGGCTCTAAAATGTTAAGATCCCTTTGAGCTAAACCTAAGGCCTACTGAATAAGT
Source organism: Pampusana beccarii (assembly GCA_013399365.1). Taxonomy (NCBI): domain Eukaryota; kingdom Metazoa; phylum Chordata; class Aves; order Columbiformes; family Columbidae; genus Pampusana; species Pampusana beccarii. Next base: position 71,622 of record VWYH01003570.1, on the reverse strand, counting down.
ATTTGCAGTAGATGCCTTTATAATGCTTGTTCCACAGGAAGCAAAATTCAAGAAGAAAAATAAAAGCATGTCAAAAAGGATTTAGTAGTTTGTATGTATGCATATATGCATGTATATGCAAATTCAAGGGATTGCAAAACTTTGAAAATCTGAATTTTAATACTCCATTTTTCTTGGCAGCAGAAATATTTGTGTTTGGAGGTCTTAAAGGACACATATCATGGCAAGTAACAGTAGTGATAAGAAGCCTAGGACCAACAAGGGATCAGGCTTGAAGAAAAATAAAATTATTCTCAAGCAAAGGAAACAGTTAAGATAGCATTTGACGCACAAATCTTTGAAGCTGTTGTTTTTTTATTCGGATTTCACTATAATTGGAGAAAGAGGCATCAAAACCCACAATACACATTTCTATTCCTATCTAATTTTTTTGAGAAATTAGTTAAGCAATGATGGCTTTTCACTTGAGACTGCTTCTGTATTGCTACACTAATTATTAAATATATGTAGGCATTGAGCATTCCCCTCCCATCAATATTGATGTTGAATTTAGGTTTAAAACATTGCCAGTTTGTGCCTTGTGCTTCATAAGCAAATGCACTGACATTTGCTTCAAGATTCTTGTTCTGCACTCTGTGGCTGAAGGCCAGGTATAAATAAATTAAATCAGGTTATTAACTTGGCCCACACTATGAATTACAACTCTGCACACAGCAAGCAGAACATCCGAAACTTGCCCTTCTGACCTGCAGAATGGCTAGAGAATTGACACGGAAACTCAGAGGCACGGGTACACTTTCCAAGAGCTTTGAAAGTCAGCCAGCACAGCACCACAGAGCACATGCTCAAATCCAGTCAAGCTGAAATATTTTATCAGAAGCCCATCAGCAAAAGGCCTTCGCTCCCTCCTCTGACCTTTATCCTCTGGATGGGAACTCTCTTCAGTCACTGATCCCTCCAGCCTGTAAGAAGCTGCATAACTGACTGTGACTATCACTGTATAAATAATGAAATTATCGGCTGGTATGTCAGATGCTTTTGATGAAGATAAGGGGGAATATTTGGGGCAATTATGCATTGTCAAAACATAATGAACATGTTTGAAAAGCCAATATGAAAACAAATCACTCCAAACAAGCCTGCCAGAGAGTCAAAGGCTTACGTGCAAACACACATAGCATGGGGAAGAAACAAGAGCAGTTAGAGGCATGCATACACATGCAGGGCTGTGATCTTATTGGCATCATGAAGACATTCTGTGATGGCTCCTGTGACTGGAGCATTGGAATGGAACGATACAGACTCTTTAGGAAGGACAGGCACGGGAGACGAGGAGGGAGTGTTGCCCTCTATGTCAATGACCTGCTGGAGTGAAGATCTGCCTGGGGATGGATGAGGAGCCGACCAAGAGTTTATGGGTCAGGATTAAAGGCAGGGCAGGGACAGCTGATGTTATAGTGGANAGAAGAGGTGCTATGCTAGACCTTGTTCTCACCAACAAGGAGGGGCTGGTGGGCAATGTGAAGACCAAGGGCAGCCTTGGATGCAGTAACCATGAAATGGTGGAGTTCAAGATCCTTAGGGCAGCAAGGAGGGCACACAGCAAGCTCACTACCTTGGACTTCAGAAGAGCAGACCTTGGCCTCTTCAGGGATCTGCTTAGTAGAGTACCAGGAGGTAAAGCCCTGGAGGAAAGAGGGGCCCAAGAAAGTTGATTAATATTCAAGGATCACCTCCTCCAAGCTCAGGAGTAATGCATCCCAACAAAGAGGAAGTCAGGCAAAGTGGCAGGAGGCCGCCATGGATGAACAAGGAGCTCCTGGACGAACTCAAACACAAAAAAGAAGCCTACAGAGGGTGGAAGCAAGGGCAGGTACCTGGGAGGAATACAGAGAAGTTGTCCAAGCATCCAGGGATCAGATTAGGAAAGATGAAACCCGAATAGAATTAAACCTGGCCAAGGACATCAAAGGCAACACGAAAAGCTTCTGTAGGTACATCAGTGATAAAAGGAAGACCAGGGAAAACGTGAGCCCTCCCTGGAAGGAAACAGGAGACTTGGTTACCCAAGATATGGAAAAGGCTGAGGTACTCAACTATTTTTTTGCCTCAGTCTTCACCAGCAACTGCTCTAGCCACACCACCCAAGTCACAGAAGACAAAGTCAGGGACTGGAAGAATCAATAACCACCCACTGTAGGAAAAGATCAGGTTCAATACCATCTAAGGATCCTGAAGGTACACAAGTCCATGGTACCTGATGAAATGCATCTGCGGGTCCTGAGGAAACTGGTGGATGAAGTTGCTAAGCCTCTGTCCATTATATTTGAGATATTGTGGCAGTCTGGTGAAGTTCCCACTGGCTGGAAAAGGGGAAAAGTAACCCCCATTTTTAAAAAGGGGAAAAAGGAAGACCCAGGGAACTAAAGGCCGGTCAGCCTCACCTCTGGGCCCAGCAAGATCATGGAGCAGATCCTTCTGGAAACTACGCTGAAGCACATGGAAAATAAGGAAGAGATTGATGACAGCAAATATGTCTTCACTAAGGGAAAATCATGCCTGACAAATTTGGTGGCCTTCTACAACAAGGTTACAGCATTCGTGGATAAGGGAAGAGCAACTGACGTCATCTACCTGGACATGTGCAAAGCATTAGACACTTTCCTGCACAACATCCTTGTTTCTAGACTGGAGAGACGTGGTTTTGATGGATAGACCACTCGGTGGATAAGGAATTGGCTGGATGGTCACACTCAAGGAGTTGTGGTCAATGGCTTGATGTCCCAGTGGAAACCAGTGACAAGTGGTGTTCCTCAGGGGTTGGTATTGGGATCAGCACTGTTTAACATCTTTGACAGCAATGTGGACAGAAGGACTAAGTGCACCCTCAGCAAGTTTGCCAACAGCATCAAGCTATGTGGTGCAGTTGGCACACTGGAGGGAAGGGATGCCATCCAGAGTGACCTTGACAGGCTTGAGAGGTGGGCCTGTGCAAACTTCATGAAGTTCAACAAGGACAAGCACAAGGTCCTGCACATGGGTCAGGGCAGTTCAAAGCATCAAGATAGGCTGGACAGAGAATGGATTGAGAGCAGCCATGAGTAGGATTTGGGGGTGTTGGTGCTGGCAATAGGTGCTTGCAGCCCAGAAAGCCAACTGTATCCTGGTCTGCATAAAAAAAAGTGTGATCAGCACATTGACAGAGATGATTCTCCCTCTCTAGTCAGCTCTTGTGAGACCCCACCTGGAGTACTGTGTTCAGCTCTGGGGCCTGCAACATAAGAAGGACATGGACCTGTTAGAGCAAGTGCAGAGGAGGGACATGAAGATGATCAGAAGGCTGGAGCACCTCTCCTGTGAAGACAGACTGAGAGACTTGGGGTTGTTCTGCTTGGAAAAGAGAAGGCTCCACAAAGACATTATAGACTCTTTCCAGTACCTAAAGGGGGCCTCCAAGAAAGCTGTAAAGGGACTTTATACAAGGGCATGTAGTGATAGGACAAGGGTTAATGGCTTAAAACTGAAAGAGGGTAGATTTAGATTAGATATAAAGAAGAAATTCTTCACTATGAGGCACTGGAACAGGCTCCCCAGAGAAGCTGTGGATGACCCATCCCTGGATGTACTCAAGGCCAGGCTGGACAGGGCTTTGAGTAACCTGATCTAGTGGAAGGTGTCCTTGTCCATGGCAGGGAGGTTGGAACTAGATGATCCTTAAGGTCCTTTCCAACCCAAACCATTCTATAACTCTATGATTAGTATTAATCACATTTGGCATCCTAGCAGCAAGACCAGTAGATGGACTCACTCAGCCTGTTGCTGTGGAATTGGCAGTAGCACTCAACCAAAAGCTGGAGAGGATGGAATTTGGTGCTGACCCCTCTGTCATCAGCAGAGAAAATGCAATGAGCAGGCTCAATAATACATCAAAATGGTGGCTATAAAGCAAAAAGGACCAGGAACTAAACCTGGAGTCTAGAAGCATCTCATGGGGTCCAGAAAGCACTAAAGTGTGAGGGAAGACAGAAGGGCTGTAAAGGATAATGGGACATTATTACAGAACATTTCTCTTATTTTTGCTTTGCTTTCTGTTTGCAAGTTCTGAAAGACTTCACAGTCTATTTCTGTCAAAATCACAGGACCTCGAAAGTCTGATTTACTACAGACCCAAAATACAAGTCCAGCAACTTTAAATTATAACTTTCGTTTAGTTTGAAACTGAAGCAGGTTAGACTCCAGCTTCAAATATTTTGTCATACACGAACAAATATATAAATGATTTACTGTGTATTGCTTTTAAGATATAGTGCGATAGTTGTGCATATCACTTTGATATATTAAGTGAACAGTTCCTGCCTTATAATTTTATGCTGTAAAATGAAATATGTGTGTGTATAAATAAATGCATGCATGCATTCATATACTTTTAAATACATAGATTCCAGTGCTGACAGCACAGAAGTAATGAAGCTGTTTTCTCACCTGCTTAAAACAGCTGTACCTTTAGCTAGTCTGATAAAATCAAGAATGCTGAAAAAATTGGAGGGAAAGTTTCTGCTATTGATGACAAACCAAAGTCTACATTGGGGGAAAAAATACGCCAGCCAAAAAAAAGAGTTTCTAAATTTTTGTAAATGAGTTACTAAATGCAAGTTTAGCCAATTAACAAGCCATTCTCAGTTGCACAACAGATCGCTCAGCATGGTCACAGCTTGCCTTCGCCCTCGCATTACAGCACAGTCTTCTTCCCAAGACAGTGCACATGCAAACACAGGCATGTTCTACCAGCTGCCTTCATTACATGAATACAAATAGACAAAGACACTGAAAAGGAAAGGGGAACCTGGTCAGAAATTGATAGCTTAGGTCAGGTTACCTTCAAGCTTTCCTTCCAACATGCAATACAGGAAATTTATGTATTTCCTCACAGAAGAAAATTGCCTTAGACGGGTGAAACACACTCTATGTGTTCTGATTCAATATCAGTTACCATATGTTACAGACTTGGATGATTACCTCCTAGCTGGACTCTTATTAAGCTACTGTGAAGAACACCCCAGTCCAGAGGTCCTCCTACATGTTCCTTTACACCAGAAGTGTGTGGTGGGCTGTTTGCCCCATTGACGTGCCTTGCAGACTCCCTGGGTAGCTGCATCTTCCCTGACACCATGAAATGGGCAGACCTCCAATCAGTATTAAACGTGAAATGGGAACACCTGCAGTAATTCATGTCCTTCTTCTAACATATGAGAAAACTTCACATCAGTCACCCAGGCCAGTCCTTCAGAGGACAACGTGGATCCTTGCTCTGGATTGCAATATCCCATGTCCCATGATGTGACTGTGAACCCCTCCTGGAATGTTTCCAAGGGATAAGCTTCCCAAGCCCACTGCAAAGGCAGGGGAGAGCAAGACTCATCTTGAGAGTGTTCTCCGACTTTTCAGGACTTTGGCCAGAGGTAGGACTCTGCTGTTCCCAAGCTGGTAGAGCAGAGGAAACATCAAACTAAAGCAGATATGCCCTTGTTCAAATGTCAGACTTTTCAACATCTCCAAGCTATGCAGCAGTCTAACAGAAGCTTTCAGAAGGCTGGTATGGATGTAAAATCTAATTATGATGAACACTTCCGAGCATTTCAACTCTCTATCCTTAGATCACTTTCTTACCTCAGAGAGGTACCTGCTAGGTCTCACAATAAACAAACTGATGTCTAGTAGAAACATTTCTTTTAAAATTAAGAACTCACAGTAGAAGAACATGGCATAAATAATTTAGTAGCAACTCAGGAGAAAAAAGAATAAAAATTAAAAGCTCTGTTCAAGATTCTTCTCATCCTTCTACTTGAGATCTACAGAAACATGTACAATAAGCAACTTCAATCAAAGTCAATTCCAGACTTACTGAAGGCCAGCACCTGGGGAGTCCTTGGAAGGTGTCATTTAGAGGAAAAAGTAACTTTGAAGAAGACTTAGGCTTCTCGAAGGAGGGGTTCATGTCTCTTCCAGCTTACCATTATTTGGACTTCCCTTAACGAGATCATGCCTAACAGTCCACAGATTTTCGTGTTGAATATAGTTTAAATGTTCATTCGTATTTCAGTTCTGGAAGTGCCACAGAAACTTCTGGGAGTCTCTTTTAACCTAAACTTGTGAACACTGTTACACTATACCCAAATGTTGTTCAGAACATGCTGGTAATGCTTGTAAAACAAAATACGGAGTGCGTACAGTTTTGGCACCCATAGTATGTGGCTATGCAAGGAGCAATATATGAGTTCCAAACTTCTGTCTACTGGCTTTTGAAGAGATACGACGCAGGAAGAAGTGGAGGAAGGAGATGAAAGTATACAGATACGTATAATATTTTAGGCTTCAAAAAGGACTGAAGTACGTAGACAGATCAGGAAGGAGTTCTGCACTATAGAAAGGAAAATAAATGCAAGTTCTCTAAGATTCCCTTAATAGAACTAAAAAGTAAATATCCTTTTAAAGACTAGAGGACTCCTCTGTCCTTTGGATCTCTAAATACAAAAGACTTTGGTTAACCAGTTATCTTATACTTTTCTACTCAGCTGCATAATGATTCCTATGCTTAGCAGAACAAACGGAGTATTTGTACTGCTTGTGGCAGCACAAGCTTAGAAGCACACAGGACTGACTCCGACTTCCACATCCCTGTCATTGTATAAGAAAAAGATGCATGAGAGACCCTGCACACTGAGCTTACTGCTTTGACATCATTTCTTATTCAGCAGCTCTGAAATTAGTTCCAGTAACTCACTCCCCTCTGATTCCTGAGTTTTTCAAACCAACCTTTTCAACAGCAGAAAATCTGGGCTTAGGTTTAGGAAATTAATTTAGTACCTGAATTATGAATGACAAAGCCAAGGATGACTGCATTAGCAGCAGATCTAGAAGGCAGTCTACCTATGGAGAAAGCATGCTGACATAAAGGGCAGAAGGGAAATAGGCATAGTTCCTAACCTGCAGCTTTCCACCAAGGTTAAAGGCTAGACAAGGTAATGTTTAGGCTAAGTTTTTTCTACAGATACTTCCAGATGGTAATTCAGAGAACCTAAATTAGGCTCCTGCTCTGAATTACGTTCAGAGGATGCTCATTTCTCCATCAACCACAGCTGGAGCTTTGCGAGATTATCCTCCTAAATCTCATATCTGGGCATGACTCCTAAGGTGGGTAGTTGTAAATGCCTCCAGTAGTTTCAGTCTTCACATGTGCTTTCCTTGGGTCTATGACCAATCTACAGATAGTACTCCTTTCCCTAAGATGAAGAAGGAAACTTTGGCTTACTAATTTGCACCCATGCATTTCAGCGCTGTTCATCATCTCTCTTGCCGCCCAGGAAAAAGTGGAATTCCAAAGAAATTGAACTTCATTAATTAAGCCAGAATATTTTTTCGGAACTATTACTGGAATGCACGCAATAGAAATGGCAAATCATCTGTTACATGTCAGGGGATTTTGCCAGAGTATTTTCAAAAATAATCATTGCATGGTGCCTGATTTAGTAACAGTTTGAACACCCCTTTCCAAACACATCCTGTGCCTTTTTAGATACAATTTTTCAGCCAGCTAACTGTTTCTCTGTCACTAGCTCCTAAGCTCTTGTAAGAAACTTTTCTACATAAAATTATTCAACTTTTCTTCACTGATCACATGTGTTCATTGGTCACATACTAACTCTTACAATATGTCTTCATGACACAATGCAGTGCCACACAGAGAAACCCAAACCAGTTCCAAAGAAAGCAGAGAGGCACCTGGAGCTGCATTAGCTTGTTCTTTACTCAAGACTAAGGCATCCAGCCTTGCAAGTGTCCTCATCATTCTGCACTAGATCTGTCACTCTGGCTCGGGTTCCCAAAGCAGATCATTCATTAAATCATGCTGTACACATACCCTCTCCCCACAGATTTAAAAGCAATGACTTCTGTTGTATGGAGACAAAATAGGTGGGAGCTGCCGGAATTTTGGAAAAAAAAAAAAAAAAAATTAGGCTGATATTAATTTAGAGAAAGTGGTGAATATGAGACAACAAATCCCATGGAAACAGCCTCCAGTCAAATGTGGCATCTGGTGTCTCTATGCCCCAGGATGATGAAGGCTTCTTCTCTTTCCAAATTTAGAGGCTTGAATGAGGGAGCTAGGCAGTGACACTATACTTGGAGCTGTGCTGTGAGAAGAAAAAGTGACTGTGAGCCATAAATTAACACTAGAATGAATAACATTAAATTATATTGAGAAACACTAACTTTAGCAGGCTAAAAGTTTAAGGCTGACGTTCAGTCTAAGCTAGGAAGCTCCCTCTTCCATGGAGACAGCTGGGTTCCTTAGAGCCTAATAGTCATCCCAAAGTTTCTAAAGTAAATGGAATGAATCACTGCCTGTTTCTACATCAGCTAGAGAAAGAGCCTGGAAACTACTGAAGCTGGCAGCAGATGTCTGGGGGGGCGAAGTTACACAAGATGGACACACAGAGAGAGACAGGCTCCACAGATCAATTATTCCCTTATTCTGCCCTGATAAGGACTGCCACACCTTTCAGTTCCCTGCCACATTGGTTTTCCTCTAAGACCCAAGGCAGAAAAAAGTCTGCCTACAGGTTGTTTTCTACACTGGGAAGCACCACACCCAAAGAAAGTCACTTCTTATTCAAAATCTTTCCACTGGTGCCTCCTTCAGTCTTCTCTCAAGATACAGGCCGAACAATGTTTCGTGGATTTTTTTGCATGTGCTTCCTCCTCTCTGGTAAAATTTTACAAGGTCATTAATCAAATCTAAATTTAAATAAAAATCCTATTGCATTATCTTTTATTGTTGGTACTATTGCTCCCATAATGCTGAAAAACATTAATGATGTTATTATGTGCAACCAAAGGATAAGATAAAAAACATCTAATGAGTGGTACTTCTTGTTTCACATTGAGTCTAGGACAGCTTTTGCTGGATTAGGTATGGTGTGATCTATTTTATTGCAAAAAAAAAATTAAAATTTTCTTTTTCATTTGCTAGAAAGGCTACTAATAAACAATAATTTTATACAGAATACCAAACTATAGCTATATACATATCTACAAATCCCAGTTATTAATATATTCATGAGGCAGGTAGAACACTTAGGTATATCAATCTTTTTTGCAAGTCATTTGTACATTTTGAATGGGGGTGTTGCATTTTCCAGTGCAAGGTCTAATTCTAAAGATTGCCATCCCTTTGTACCAGAGCACTCAGCACTTTCAGCACTTCGCCAGTTGGGTCCTTTTACCTCTTTGCTTTCATCCATTTGTACATGCCTTTTGTCTTTCTGTTTGATCCTATTAACACCGAGATCAATCACAAAATTCCTGCTGGGAGCAGAAGGGATGCTATCTTTGTGATGTCTAAATCCAATATTTGCCACCATTTTTCTCTATACACCAGCTGCAAACACGTCTGCTCTTCTAACTTGTGACTTTTAGATCTTTCAATGTTTAGGTCTTTTCACCATTTAAAACAAAGACAAGAATATACATATGTAAATCTTTTTAAATAATCCTACTTTTTATTAATATCCTAGTATTTTTGTATGGTTTCTTTTCTAATCTCAATTCATGTGTTCACTGTTTCACTGTCAGTATAGCTACTCAAACCCCACGGGTCAATTTCTCCACAGTTTTCACAAGAGCTGAGCAAGCAAAGTTCATGTTCACTGGATGCTTGTGGGTTTTCAGAGCACATAAAATACACCCAGGTATAAAAATGCATCAATATGGCTATAAAAATATACCTGAGTTCAGCTTCTCAGATGAGGAAAACCAACTTGAAGATTTGCAGATAGTAAAGTGGTCTACCTTGAAAGTTTCTTTTGGTCAAACAGCTCCTTTGTTACAATACCTTGATATTTACTTCAGTGGACTGCGAACTGGCTGAAGGAGAGAAGCCAGAGAGTTGTGGTCAATGGGGCAGAGTCTGGTTGGAGGCCTGTATCTAGTGGAGTGCCTCAAGGGTTAGTACTGGGGCCAGTATTGTTCAATGTATTCATCAATGACTTAGATGAGGGAATTGAGTGTCCTATCAGCAAGTTTGCTGATGACAGCAAGCTGGGAGGAGTGGCTGACACGCCAGAGGGCTGTGCTACCATCCAGAGAGACCTGGACAGGCCGGAGAGTTGGGCGGAGAAAAATTTAATGAAATATAACAAGGGAAAGTGTAGAGTCTTGCATCTGGGTAGGAACAGCCCCAGGTTCCAGTATAGGCT
>VWYH01003570.1:48902-61090 GCA_013399365.1 Pampusana beccarii | reverse complement strand
CTGGAACACAAGAGGTTCCACTTAAATTTGAGAAGAAACTTCTTCTCAGTGAGGGTGACAGAACACTGGAACAGGCTGCCCAGGGAGGTTGTGGAGTCTCCTTCTCTGGAGACATTCAAAACCCGCCTGGACACCTTCCTGTGTAACCTCATCTGGGTGTTCCTGCTCCAGCAGGGGGGTTGGACTAGATGATCTTTTGAGGTCTCTTCCAATCCCCAACATTCTGTGATTCTGTGATACTGGAATACTTCCTCTTGAGAAATAAGCATCTCGTAGTCTTCGCACAAGGCAGAAAAAATTACGTTTTTTTCCCTTTAATACCAGCTCACTGGTAAAAGGAAAGTAATAAATAAATATGTGTATTCTCATATAATTTTTACTGTCAAAGAAGGCATGATAAAATACAATTGCTCATCTCACTAAACACTTTTATAAAATCATTTTAATAACAAATACTTGCCACTGGATATAGTTTTTAACCCATTTAAGATTGATGGTGGATGAAAGAGCAGCAAGGTGAATACTGTTTTAATCAAAACAACTGTTATAAGTGATCTCTGCTATTCTACTATTGCCATCCCCTCCAGCGATACAGAAAATGAAAACTATTTCTCTGGTATTTCCACGCCTAAATTGCAAGGGTTCTATAAAATAAAACAGAAATATTTTCATTTGCTCTTTTTTGAATCAATGTTAATTCTAGTTGTAAAATAGATACCACAGGAAATATAAAATTGTGAGCTGTCTTTTCTGTTGGACCAGTAAATTAGCACACAATTCACTGATGTTTTAAGTTCCTATGTTACCACAGAGTTTAAGACACTTCTGAACATGGCAGTCTATTTGTGTGCATAGAAACAGCCCTATCAGCGAGGTACACAACCTTCTTGTTCCAAAGTTAACCCGAAGATTTCTACACATTTCATTACGTTTGCTTAGACCACAGCTGTTGCCTCCAAACAAATGTTGGAGAACCAGCCATGAAGCTTGTCTGTGGTTATAAATTTGATATAATTTGGGTCACTGGAGGACTTCCTAGAAGATCGGAAAATTGCTACTTGTACAACATTATCCCAAAGAGTAACCAGAAATATAGGAGTAATGTGTTGCTCAGCAAAAAGGTGGGATCATTTAGGAAGGAATTAAACGATCTAAAACCGGAAGCAGAAGTAATGACCATCAAGATGGCTTTATGGAAAACAGCTCATTATCAAAACCAGTTCTACTTCGCTAACGGCTTACATGATTAGTTGATAAAAGTAATAACAGACATAATATACTTAAATTTTATTATTGTCTGTGATCTAATATTACTCTCAGAGAGGAAAAAAAAATTAGAGGGCCACTCACACCTCATTCACCAATTCCAAGAGCAGAAAATAATGATAGAACTGAGAAGCATTTTAAAGATAGAACTGAAAAATATTTTTAGAGGTGATTTAGTCCATGCCCTGCCAAAATGCTTCACTGTCCCATCTTTCACAAAAGACATTTGTCAAACTTGTTCTTAAAACCTTTCATTATGGACATTCCTTCAGATGTTTCACATCATTTTTATCTGAGTGTTCTTAATCTTTTCTACAAGAGCAGATATCCCCATGACAAGCCTCAAGAATCTTATAAATCTGCCCACTTTTTTCTTTTTTTTTTTTTTTCTTGAATCTGGAGCTTCAGCAACATGAAATGAAACCACAGGGTTGCTCCAGACACATTGTGCTTCCCCAGGAAGGACAGACAGATGAGCGGGTTAAAATGAGGGCCACAATTCACAGGGAATGAATTAGAATTAGGGTTTTAAAAATAATAAATATTAGTTTATTTTTACATACCTTCTAATTTGCCTTCAGAGTAAATTTGAGTCGTGACTTTGAGTTTCGCACTGCAGCCACTAAAACTAATAACTCTTCGTGGGTTTTTTTTCTTTCTAAAATAAGGGAATCATCTCTTATAATAACTTGTTTCCAGGAGCTAAGGGTTTGACTGAAAAGCAAACCACTGCATAATGTCAAAACTATTGTTCCTCATAATAGAGCTGGCAAATTTGAAACACAGTGCAGCTTTCCAGAAAAAAATAAGTGAGAAGCTGGAACTACATAGACATTTGATTGGATAACATGAAAGAAAGCAAAAGCCATCTCATACTTCTTAGCAGGCACAGAGGAGAGCAGCTGTCATTTGGCAGCTGAAGGACTGAAATGTCTTCCTGAGTTTCAGGGCTGTCCAGCACTCAAAGATGCTCTGAATGTCACAGTTCTTCACCAGCATTGCTGGACCTGAGGATTTTCTAATGTACACCGGCACTCAGAAATTCAGCAACAAAGATACAGACAGAGAGAGACAATATCTTAAAACATGGGTGTATATTGAGCTCTCATCTCTATCCCTAAGGATGTCAGAAAGAGTCGGATTAAAAACAAATGCAGAGACTTCAGGAGCTCCTGCTGAGACACATAAAACTTCACAGCTTATAAAAAGAGGACATTTAGTTGGCTCTCTGCATCACTAGCTACATGTTCATACCCTTAAAAAAAAATAATAATAATCACCAAAACCTAACCGAATGGTCTTTTTAGCATCCATAGTTTCTGACAAGTTTCTGACTGCCTTTCTTCTACAACCTAAACAGAAAACAAGGTTTAACAATAGCTACTGGATGGGGGGTACTGCATAAGGGTAAGGGCATTGTATGGTTTTCACCTCCCAGTAGCTCTATAGCACTGTTTGATACCAGGTCACCAGCTGACTATTAAGAGGGCAGTCACTGAGCTTTTATGTTGCCTGTGTGTGGTGGAGTTTAATTCGGTTTGACTGCCACATCAAAATGCAGCTCATGTGAGATTCTAATGACAGGCTTCTGCAATTCAATATTTTCAACAATTTATTAGCTTGGATAGAATCTAGTAGGGCATAAGGCATTTTGATCATGAGAATATATTGAAATAAAGCACAAATACCGTCAAAATGCAACCATGCTGTTTCAATTACCAATCTGTGGGGGCTTCCACCTATTTAAAATTTTAACACATTTTTAGAGCTCCCGGCAAAGCTAGTGACTAAAAAGTTGCTAAACAGCTCCTAGGACATACAAAGGGCAAGATGACAAAGAGGGAAGACAATGAAGAAAGCTGTCACTCTTCCACATATAGTAGCACTTATTCCCATTATGGGAGGAAGTTTGCAAATACAGGGCAACTCCTTCCTTATCTGATATGATTTGCATCAGGACTTTATCCTGTTCTGCAAACAAAACATATTTAAAGAGAAAACATACTGGTAAATATTCAAAGCACTGCACTACAATGGCTCTTGCTAGCTAGCTACAGGCTCAAAGTGATCTCCAGTATCCACAGGAGACAGTGTTGGCACTAGGAAGCATAAACAGACGGTTCTTGCAAAATGTTTTTGGCCACTGGTACTAAAAACCTTCATATTCCCCCAGATCTGAGCCATTTTCACGTGGAAAAGCTTGAATATATCACAGGAGCAAGCTTTCTGCATCCCAGGCAGCTCTTGGTTGAGTCAGGGACCACAAAACCTTCCTAGTAGACAGAGAAGGAGATCTGGGCCATCCTCGCACACATCTACCTGGCAGCCACATGGCTCACGCCCACACAGCAGACACCCAAACTGGGATGGCTGGCATGGCAAAGATGATTTCAGGTGCTGAACAAACCAGTGGAAGAAGAAAAAGCAACGTCAACTACCCTAGGAGGCTGGAGACTGCAGAAAGGAACATGTTCATGAATGATGTGACAGCAGGGTGACAATTGCTGAGGGAAAGCTGGAGCAAATTACAATGGGCAGTTACCTCCTTAGCCCATCCAGCATCACCATTTGCCATTTACAAGTCAGCCCCTACCATGGGTCCTGCTGTGACAAAGCACCTGGAAAGAAGAGGATCCTTTTACATCCTCATGTGCAAGAGCAACATAAAGAAATGTGGACTTGTTGCTCTCATACCTCTGTACTTATAAAACTACCTGCCTTCAAATAAAAGGAATTGTCTCTTTAAGCTTTTGACAGCTTCTGTTATAAAAAAGACTAATACTGAAAAGAAACTTGTAATTTGAAATTGTCTAAAAGGAAAGAGAATTTTGTCTTGCGTGATACATGAGCTGAACACTAATGACATCTCAAGACTCCTAATTCCAGTCAAACCAAAATTACAATTAATTACTTCAGGAGGCTGTCCACAGCACCAAAAACTCTGTGGAAACTACTTCAGTGCTTTTGTGCTACAAGGCTTAAGTACAAAAACTTAAACTCATAAATGATTAACCGGGTCTCGTCAGCTCTCCGTGGAGTGCCAAGCTTCTCCCAGGTTTTCCTATGGAGCTCCACTCTCCCAGTGTGCAAACACACACACACACTGTTAGCATAACGCGGCTGCCACAGAACTGATTTTAAAAAGCAGCATAAAGCACAGCCCATTAGAAAATACTAGGAGACTATGGGGAAAAAAATCAACCCCAGTTCACGTCACTAATGTTAGTGAGCTCTTGCTGCAACACGTTTGCTGAAACCATCCACAATCAATTACTGAGACAGAAATAGAAGTGTGGAAAGCAACTGCCTTTAAATTACAGACTGTCAATGCACTTAAAACTGTTCCTTACTTTGCTTTCCATGGGACAGAGCTTCTTCAACTGGTTTATATACAGTTAAGCCCACATTTTCTGTGGGATGCTGGGGGCTTCCTTAAGAACCAGAAATGATCACTTTTCACACTGCAACAGAATCCTGGTTAAATAAAATGCCTTTAAGGTATAGAAGGATTGATATGAAATATACCTAACATCTCCTGTTCAAGGAAAAGCTTGTTTAACCAAGAACTGCTTGTGAAAGCAATGAGATGCACACAGACAATGCCAGATTGCTCAGGCACTAACTCCTGTTTGCTTCAGTTCCAGCCTCAGGCAAAAGTCCTTAAGATTTAGGAATGTTATTGAATTTTTTGGAAATGCCGTATTAGCATTTCCTACCAGCTCATCTCCCCAAGTCTCACTTTTGATAGATAAAGTAGGAAGAGTGTGAAAGAGCATCCTGGCCATTCATGATGTTACCTGCTGCCCAGTTCTGCCTCCATGCAGGGGGTGACACCTCACTCAGTGCCACATTGCCTTGGGACTACTGAACACTATACAAACCAGATTTAACACAACTCATTTTTCTTCCCATCTCACAGCTTCTGTCACACAGGAGTTGAAACCAGTGCACAAAACAAAAATGAGATATTATGCAAAAGAAAGGAAAAAAAAGGCTTAAATGTAAATCTGTAAACAATTACCAAGAAATCAGACTGACTATACAGGATGGATAACCTTAGAAGTGCAATGTCTGTGTTCAGTTCTTTGAGTTAGACTGGTAAACTGAAATATTAAATAGATACTGGCAAATTAACAGGTTATTTAATATTAAACAAACAGATAATTAGAATGATAACTGCTTGTTTTCAGACATTACTTCTTTTTATAAGCAAGTTTTTTGAATTTTCAGAATATATGGTATTTCCAACCCTAAACAGTTCTCCTTCATCATTTAACAGAAAGCCAAAATATCTTGGAACACAAGAGCAGGAAACCAACACTGCAGAATTCCCTCTCGGAAGACATTTAAATTTTATGTAATAAGCAAAGCCTGTGACAAAAGTATGCGTAATGTAATGTAATTGTATCATTTCTCAAAGTTTTACATAATGACTTTCTGTTTCTAAATAGTACTTCATTATTGGGAGCAGGAGAATGTAATTGTTCTCTGGGTGCTGCTGTTAGTTCCTAAGGGCATGATCAATCCTGTCGAGACATATAATTCATGCACTGTTTGCTTCTGATACAGCTACATTTACGAAAGCAATGCAGTGATTAGATTCCTCCAGAATAAATGTATCTATAAATCCCTGTGTTGCAAATATTACTAACAGTTAAATCCAGTAATGGACTTGAGCCACTGGCATGAGGCTGAGGCAGAACTAAGAGACCTCTAACCAAACCATTACTTAAGAAAAAAAAAAATATCCTGTCGCAGCTATTGCTTAACCCTGGACACATTTACAACCATGAGGCACCCTCCTATCTAACTCCAGTCCATTTGGTGCCTGAGGTGCTGCTCTGACTCTGCTCAGCAGGAACTGCCCAAGCTTCTCCAGCCCTTTTCCCATGTGTGGGAAACCAGAGAAACCATTATGCATCCCTCTACCATGTTTTTGGAAAGACTGAGTCTGACAGGCATTTAACCCAGCATGAGCAGATTTAGATGCCTCAACAAAAAGCAACCAAGGACACTCATAAAAAACAGCGGTTATTTTAGCAGCCAGCTGGTGCTCATGAATGGAGATGGCCCTCTGCAGCACCTCAAGCCAGAGGAGAATAGTGCCCTCAGCTACCGCAGGCTAAACATGATCCTGAGTAACAATCCAGGTACACACAGAAGTTACACAGACTGAACAAAGGGTAAGATTCATCTCTCCAAATTAAGACATCTGCATTGGAGCTAGGTGGGGAAAGATGAGTTTTTGAGGTCACAATTCATCTGCTTTAAGAAATTTACCTAAAACTCATGATGTGCATCACTCCTTGGGATTGTTTTTCCCATAGTGACTATAAAGAGAGCCCTAAAAACCTAAATCAGATATAAGTGTATGCATTGCAGACTGATAAAGTTAGCTGGAATCAGTCTTGTACCAAGCATTTATTAATAATTTAACTAACCCGAAACATGGATAAAAGTGAGTCAGTGAACTGTTTTAATATTATTTATGTTACTATTGGACTGTGCAGAGAGTAGAAAGATGAAACAGAGACTGAAAAGACATACGTCTCTCCTAACCATGGAGAAAGTCATACTTATGTATGTCCTCGTACACAATAATACCACATTGATTTCCATCAATTCCACATAGGCCATTAATATACAGAAACTAAATTCTAAAGTCAATAACTTAAAAAAATAGAGCAGGGGCTTTGATAAACCTATAGGACTCCTGTAACAGTCCAAAGAAGTTTTCACATGGGGCCACTACAATTTATACTGAGTTCCATGGACACTGTCAGGGAATCTTCTCAGGACAAAAATATAATCAGTTTGTCTCAGTACCTTTCCAGGTGAATCTCGAAGATGACTGAAGATGAATCTTGGAGAAGACAGTACAGAAAGGCTGATTCTCAGACCTTTCTTCCCATTTGCAAGAGAGGTGTATACTGCTTACAACTGTACAGAGTTGCTCTTTTCACAATGGCATGTTTCCAACATACATGTAATTTAGGAAAAGAGCACCTGTAAGAAGGCATATTTCCAGTGTTCATGCAGCATCTATTATCACGGAAGCTCAATCCCACATTTGTGGAATTCAAACCTAAATTTCCCATAGGATTACATAGGAATTTTTGTACTTTAAGCAGATGAGAATTACATATGTACTTAAAAGAACAACATCACCTCTTGTTGACACTAGTCTCTAATTTGGAACATATCCTCACCCACCCTGTGAGTCTCACCAATACATATTTTGCTTTCTTTGGCACATAGTATGCCTTCCAGGAGAGCATCACTGATTGTATTCTGAGTGTTCAATTAGCTAGTACCTCAGACAGGCACATATTGTAATTTTCCTGCAAATGACCCATTTAAGGAGAGCCAAATATGATAATTATCACAATGTCATAAAGAAAAAAAGACAAGAGAAACAACAAAAATCAAGGGAAATGGTCGGTAAAACCCCAGCTGGGTTTTGCAGTCCTCATTAAGGAAATAAAGATAAGAAATAATCTTTAAAAGAAATCCTTGAGAGAAAGCAGGACTCAGAGACCAGCAATCACAGTTCATCTGTTTCATCTCTGCTTTTTCCCTGAGCACAAGCCAGCTGCAGCATAACTAACATTAACTGTGTTGCCTATGGTCTTTTTCAATCACTCATATTTTAACTTTTGTCTTTTTATTACCTATTTTCCCATATTAATCACAGTTTGCTACCTATATTTTTTTTTTTTTTACTTTCATTTGCTATCTCCTCTTAAATTTAATTCTGTTTTCTTCATTCTGCTTCAGACAAACACCAGCTCATTTAGGTGAAAGCTTATGTCCTTATGTCCTCATAGCTTATGTCCTCAGTCCAGGTGGTCTCTCCCGCATGAGCAGAACCTGGTTGCACAGCAGAAGCAGACCAGATTTGCCATGAGTGGAAGAAGAGATGTCAGCAACAAGGATGAGCTTGTGGGCTTCATGTGAGTGCTTGACACTCCCCTCTGAGCAGGAGGTGGGGATAAATGAAGCAAGCTAGTCCTACCCACAAGGGCACAGGCAGAGCAGTCACCTTGTCCCTCCACCATCAGACAAGATCTTCTCTTTCTGCTTGCTCTCCCTTTGCCTTTCCAGCCCCCTGAACATGCACCTCCAGCTGAACCTCTCCAGTAGGGTCCCCAAGGACATTATCGCTCCCTCACCACAGCTGTCCAGTTCCACAATGAGCTTTGCTTTCTTGTTTCCCACACATGTGGCCACATATGGTGCCACCTTGGGCCCCAAGCCAGCCCACCCTGGGGTAGGTAGATATAGGAGGAAGTATATAGTCAGTTCCCATGCCACTTTGGGAGTAACGACGCAGGAGGAACCCGAGGAGCCAGTGCAACCAGCTCGGCTGGCCATTTTGCAGAGGGGTGCGATGGTCCTGTCAGCCTTCAATGCTCTTATGGCCCTGAGGCACATCAAGAATTTTCCTCCTTCTCTTTTTGTTGTCTCCCAGATGCTTCAGCTCTAAATCAAACTCTTCCACATCCAGACATAAACTTCTCCCATATCCAAACATTGTCAGTGGCACATTCTCAAAAAATTACCCAAGGAGGATGGCTTAATCTGGCAGATTGGGCCCACTCAAAGTTCTGAGCAGTCTGCAGTAGTTACGTTGACAGTAACCACCCAGAAGCATAAATATAAACACACTCGCACAGTATTTGGTAATCAAATGAACACAATAATTTACCTCACCCAGTAGACAATAAAAATTACAAGCCTAGCGGGAGGACTTGTGATCCCCCAAGTCATTTTCAGAGGTGTACTCTAAACCCCTTCGGAAACCCAACCACAGAAAGGTTAATTGTGCTGTGCTTGTCCAGATTAATGTGTTGCAACCCTGGGTAGCACTCTGAAAATTTAGCCTCTGAGCTCTCAGACAGCAATTTTCACTCCCCCGAAGGAAAGGGAAAAGTCATATTGGGTACTGCAATCCTTCCACTATCAGCAGTATACAGCAGCTCCAGTTCCACCCCAGATTCAGTCAGGGTCTTTAATATAAATAGGAATTACAAAGAGATGTAAAACTTTGTCAGCCTTCTCTGCCTCTCTGTACTGTGGGACTGCAGCCTGAAGGAAGCTGAGGGGTGAAACAGTTAAACTAGAGCTGACTTGGCTCTGAAGGAGACAGAGTCCTCCTGAGGTCCCTTCCATCCCTGTTTCCTATGATTGCTGACTGGTCAAAGTAGAGCATCGAAGCGCCTAACTTCAGACTCTAACTTCTGGAAAGAACCAATTTAAAATAGATAAGAAAACATGCCTCAGCCTTCCCTCTAACTGGAGGCTGTCTCCTTCTTTATAAAGAACAGAAGATCTATTCACTTAGCACTTAGATGACGTTTCTAAGACAAGTTCAGACACTACATGAATGGCAATGTTTCCTTAAAAAGTTATAGCACTGGTGCTTTTCACTACAAATAGGTATTAGTTTTCATTTTCACATGGATTTTTTCTTTCTGGATCTCAAGGCCCTTGGCAAAGGTAAATAACTGCAAAATAAACCTTTGAAGGAGTGCAGTTCTAGCCGCTATGTGTTGTATGAGAAATTGGTTATGAATGTATAATTTAGGACTTCAAGGAAAATTTTAAAGCCAGATATAAATTAAGGACCTAATGCTGTTCTTGCTGAAGTCTGTTAGAACATGACTGGACTCTAAATGACCACTGGAGGTTCCTGTTTTCCCACAGAAATTCAATGAGTCAAGCATTATGCTTCTTCTTTTCAATTATTAAAGACAGGCATCCTTAATATCAACAGCTGCTAATTGCTCCCACATATGGCAAGCTGTATTGAGCGTGTTCGGGGGTGGCAGAAACTGGGGGGCAGTGAGAGGCTACATAAGCATGCAAGCATAGAATGCAGTTGGAGAAAGATTTCTTGTTGCTTATTATCACTTTTTATTAATATATGTAATGTATTATTCTAGGACCTAGAAAGCCAACATTTACCGCATTTCCACTGTGCGAAGCGCTCTACAGATTGGAAATGCTGCCCTAGCCACCCACAGCCTTTGTGAAGAGACAAGAGACCATCACAGGCAGATAAGAACCCATCAGACAGTATTGATTGGCGCGATAGACAACAGCATCCGCACACCAGTGGCCTCATCGTCGCCACATCTTGGCAGAAATTACAGGCACAGAGAGTTATTTTAAGGGAAAATCCCAAGGAGAGGACAATAAATCTGTTTTGCAAATGTTTTAACAAGTTACTTTGCAGCACATTGGGCAGCATTGAGCTTTGTTGGTGTGCCCCTGAAAACCAGTGAGTGGGTAATCTTGATGTTCTGGGGTAACCAGCGGCAGCAACTAACATCTTCAGTACGAACAAGAAATGCCCGTCTGGCTAATACTACTGTTTAACTCTGTTTGCAAGTTTTAGCTACTGTGGGTATCTTGTATAACTGCTTTAACAGGTCACTTTGCCTTAGAGCTTGAAAGAAGGTGGCTATTTTAGGCTGGATGTAGCATCATTCTCCTTTGCCTATATTACTTCTATTCAGAGCTTACCCAGATATTTCTGTGCAGCACTGGAAAGCTTTAGGTTCCTGCTGCAAACTGAGGATAATAATTGCGTTTTTTCTGTCTCACCTGCTCAAAGGCAAGCTCTAGGAGGCAGGTGTTACCTTCTAATATCCGTTTGTACAACATCTGTACAACAGGTCTGGACAAGGTCCCCTAGAAACTCCTTCAGTACAAATAGTAAAAACAATAATAAGGTGATTCTACCTCTCAAAATATCTTCAAAGAGTAGATACAAACCACAATATTATAAGTCATGTCAGGAAGAGCCTAATGTCAGTTTACCCACAAGAACCTGATCTCCCTCACTATTGGCAGCCAGAGGCACCTAATGGCATGTTAGAGGCAGCGCAACAAGAGAAGATCAATGTGACTCAGAAAGAAAAAATCTCTAACCCAGTGGTGTGTGGAGAAAGCATTCAGTCAAGCACAGGGGAAGCAGCTGCTTTGTCATCTGTATGTAAGGCTCTGTAAAATACTACAATCTGAAAAGAACAGAAGAGTTTTTAAAATAGCACTCCATTTTCCCTTCTTTAAAGATTTGTCACCCCCATCCTTTTCTCTTCTGCAAAGTTCTCCTCACCATCAAAGCCTTTTAACTTTAATATGACATAAGTGACATATCCCATTTTTCCTTGTCCCTTTTATTTGGGGGGTAGGGGAGGATTTGAATATTTTTCTTCATTGTTGGATTTATTTTCTTCAATCTAAAACTGGTTTTGAAATCCTAAGCAGGTTTAGAAGCTCTGGTAGAAACTCAACAACCTTCTGTTTATTTAATTAAAAAAAAAATCCTATGATTTACATCTTTGTCATACTGTGCAAGGACATTAACATTCTCTTTGCAGCTGTTTCATTGAAAGCCTTTCCACAGCTAAGGCAGGACTAGGCAGACAAGGAAGCTCGCCTTCCAAAGTGTTGGGTCTGGTTCTCTCAGACACCTTCTCCCAGCACAGACTGGCATCCCTAGTTCGGTAGTAGGACACAGAGACTTTTTCCTTCCAGTTGTCACTTCAAATCTGGGTGAGTTTGGCAGTCAATAGTAACCATCACCTCTTAAATAAGTACTGAATAAACACTGCAGGCCAGGCTGACATTTGTATGAATCACAGAATCACAGAATGTTGGGGATTGGAAGAGACCTCAAAAGATCATCTAGTCCAATCCCCCTGCCGAAGCAGGAACACCTAGGTGAGGTTACACAGGAAGGCGTCCAGGCGGGTTTTGAATGTCTCCAGAGAAGGAGACTCCACAACCTCCCTGGGCAGCCTGTTCCAGTGTTCCGTCACCCTCACTGAGAAGAAATTTCTTCTCAAATTTAAGCGGAACCTCTTGTGTTCCAGCTTGAACCCATTACCCCTTGTCCTATCATTGTTTGCCAC
>VWYH01003570.1:0-48242 GCA_013399365.1 Pampusana beccarii | reverse complement strand
CATCCACGGCTCTGCCATCATCCATCCACCTCGTTATTTCCTCATAAAAGGCTATGAGGTTGGTCAAGCATGACTTCCCCTTGGTGAAGCCATGTTGACTGCCCCTAATAACCCTCTTATCCTTGATATGCCTTGAGATGGCACCAAGGATAAGGTGTTCCATCAGTTTCCCAGGGATTGAGGTGAGGCTGACCGGTCTATAGTTACCCAGCCAGTTTCTAACTCTTCTACCAGGACTTGAGTGGAATCAGGAATAGGTGGATTCACATTTAAGGGTAAATCACTGCTAGAGTAGCATTCAAGTCCTCACCCAGAAACCAGAGAAAATTGTCCTCATGAAATGAGCAGCGCAAATGACTCAGTGTGCAAACTGTCCCCACTGGCAAATAGGAAACAAATGGCTTAACAAGGAATATTTTTATTAAAGGCAGAAAAACAAAATGCCTTTACCAGGTAGCTGGATGCCTTTCCCCTTTGCTGCCAATGTTCACCAACAGTACAAGATTTTACAGCCTTTTAATGTCGCATCTCAGCTGAGTAGGCTGGTTATGGATGGCCCTCAGCCACCTTGCATCAGTCCTTTCTCCTCCACGGCCACACGTGTGTGTTACCTACACAGCACGGGGACATCTCTGCTCCTGCCTTTCTGGGAGGTGCCAAGGACTCGGCTGGAAGGTGTCAGTTCTGCCTGCTGCTTTCTGGCCAGACCGTGAAAGAAAGCAGATGTCAGCCACCTCTGAGAGTAAAGACAGCCAGAAAATTGCCCTCGGAGCAGCAGGACATGCTGATGGTTTTCCCATGTCTCAAGAAAAGCAACGTCTCGGAGGGAGGAGAAGAGGAAGGAGGCGAGGGGAGGAATGGCCTGTGGGACTCGGTCCCCTGGCAGGAGTGAGAACAAACAATCACATCCAGACGCCCAAGCAGAGTCACGATGCTGAAACTTGAAAGGAAACAAGAAAATTCAATTAGTGTCATACTTTTTTCTTTTTTTGCAGATCTGGGAGCTCCCAGTGGATCAAAATGTAGCCTACACGAAGCCTAGACAACATTATATTCTATCAGGGGCAGAATAAAAAAGAATTTAAGGATTCCTTGTTTCCAATGGGAAAATCATCCCTGTCTTGTACTGCAAGTACATCTCACCAAAGAATGCTGCTACTGATAAAAGCTCATACAAAATTTTGAATGAACAATCCCCAAGCTCCATAATTTTTAACTCCATATGGCTCAGTTAATGTCTTTGCTGCAGAGAAATGTAAGCTGATGGAAACAAGACTGGCAAGTTCTGAAACAGCTCTTCTAACAGTAAGGGGTTAATTAGAGCAAATAGCATCATTATCAGTAGAAATGACACTTTATTTACTGCTGGTTTTGTAAGAATACCTATTCTGTTCACAGAAATCTGCTGTTGATTGGAAAAGCCAGCAAGTTTCAAAGTAGTGACAAAAATTGCCCGCACTCCTCTGTATCTAGCATTTACTTTCTCCCCTTCATTAATCTGCCTTGATAGCAAAACTGATTTAACTAAATTACTGGAGCCTGCTCAGGTAGACACAGTTATATCAATATAAAGGTGTTAATATACTTACAGATGATATTAACTAATACATCAATATAGTGGTTATGTAGATTTAAACACATTTATACTTCTTCCAAAATCACTGAGCAGAGGCAAGCCTTCTAATAAACAATAGCTATAGTAAGCATGCACAATAGTTAGTAAACTTTTATATCAGCTTGATTTTATTGCTAAAGTTGAGATGAAAAATATCCTCCAGGCTACCAACAACCAGTAAAGTTTTTAAGGTAAAAAAATCGTATTTTGCTGGTGAATTTATTTTAACTCCAGAGCTAGACAAATTTCAGACAGTGCACACTGACAAAATGACACATTCAGTGGCTCCACTTTGGCTGTGACCATTATAATATTGCTTAATCCTGTCCCTCTGCTTCTAGAGATTCATTTTTTCTTTTTTTTTTTTTTCCTTTTTTTTTCCCCCAAGCAGAACACAGAAAGAATGTGTCTGCCTTTTGGTTCCATCTTCAGGCAGCACTGGGACATTGGGGGTTGCTCATGATCATGTGAAATAACCAATAAATAGATGGATATATTACTGCAGAGCTGACAATTATCAGTTAACTATGAAATTGTCAAGTGTTATCTAAGAGGGAAACGTCTGGCTATGCAGAGCCCTGAGTAATCCATAACTTCTGATTACCTTGTCACCAAGTAGTTTAACATGTATTCAATAACACATTAGACTTCACTCGTAATAGAGAGGCCATTTGTCAAAGTGTTCTTTAAAAGTTTACTATTGACATTTTTATAACATCTTGATAATTTATGCAGTTAATTTGGTCATATTTTCCTAAAACCGACAGCAGTTGCTGTTTGAAGCTCTAAGCATGCAGTAACCACTATGATTAAGATGAAAGGAGGAACAGGGAGCATAACTTGCCTGTTTCAGAGAATGGTCTTCCTAATTGCAATCAAAGCCATGGAAGACTTCTTTGTGGATGAGGTTAGTAATTTTTCAGTTAATGGTTCCCACCAAAACCTTGACGTGCTAAAAACTGAAGTTTAAGCAAAAAGACCTTATACTTTCACCTGAGCTGTGTGCTCTGAAGATTTTTAATCACAAACACTTTCAAGATTTTAATTTTACATTGCAATCAAAAGGAACATTTTTGAAACTTGAAAATTCTCCCACTTCCCTCTCTTTTTTTTCCCCCTCTGATAACTGAATTTTGAATAGTTTGGTTCGATGGACATAAAAGTCACAGGTGAAGACAACTGTCAGTGGGATGTTTCAACACGGTCTCATGTCTTTTCTCCAAAATAAGCTTTCAGCAAAATAAATAAAATTTCAAAAGGCAGTGAGACTATTCCATCTATTTTTTCTCACCAGCTTTGACCACGTTATTTACCTTTTCTTCCACTAACATACTGCCTGTTTCCCATCTCTATTTTGATCTCTTCAGGTTTGCTAAAAAAGCTTGCCTTCAAAAATACTACATGAGAGAAGTCAAATATCTGAGTAAAAGATAAACCCAGCTTATTAGTAAGTTGCTGTGCAGGAGGAGTCATCATCTTCCTCTTGCTGAACCATTTCCACGGGCAATGTATTGCAAACTTACCATTAATATCTTGAGACAGAAGGGAGTAATTACTAGAGCGTTTTAAGTCACAAAACTTTATTAAAATTGTAGATATTGAATGTTACTGGTCCTACTAAATCTGAGATCATGCAGGCTGCAGGTTCATCCAGTGAGAAGCAGAGGGATGTGTCCCCATAACTGATATAGTACAGCTTTCCTGCCACCTTTTTCCAAAGTACAAGATAAGGACGTTCTTAAAGGAAGCACATAAATTCATAATTTAGTTCACTTACTTGTAAAGGAATAAAACAAGTCTTACTCTGTAACATGTTCTGCCATTCAGAAAGACACTGGCAGTCAGTATGTAGTAATCTGTTTTTTCTAGAAAGAAGATTCTACTTGATCTCTTTCGATACAGCTCTCAGTGGAAATAAACATTATATCAACAAAATCACTTATTTTTATCTTTGAATGATGTCTTGAAAAGGATGCAATGCTAAAGGTTTATCTCTGAGCCGAGAGAGGAAAAAAGTAAAAAAGAATGGGACCATTATTCTATAGTCAGTCTGAGTCTATCTAACGCTTACCTTCCTTTTCGGGTTATGACTTTTTCAGTTCTACCACCAATAAATTTCAGAAGGTTTATTGTGGTTACAGTTGCAAACCTCACCCCTTTTATGGCTGGTTATCTCAATCCATTTGATACAACCTAATCCATTAGTAGTTATTTTCCCACTTAGGACCACAGCCGTTATTTCCCCTTTGGTACAAGAACAAACATAAAAATAGACAACAAAGAAAACTCAGGTGACAAACTCCACATCATAAAGGTCATAGTCAGAATTCTTCTATGAAATAATCAGCATCAACAAAACCTAAGTTAATCATAACTGACAATGCAATGCAATTTAAAAAAAGAAAGTTCAAATACAACAATGGCACACTGGGAATAAAGAATAACAGTTCAATGTTTCTCTCAGGAGAGAGAAATTAAATGCCCAGCTCTATGGGCAGCAGAGATGATGAAAGTTGGAGGGAAGTTGGTTTCCTGCAATTCTAGATCTCAAGACTGTTCTCTTCTCTGGACTCTCTGATGTTTAAGCAACACGACTCCACATCAGCTTCTCCCCTGATGGGGCACGAACCCTCTGCCTCCTCTACCTGACCAACTATTTTCACAAAATTATAGGGGGTTTTTTTGTTTGGTTACTTGGTTGGTTGGTTGTATTTTTACCTTTCTCACAAGTTTGGATGAAATCAGCTCACATGACCGTAAGTTTGGGCCCAGTGGTGGCAGGACTGTGGATAACTGAACAACAGACAGACAAGTGTTTTCATAAGTGTCATTTGCTGAGGGAAAAAAAAAAAAAAAAAGAAGGCTAAAATAAAAACCTGGTTTTGGACAAAAAGTTGAACAGACCTGTCATTTTGCAGGGTTAGATGGAGTGCGGCGGGGTCAGGGGGGAGAAAGAGAGACAAACAATGAAGAGGTACTGCACATGAAATTATTAAGAAAGGACATAGATAGAGATCTGATAGAGATTAGATACAGATATGGAAAAAAAAGGAAGTAAATTCTGAGATGACAAAGGCTGCAGTGAGAGAGGGCAATGGGGAAGGTGAGCTGCCTGATGAGATAAGGAGCTCAGGACCCTGTCAGACCATCATTGTCACAGGCTGCATCACCTCACCTTTCTTCCGATTTTACTTCAGTGCTGGGAAGATGCTGCAAATCTGTTGGCATCCAGGAAATGCAGCTCACAGATGTCACTACAAGGAACTCAAAGTGGGTAAGGAAATTGCCCAAGGAGAGAACTAAGCTCAAAATCAAGGAGATTTGGATGGAGGGTTATTTATTTGTTTGTTTTTCCTGTTGTTCCCACCTGGCTTCTTTCAAATCATGATGCTTTTGATTTGTTTGTGGGATGGGGAATGACTTACATGGCAGAGGAAGAGATGAGAAAGGGAAATTATCCACTTTCCTGAAAATTACAGAACAAAAGTAGTGTGCCTGCGTGGGCAGAAAGCACAAGATGTGCTCAGCTGCTGTGTCACTACATATCACAGGAGGATACTGAGAGGGGATGGCCCGAAAACAGTGAGGGAACCTCTTGCTCCACACCTGAGAGTTGGAAAGGAGGAAAAGCCTTACACCTAATGGAAAAGAAACACTGCCATGAGAAAACCAGTTCCTTGGAAATGACAGCAGGAGTCTGCTTTCTGATAGCCTGAAAGCAAAATTCTGCCACATCCACTCCAGAAATTATCTGAATCACATTTGCTGAGAGCAAAGAAAGGAGTTGCAGGCACAATAGGTTGTGCTTATCCCAGAGCTCTTCTGCGACTCATCTGTTGGTACAAGTTTCATCTGAATGATTCTAGGAAAACTTCAGGAGCAAACTAAGCAAAANAAAAAAAAAAAAAAAAAAAAAAAAAAGGCAATGGCATTTGCCATTTAAATAACACCTCTTTCTTCCAGCTGTTCCATGCGAGACAGAGAGAGTTGTCTGCTTTCACTTACCAGTAAACTGAGTGAAGAAAGTAACAGTTTTTATGAACATGCATTCATTTGGGGTAATGGACTTTCTATACAGGATATGAGTGTGTTTGAATGCTGCCACTGCTCACAATGTGGGTAGAAGCATTGCCTCCCTGGGCAGTGGTATTCCCAAATTTCTCTCTGGCTGCTGCACTGTGCTTACCTGTCTTTGTTGCACTCGAATCAGAGCAAAGGGGAACATTGCGGAGGATTGTAAAGTGACCGACCCAAATCTAGCTTGTGTTAGTGTCCAGCTGCTGGTCTGTATGAAATTAATTTATCTCTATAACATTTCACTATATCTTTAATACTAAAACTCAATCTCATCCAGCTGGGTTCTTGAATTACATGTAAATCAGAATACCATTCTAGTTGGAAATGGGCCAAGCTAGTGCCAATTTCTGTATCACAGTAAGTTTTCTGCAGGTTGAATCTTGATGCACAAATCCAGACTGGCCTCATCGACACCTTGCAGCAGATGAGTAATTCTCTTCACCGGTGAGTTTCGGTAAGCCTTGTCCAAATGTAGGAGCCGTGTTTTCACTTGGACAGATATGAATCCAGCCTTTCTTCCCATGCAGGGGGAATGTAAGAAAAGGCCTCCACTTTTGCTGTGATTATAAAAAAGGTATCCATAAATCCTTCAGCAGCCTGAGCAGACATGGATGAAGATATAAAAGGTTAGACATGACCCCAAGCAGATCTCCTGGCTTTGCCCACAGAATGGAATGAAAGTGGTACTTATATCCGTGTTCTCCACAACCTGCCTTGAACTGGACTCAGCGGAAGCTACACAGATGTTTACCTTTGAGACTCTAACACTGCACAGACGAGATCCTCTACTGTCCCACACTGAAGACTAAATTGATTTAGGTTCTGGATTTAAAATTAGATAAAACCACAAACTCTATTTAAAAAACAAGCAAACCATGTTGCACACATCTCTAACTAAAATTTACTACCTTGACCTTAGAGTCAAGGCTTTAACAGCGATTTAAAGATTGAACTAAATTAACTTTTCTTCTCAAGATATAATCCAGTAAGAACAGTGTCATTCGGTTCTGTGCAGCATATGTGTACTCTGAAAGGTATTTTTACAGAGCTGAGAAATAAGACTCAGCAACACAGTGTTTTGCCACTTGCAGTACTTCAATGGCTTTGCCCTGGACCAAGGCTTGGTGAGCTGCTGAAGAACTTGCACCTCCTCAGCGCTCTGCTTGCCAGGACTGGCAGCACCGACCTCCTCAGGTCGCTCCCTCAGCTGCAGCCTGCCCCATGGAATCCTGAAGCACATTCCCAGGAAATGCTGAGCGAGGAAATTTTATTGCACAGCTCTGTATCGTTTACACACATCAGCTCACCAGAAGACACAAAGCAACTTCTGGAAGAGGGAGCCTTTTTATGGTTGAGTGTACGGCAAATCTCTCAAGCTGTAATTTCATCCTGCTATCAGTGCTGTGGGGCTCTGAACTTCATCAGAAAAGATGGTTATTAATGATTCAGCTATGGGAACTCCAACTGATTTGAAGGAGAAAACGTACCATTTGAAAAAGATCTGATGGGAATCTCCTCTTTCAAACCATTCCTCGAGACCTGCTTCTGCTGTGACACTTATCAGCCAAATAACAATCCTATGTGCTAGCAGCAGTCAGGAACAACCCACATTCCTTATTAAAGGTGTTTTCTAGTGATTCAAAAACACCATGCTGGGCCCTCGGATGATTTATATCATATTGTTTCGTTCCTTACTACCTCTTCCCTCTTCAAACTTATTGGTTGTATTTTTTACAAGACCCTCTCCTCCTCTGGCATTGGGGCAGCACAAGATGCTAGTCAGGCTGCACTAACCCTGTAACTGAAGTTCTGAACTGATATCTGAGCAGGTGTCTATGTATACATACTTATATGCACATATAAATGCTCACAGGCAAGTGTGTATATGTATATGTACCTATATATATGTATATACACAGACCCACACACACCTCCACACATACCTTCACCATTCTCAGGAAAATTACCTGGAGCTTCCTACATCAGAGCCTCCAAACACAAAATAATTTACACTTTCTTTACATTTAAGTGTCTTAAAAATCAAAAGTAAACAAGCCAAAATCCTCTTAAGTAAATTTTTAGTATCTGATGGAAAGAATATTTGTTTTTTAAGGCATATGAATTAGTTCCCTTAAATAAATGTAATTACATTACTTGAGAAATGGAATATACTTAGAAGGATCAAATAAGAGATTACACCTGTCAGAACTCTCTTTAAGGAAAATGTTCAAATACAAAACTTTTAATACTTTTTCTCTTGAAAGTTGTACAAGATAAAACTAAATGTGTCATCATTCTAAGTGAATTTTAAGAGTTACAGAATCACTGCTTTATTTACTACCTCTATATACATTGCAGAATTGCTTACCATGTGAAAGATATTTGCCAATAAAGTGGTACGTAAAGCATGACAAGCTAAGCTGAAAATGCTTTCAGGCTATTACTGCTAGGGACAGGGCTTGTTTATTGCTATAGATGACAGCCAGCCCTTAGAGCTTTGCCACCATGACTTCATCCAGGTCACTGTGCAGAGACACAGACCAGGGTCTCAGTTCGATTTCCTGGCTTGACTACTTCAGCTAGTAACACTGATGCATGGAAAAATTAAACATAAGCAACAACAAAATATCAGGTTATCATCACATTTGGGACAGAAATCTTTCTGGTAAGTTCACATGAGCAGGTACAGATGGGTTCTGGCCCTAATTACAGGTGACTCCAATAAAGTCACTGGTGTACCTGAGAGCAGCTTTACTGATCACGCAGCAAGCTCCCAGTTCACTCACAAGTGCAATACGCTATTCCATGGGCTGCTCCGTACATAGAGCCTATCACAGTCGAGACTACAAACTTCTTCATTTGGATGCCCAACTTCACATGCTTCTAGTGAGGTGACTCGGTGACTTTTCTCCAGTGCTGAGTAGCATCAGCTGAGTTTCGTGCTTTGGACATGAACAGAAAGGACAGAGCAGCTTAAGACTTCAGGTGCATGCTCACTTTGAACACAGTAGTGCTTTCCCTTCCCACCTGAAAGCTCTTTAAAGGTTTCACATCCAACTGAATGCTATGTCAGCAGCAGATTATTTAATAAAAGCAGAAGAGTGGAGCTGAAAGGAGTATGGTCTAGGGGTTACGGCAGAGATTTAGAAAGTCTTTGGAACTGCCCGCTCGCAACTCTACACACATTAGAGCAGTCTTACTGTTCACCACTTCCAAAGTCACCCTGGTACCTGGGGACTTTGCCCACCTACAGCACTTTCAGATACATACCAGCAACCAGGAGGGAGGTAAAAACTGATGCAGTGGTTCGATACTGTATGGGTTTCCTCATGAAAGCTGAATTCCCTGAAGCCTGAAAAAAAACCCCACAAGTGAGTTTCATACTGTCCAGCCAACATGAAGCTGTCTCCTAGAGGAGGGACCTCTGTTCTGTGCTGCTCTTTGGATTCCCAGATAGCATTTCCCTTATCAGATAACAAGGAACAATCTTAAAGTTCACTGTAATCACAGTACATAGGAGAGAATATCAAGGTCAGAGACAGCCAATTTGTAAAACTGAGTTATGCTAAACAGAATACTATAATATAATATAATGTAGAATATTGTGCTGAAACCTTTGCTACTGGAAAGCTTCCAGACGCCTCACTACGTCTCAGAACTGATCTGAAGGTAGGGATTACTCGTCACTTTCTGTAAGTCAGGTTAGCCAATCAGGTGTACAGAGTAAAATGGCTTTTTTATTAGAAGCCCTCAATTGTCACGTAGATTGAGCAGCTGCTCCGAGGACGGTAGTAGCTGCTGTGGCTGAGACATTGTCTTTTTCAACTCCCATTTCAAGCCATTTGTGGTATTCTGGAAAACAGTATCGAAAGTACATGGTAGAAATCACTGCAATATACTCAAAGATGAATAAAAAAAAGCTGCACTAAGTTGATTTAAAATCTATAAAAGCTACAGAAATCAGGTGTTAGGGAGTTAAAATCTGGGGAGAAGCTTGCAAACACTGCATAGAGAAAGGTCTAAGTTCACCTGTTTGTATCTGCCTTTATTCTAGTTGTCTGCTTGCTTCTTGGACTTCACAGTGTGTTTGTGGCCAAATCTCCTGGCTAAGCTGTGGATTTTTTCTAAGGAGTGTCTCCTCTCCCTCACTAAAACCTGAGCTGGTACCTTGGACTTGCTGAGCCATAAGCCACTCAAATGCCCATTTCCATCTGTAGTGACACAGAAATTAGATGCTATTCAGCAAAGTAAATGCCGTTGTTGCTGAACTGCACGTCAACTCCAAATTTTCATGCATGTGCTGAATATTTTACGTAATAGAAGAGTTCAAATGGTCTGTTACAATATAGTAGAAAAGCTCCTGACCAGTATTTAAATGAGTTTATTAAACCAGACTTGACATGCCTCCAGAACAATATAAGCCAACTCATATTCCAAAATATGTCCCCAAAAATCACTATGACCAACACAAATTACTTCAAAATTACTTTATCTGTGCATTTAGGTCATAAATTTATTACAACTGAATTATGTCCCATTGAATATAGTGGCATAGACTCACCACCTTCATCATTTATTTGCTATCTCCTAGAGTCTGGGGTTTTCTTTTTTTAATAATCTACAGAAAGAATCAGATATTAGCATCTTTGTGACTAGCAGGCTTTCCATATATCCTTATGCTCATAATTCAGCTTCAGCACTGCTTATGTATTGCTTTTACTGTCACCACAAACCACATAAACCATCCCTGCTCTAAGAACAAATTTACCCACGGGTGTGCCAGCTCCCACCTCTTTACACCATCAGAATGAGGAAGAACTATCTCTTGGTCACTCAAAAGGAAAACAAACCCCATAGAGTCTTCTTCACTAGAGGGGAACTTGAGGGGTGTTAGGTGTTTGAGTCACACAGACTCCTGCCAAATTCTCTCTACCACCTGGCAGTAAAGTCTGTGTCCCCAGAGTGCATCTGCCTGCCAAAGGAGTAAGCCATAGGAAAAGGATTTATTTTATCCACATTTAGATACCCAAGTGTAATTAAATCAATACATGCCACACTCTGCTGCAATCAAGTACACGGGAAGAGCAGCACAGTGCTCCACGGACACATATGGCCACAGAGGTGGTGAATGGCAAGTCAGTGCTGGGCTCACCAAAGTCCCTTAATCTGGGACAGGGATGAACCTGAAGTGTCCTGTGCAAGTCCTTGTGGCTCACCAGACACCACTCTGTTTATCCTTTGTGTAACTTATTTCATAAGGTATTTGTTTGAGAAAAAAAAAAAAATCTATCAACTTGCCAAAAGTTATTCAAGAAATTTAAAGGAAACTAAAGTTTCCATGTGTCTGTCAGCTCTTGTAGCATCCCTAAGAAAAAAAAAAAATGTAATAAATGCCCAACGTTTGGTGCAATGCAGTGTATTCCAAGGGCAAGAACTTTTGTTCTTCAGAATTATTTTTATAATGTCACCTCTGCCAGGAATGATTTAAGAGCTTCCAGATAAAGGACTGAATTTCATCAGAAGCAGAGAGATCACCTCAAGTCTACCTTTAGCTTCTTGATGGATAAAACACCCTCCCCAGTCCTCTCCAGCATCTTACTGCAACATTCAGAAGTGAGACTAGACTTCAAAGGAAATTATTTGTGTCTCAGTCTAAAGGACATCTTAAAAAATTACGAGTAAACACAAATGCACTGAGTAGAGATGAGTTTGTTGACTAAGCTTTAGACACCTTTAAAAGTTCAACTATCCTAAGCTAAGCGTACCTAATCCACCCTGATGAACAGCTACTACTACATCACATCCCTGTGCCTGCTGCAAGGGAGAGTACCTCACATTTTCAGAAAGTGGAGGCTGTCAAAGCATTTCAGGCATCGTGCAAGTAGGAATCCTCTCTCTGCCTAATTTATACCTCTTCCAATGCTAGATACAGCAGAGTATCATATAAAAATTTAAATAAAGACAATTCCAAAGGGTTTTCAGTACAAATCTCCCTCACCGGATAGGAGAGAGTCCTGCTGAGTCTCTCAGTGCCCACCAGGCACTTCCTTCTTCA
Source organism: Pampusana beccarii (assembly GCA_013399365.1). NCBI lineage: Eukaryota > Metazoa > Chordata > Aves > Columbiformes > Columbidae > Pampusana > Pampusana beccarii. Next base: position 36,495 of record VWYH01003570.1, on the reverse strand, counting down.
GTGTCTATCACTTTTTCTTAGTAAACTCAAATAAATAAGCAAAGGAGAACTGGAGCAATTTCCTCCTTCAGCCACCAGAAGCAGCCACTAAAAGAATATGTGAATGGGGTCTTCCCTCGTTGTAATCCTTCTTCACAGGCCCATCAAGGAAAAAGAATCCTAAGTATTGCACGCTCCCAGCCATGAGTCACTAAAGAAAGCACTATGCCAGGTGGCCAGCGGCTGGGCTCACCAAATTCCCTTGGACAGGAGCAAGGATGAACCTGAAGTGTCCCACACAAGTTGCAGGGTTTCATCAGGCACCACTCTAGCTATTCATCACGTAGCTTATTTCGAGTATTAAGGTATTCTTCTCTATTCTACCAGAATCTTTACACTTGGAGATGCTGGATCTGGAAACATGTTTTGTACAAGTCTCCACAACCTCCATAGTCATCCTACTTCCTATACAGACAGTAGAGCAGCAGCATTGTTGGGTTAAGCTCTGATAAGGAAGGCCTCAGCTCACATGGCACCTACTTTTCCTAACAGCTTATGTTAAAGAAAGAACTCAGACTGGCACATAGTCAGGGAATACTGGTTAGAGGACTGGAGAAATGGAGATTCATCATATAAGCGGACGCTTACAAAATGAATTATCCAGCTTCAAAAAAAGTAAAGGTGCCACATCCTGAGACAGTGAGTGATCACGCTACAAATACTTCAGGGAGAAAACACGAGAGAAGAACCTTCCAAGCTCACAGACAGTGTTGGCATATGAAGAAAATGGTTACTGAGAAATGAGGTTTCCAGCCATCTGGAGACTAAAGTTCTGGAACAGATTTCCGGGAAAACAAAAACAAAAACAAAACTAGAAACAAAACAAAAACCTCCAATCAGTTTCCAAGATACGGTTGAATGTACTTGCAGAAGGGGACTATTTGGCATGGTTTCTCACAAGGAAATCCACCTCAGTACTATAACTACTGTTCCCAAGCTAGGAATAACCTATAAACATTTCTAGGGAATCAGAGTACCCAAAGGCTGTTCAAGCAAATTGTTGGTCACGTCAGCTTCCTATAAGGTACAATAAAGCTTTATATGCAAACAATGCAACATACTTAGGAAAAAATGTATCTGAAATATTTAAGCATGAGGAAACAGACAAAATGAAAGCTTTAAATGTTCATTTAGGGAAAAGAGCTATCTGCAGTGCACAACATATTGAAGGGCAAGGAATGCAATTAGTGTTTGCTGCCTTATTTCAGGAGGCCTTGATCATTTCTTCTTAGCATGTAATTTACATATTAATATTGGAAATGGCATTTGTTTGTCCATAGAACTACCACTCTTTGATAAGCATGTGTCATTAATGTATATGAATAAGGAGCTTCCACCTGTCTGCTAGGAAACACAGACAGAAATGATTTACAGAGGAGTCATATTCAGTCTGTTTCATACCCTAATGAATCACCTGCCTCATTAGTGGACAGCTTTCCTTCCTCCACACCAAGCAGGCAGAGAGAGATTGCGACAGCAGGGCTTGTACTGCTCACTGCATGCTGGGCAGTAACACAACAAAATTCTTTGCTACAGGTCCAAAATACAGACGTGTTGGAATTGTACCCATGTGACTCCTCAAGGCACCACTTTGTACTTAATCTACTTTAAAAGAATGGAAGTTAAAATAGAGCTTTTAAGAAAATCAAGGCTTGGGAGGCAAGAAGAAAGCCCCGGACAGTGGCAGAAGCAGAAGCACCGGCGAAGCCTGAAAGCAGGGCTGGCTGACAGCTCAGCAGAGCCACAACCTCCCGCTGGCAGAAGGTCTGAGCCACAGCAGCCACCTGGGTCCTCTGGCACTGGCCAGCCTTTGGTCACTCACTCAGTAGTGAAGAACAGTTAACATGTAATCCACAGAACGGATATGAGCATAAATATTTTAAGACATTTCAGTCAGCCTAAAGGTCCATTTGTTCCCGTACCCAGTCTCTGGCAGTGGCCATCGGCAGATGCTACTGCCCAGAAACATGGCACACAGGGAGTCCTGCTGACCACAGTTGATTTTCCCAGCAAGCAGGTGTTTGGGGTTGCTCTGTGCCAGAGTTTGTTCTCGGTGGCCATTCTTCTGCAAATCCACCCAACTCGAGGAACGCATTTCTGCTTTTACATCTGACACATCATACGGCAATGAGTTCCTGAGCTGTACTACAGGCTGTGTGGAAAAGTACTTGCTCTTGCTTAAGCCAGATGTCTAATAGCACCGTTACACTGCCCATACTGCACAGCCCACGAGAGACAGGGAGTGATCATCCCCAACTGAACTACACCAAGTACATTTCAGTAGTCTCTTTCCAAAGCTAAAAGCCATAACTCATTTAATCTTCCCATATGCAGAAGGCATTTCAGGTTTCTGCTTAACTTTATTGTCCTTCTCTGTATATTTTCTAGCTCTACTATATCTATTTGTGATTAAGACATCAGAAATTAGCTCCATTTTCAGCACCTCATATATGTTCCTTTCCTTATACCTTCTAACATTCCATTTGCCTTTCCATTCTCATTGAACACTGTAATGATTTTTTTCGGAAAATTATGTATAATAACTTCAAATTTTACAGCTAATAGGAAAATTATTTTGTAGATACATTTAGGATTGGTTTCCTGAGGTGCATTACTTAAAGTATTTAGAATTCATCTGCCATTTTTATTTCACAGTCAATTAATATGAAGAAATCCTTCTGATGTTCTTTGTAGTTAGTCTGAGTTTGGGCTATTCTGAAATATTTTGTCTGATCAAGCAGTAGTTGTCACTGCACTACTCATCCCCTTTCTCAGATAATTTATGAATACACTAAACAGCACAGAGTCTGGGACTTTGGACACTCCTTTCTTTTGTGAAACAGGGATCCTTTATTCCTGCCCTGTGGCTTCTTTCATTTAGCCAATTATTAATTTCTGACATCTTAATCTCATCAGAGCTTTTGGTAAAAAGCATTGTTGAAAGGGTTTTTTTGAAATTTGTTATTAACCGCATCACCCTTACATATTCTTCAAAGAATTAGAATAGATTTGTGATTAATTACTTCAGCCTATGAAATCTGCTTTGACTCTTCCCCCTTATGTTGTGTCTCACCTGTCTTTTCTGTCACTTGTTACAGCTTCTACTGATCTGTCCAGTACAAAAGTCAGAGGTACTGTTCTGTGGTTCCTGAATTCTCTCTGCTGCCCTTTGAGAAAAACTGGTGTTATATTTGTTGTCACTTCCCAGCCATGCATCTGAAAGAAAAAAAAAAACAACAAACAATAGGTTGGAAGCTACAATGAATTGTTCAGCAAATTCAGCCCTTAGTTCAACAGGTACATACTGGGCTCCTGCTGCCTGATGTCATCAGTCTGATTCCTCTCTTTCCTGCCTATTTCTGTGTCTCATGCTAAAATAGATTTTAATTTTTTTTAATAATGAACAGTGAAAACAGGGACCTTATTTGCCCACATATGATCAGCTACACAGCCTCACGTTTTGTAGCATCCTGTGCCTAAGTGTAGGAAATACTCCACCCCAGATATCTAACAACTCCAGCGATGAAAGATAACAGCACAAAGAAGAAATCCAAGACAGCTAGCACTTTTACTCTTCTGTAAATTAGTTGTTTCCCCCCCTCTAAATAAACTGTATTTAAATTAGAAGACTAAACTATATTATTTAGGCACAGTCTTAAAAGCGGAAGGAAGATTTATGTTTCTGCTCCGGGTTTATCAAAGGTCTCTGAACACACGGCAAATGTTCAATGTCATATTTATACTGCCACATGCTGTGATTTTTCCTGCCTGAGAGACTCCAGGGAATATGCCCTCTGGTCATCGGCAGTTGTCAAAGTATTTAAGCTGCCATTTGTACAGTGAACCAGTAGAAGGGAATGAAAGTGCTAAACCATCCTAAAACCACACAACATATCCTGGCTGAAATTAACAGCCCCATTTCAGTGCTCACTCACAAAAAGAAAACACTGCATTATCTCTCTTCAATGGTACATTTTCTTTCACCAGGTACCAACAGTGAATATTGCTTTGATGGTGAAGGTGACAAATTATTCCTATTCACAATTCAGCATCTCAAAATATTTGTCAGCAGCATTTGCTTCTTGCTACTTTTAAGTAAATATTTTCCAGATGCATTATGTCTAGACCTACTACCTCTGATGGCAATCTTATCCAGGGTTTTTAAAAAATATGATGGTGAGCTTTTCAGACATATTTATGAGTACCTAATGAGAAACTTCTGGTTCTAATCAGGCCTACATTGATTTATATATATATATATAAATATATAAAATTGCATAATACAAAGCATTTTGAATTGAGGTCCTCCTTCAGAAGTCCATGTGGGGTTCTCTTGGTTCTGAGCTGCCTGGCTGCTCTCCCCTGCCCCAGGGACACAACCACCAAGCTGCTTAACCACCTGGGCCACCACCCAGGTACCAACCACTCAAAACTACTGTCCTGCTCATCTCTTGCCCTGCACACACCCAAGTATATGACAATAGCAGTGGGAGAAGAAAACAAAAAGCATGTGTAGACACACATGTATATATATACATACATATGTATCACTCCTACAGCCCAACAACTAATATAGTGCTTGCAGGCTTGGGCTGAGCTGAAGCCCTGAAGAAGATTCTCTCAATTATTACAGAGAAAAGCTATCTTGAAAGCAAGCACAGTCTGGTCACCACTAATAACTAGTGTGTGCCTGTATCCTTCTCAGGGAGCTCACAAGAAAACCACAAAACAGCAGCACAACACCAGTGTGAATGTCAGCAAGTTTATACAAAAAGAGTACATGCAGTTGGCATCACGGGGACACAGGTTCAAGGAGATTTTTGTATGAGAAAACTGCATCTCTACTAACATATTAGAATTCTTGTCAGGAGACTAATAGGTAAAGTAGTCTGGTAAGGTATAACTTGTTTGGATTTTCATTAAGTTCTTTTTAAGGCTATTAAGGAAACTAATTAGCCGTGGGCTAAATGTCAAACATCTGTCCTGGGATTTGAAAGCGATTAAAAGATACAAAGGTAGAGAATTTAGGCATGCAAATGGTGAGAATTTAAAAGTAGCTGTAGAGGGGCAGTATTATTTAGTATATTCAGGTTATTAGTAAACAATTAGGAGATTATTTGCTGGGAATCTATTTGGATGACACAAAAATGTTGAGGTACATCAAGTCTGAAGGAGGTTTGAGGAATTATCAAGGATGTAAGTACATAGACAGTTATAATTCCTAAGACAAAGGGACACTGGAACACCCTGCTCTTGGTAAGAGTGAGCATTGTCAGCAGCTGTCCTGTCCTTAATATACCTGAAAAGCAACTTGAGCTATATAAAATGAGCCTCATCTGAAAAGTAGGAGAAGCCCATTTCCTTTCACAGAAAACCTCGGGTTTTGTGCTCATTGCTAAAGCACAAGTCAACACTGGAACACCTCTCATANGAAAAAAAAAAACAACAAACAATAGGTTGGAAGCTACAATGAATTGTTCAGCAAATTCAGCCCTTAGTTCAACAGGTACATACTGGGCTCCTGCTGCCTGATGTCATCAGTCTGATTCCTCTCTTTCCTGCCTATTTCTGTGTCTCATGCTAAAATAGATTTTAATTTTTTTTAATAATGAACAGTGAAAACAGGGACCTTATTTGCCCACATATGATCAGCTACACAGCCTCACGTTTTGTAGCATCCTGTGCCTAAGTGTAGGAAACACTCCCCCCCAGATATCTAACAACTCCAGCGATGAAAGATAACAGCACAAAGAAGAAATCCAAGACAGCTAGCACTTTTACTCTTCTGTAAATTAGTTGTTTCCCCCCCTCTAAATAAACTGTATTTAAATTAGAAGACTAAACTATATTATTTAGGCACAGTCTTAAAAGCGGAAGGAAGATTTATGTTTCTGCTCCGGGTTTATCAAAGGTCTCTGAACACACGGCAAATGTTCAATGTCATATTTATACTGCCACATGCTGTGATTTTTCCTGCCTGAGAGACTCCAGGGAATATGCCCTCTGGTCATCGGCAGTTGTCAAAGTATTTAAGCTGCCATTTGTACAGTGAACCAGTAGAAGGGAATGAAAGTGCTAAACCATCCTAAAACCACACAACATATCCTGGCTGAAATTAACAGCCCCATTTCAGTGCTCACTCACAAAAAGAAAACACTGCATTATCTCTCTTCAATGGTACATTTTCTTTCACCAGGTACCAACAGTGAATATTGCTTTGATGGTGAAGGTGACAAATTATTCCTATTCACAATTCAGCATCTCAAAATATTTGTCAGCAGCATTTGCTTCTTGCTACTTTTAAGTAAATATTTTCCAGATGCATTATGTCTAGACCTACTACCTCTGATGGCAATCTTATCCAGGGTTTTTAAAAAATATGATGGTGAGCTTTTCAGACATATTTATGAGTACCTAATGAGAAACTTCTGGTTCTAATCAGGCCTACATTGATTTATATATATATATATAAATATATAAAATTGCATAATACAAAGCATTTTGAATTGAGGTCCTCCTTCAGAAGTCCATGTGGGGTTCTCTTGGTTCTGAGCTGCCTGGCTGCTCTCCCCTGCCCCAGGGACACAACCACCAAGCTGCTTAACCACCTGGGCCACCACCCAGGTACCAACCACTCAAAACTACTGTCCTGCTCATCTCTTGCCCTGCACACACCCAAGTATATGACAATAGCAGTGGGAGAAGAAAACAAAAAGCATGTGTAGACACACATGTATATATATACATACATATGTATCACTCCTACAGCCCAACAACTAATATAGTGCTTGCAGGCTTGGGCTGAGCTGAAGCCCTGAAGAAGATTCTCTCAATTATTACAGAGAAAAGCTATCTTGAAAGCAAGCACAGTCTGGTCACCACTAATAACTAGTGTGTGCCTGTATCCTTCTCAGGGAGCTCACAAGAAAACCACAAAACAGCAGCACAACACCAGTGTGAATGTCAGCAAGTTTATACAAAAAGAGTACATGCAGTTGGCATCACGGGGACACAGGTTCAAGGAGATTTTTGTATGAGAAAACTGCATCTCTACTAACATATTAGAATTCTTGTCAGGAGACTAATAGGTAAAGTAGTCTGGTAAGGTATAACTTGTTTGGATTTTCATTAAGTTCTTTTTAAGGCTATTAAGGAAACTAATTAGCCGTGGGCTAAATGTCAAACATCTGTCCTGGGATTTGAAAGCGATTAAAAGATACAAAGGTAGAGAATTTAGGCATGCAAATGGTGAGAATTTAAAAGTAGCTGTAGAGGGGCAGTATTATTTAGTATATTCAGGTTATTAGTAAACAATTAGGAGATTATTTGCTGGGAATCTATTTGGATGACACAAAAATGTTGAGGTACATCAAGTCTGAAGGAGGTTTGAGGAATTATCAAGGATGTAAGTACATAGACAGTTATAATTCCTAAGACAAAGGGACACTGGAACACCCTGCTCTTGGTAAGAGTGAGCATTGTCAGCAGCTGTCCTGTCCTTAATATACCTGAAAAGCAACTTGAGCTATATAAAATGAGCCTCATCTGAAAAGTAGGAGAAGCCCATTTCCTTTCACAGAAAACCTCGGGTTTTGTGCTCATTGCTAAAGCACAAGTCAACACTGGAACACCTCTCATATGAGAGCTGGGGTTGTTCAGCCTGGAGAAGGCTCCAGGGAGACCTTATTGTGGCCTTTCAGTACATAAGGGAGTTTATAAGAAAGCTGGAGAGGGACTTTTGCCAGGGCCTGTAGTGATAGGACAAGGGGTAACAGTCTTAAACTGAAAAAGGGTAGATTTAGATGGGACATACAGAAGAAATTCATTATGATGAGGGTGGTGGAACAGATTGCCCAGAGAAGTTGTGGATGCCTCATCCTTGGGAGTATTCAAGGTCAGGTTGGATTGGGTTTTGAGCAACCCAATCTACCGAAAGGTGTCCCTGTTTATGACAGGGGCATCGGACTAGATGATATTTAAGGTCCCTTCCAACCCAAACTGTTCTGTGATGCTGCAAACACTGACATCTTGGTTTATTTTTTAATACACAACTGCTACCCAGGTATTTATTCTGACAGTTTACGCCTCTGCAGCAGTACCCTGCCACCAAGCAGCAAAGGGACAAGTTCTTGGGGAGTCATCTGAGCTGTGGAATCAGGAATGGTTCCAGTGACACACTGATTGCAGTGTATGGTGATGCCTCCTCACAAGCTGACTTCCACACGGGGCAAACCCAGGTGCATGGGTCAGAAGGAGGTCATGGTACCCTCTAGCCAGGTCCTCAGATTGAAGGTACAGTAGGCCCAAAAGCATGTCCCAAAAGTGACAGTGCAAGAGGCAGCAATGGACATCTAATGGATAAGCAATTGTGAAAAAACTACAGAACTTAAGTTATATATGAGTTACAAGTATGAAACCTCAAATTTCTCTTTTATTTATAATTGTGCTGTAGGTGGGGATCAGGCTGTGCCTACATGCCCACCAGTCACGCCCAGCAGTATGCATTTAGTCATTAACTCCCTGAGTGCTCCATGAACTCCCCCAGCTCGTCATCCACATAGATGAGATACTGACCTGGCTTTAGACTAGCGACCAACTTGAAACTGGGTGACTGACTGGCATTCCAGCACCCTCACAACTAAGTGTTCAAGAGCCCTCCAGCTGGGGCTTTGGGACACTTCCAGAAGCAGAACCACAAGTTCCAAGCAGCTCCTGCTCTGCCTAGTCCAATTTGTGCACTTGAAAGTGTTGTTTCATCTCTTGGACGAGGTGACCCCGCAACTACCAGGCAGTTCCTGCTGCAAAGCGGATCACACTGTCCACGTGGTAAGTAATTAATAAAAACTGCTCCTGCAGACGCACAAATGGTCACATAGGACAGTCTCCCGTACATTGTTAAGATAATAGTGATGGATCATGAATGTGCTCGACTGGTTGTGTAGGACCATGGGCCAGCTGGGTTAGAAGAACTGAACAGAACTGCAGTCCAGCTGAAGGCACTGCTGCAAAGACTTGTGCAATGGAGACTCCTGTCACCACTGGGCAGCAACCAACTCCTGTTTCAAGGACATCGTTCTCCATGACAGCATTACCCTAACGCAGGATTCCAATAAATTAGGGATTTTTTTTAACAAACTCTGTTTGAGTGTCTGTGCAACACAACAATACTGCTTGTCACAATGACTCCCATCCTGCAGCTATTTATACACCAAATATAACCTTGCTGATTAATTCAGAGGTTACAACTCAACCAAACGGATTTGCCACTGAAAGTTTCAGTTTATTATATTTATGCTAGGACACGTTGTAACAGTATTTTCAACTCCTCTCATTTTGCTTTGTCTTTTCCCTTCTTCCAGAAACTGGCATCACCTTGTCTTACAACAGATAGAATTCTCCAGAAAAAGTTGGTTTAGTTTAGCTCCAAAGATACAAATACAATCAAATTGACTGCCACATTCCAAATACATCATTAAAGTTAATGCAAGCCCACCACCAGGACATCCACAACACTTACCTTGGACTATCAAGTCTTGCCAGTGTTATCCAGCAAAGGACTCCCAGTATTGCTGCCAAGCTTTTCATGTGGCCTGAGCTAGAAAAGAGAAGCAAAGCTATAAGCCAAGTGCTTGTTTCAAATCAGCCCTTGTGTAGGAGCTGCCGGAAAGGGAAATAGGTCACAGCACATGACAGTCCTGAAGAGAGAATGTCTCTTCTTGCACCCTTCTCAGCATGCAAGGACACTTGAGTCCGTCCCTTCCTTCCTTCCTTCCTTCCTTCCTTCCTTCCTTCCTTCCTTCCTTCCTTCCTTCCTTCCTTCCTTCCTTCCTTCCTTCCCCATGCTACAAAATCTCCATGGGCTGGACCACAACCATTGTGCATCTGTTCAAAGAAACCCTTTGCAGCTGCAAGTGTTGATCTGGGAGAAGGAGCTGAGTGTAGAGGCAAACAATAGTTCTTTGAGCAATTTTTCGCATCACTATTTCACACTTTAACAGGCACAGCAGCTTCAGAAGATGAATGAGTCTTGCATACCAGCATTTATACAAAAAACTTTGTTCCCCACTGACCTCAAGCCTTGTATATCTGCAGGAGACATATGGTATATAATAACAGCGGTGCTGAGGGAAGTTCAGTTCAGCCAGTCACAGCTTACACACAGGTAAATGCATTTTGTGAACTGTAGGCTTTCATTTTCTCTCAGGGGTTCACAGGAGCCTCATACGACTTTCTTCTAAGGAGAAAACAAAACTGAATGATCTTTCAAGAACAGAACCCCATAACACTTACAGTTAATTAAATGGTATAATGTGCAGACCACAAGCCTGAAAGTCAATTTAAAATCTTCAACCTAAGATCAAAAACTACTACAAAAGGATATAAGTATTTTTAAACAGGAAAGCTCTCTTCAGGAGTCAAACTACTTCACAAGTTGACAACTTTCTGTGCTCATACCCAGTAGCTTCCCTTTGATGCAACTTTTCACATTGAGATCTGATGGAATCACTCAACATTACAAAACAGGAAAGCACTATTAATTATCCTTATTACTTTCAGGGTTACAAAAATACAGTCACAGATAAAGATCTGAAGATGTACACAGCCTAAAAAAACGACAAGCCCTGCCTTACAGAAATTATACCTGGTATATAGGAGAGCAAGTGGACAAAAATACACAGGGAAGCAATGCAATAATAAGGAAGAAAAAATCCACTAATTAGCATCCTGTTTCACAGGGTAATGTATAAAGAAGTAGCAGGTCAACCAAGTATTTGTTGAAGTTCTCTCCTAAACCAAAGCATTTGTGCAGGGGCATTTGAAATAGGATGTGTGCACTGCCAGAACTTGCCAAAATGCAGCCTCGTCACCTGAAAACAGCACGAGACAGAGAGGAAGTAAAATTCCAAACTTAATCCATGTTATCTACGAAACAAAAAGCAGCAGTAAGTAGATCAGTCAGATAACTAAACCATATGAGTATAAGCATACAGTCAGACAGTGAGAGATATCAGCAGAAGAAATTTCTTGGCATTAGTTAACATTACTATGATACTGCATGCAGTAGGTGTGCTAAATTAGCTGAACTTAAAATTACAAACACACAGCAAACCTAAAGCTCAAGTTCTCCTTAAAATCAGACAAGCAGTGGTGTTTAGACTTTTCATTAGGCCGCTATACAGAAGTGAAATTCATACAAAATTTATAGCATATCCATATATCCATTTCTCTTGCATGTTTGTACTCACTGAAGAGCTCTGTGTGAATGATAAAGCTTCCCAAATGCATAGGTGCTTAGCAGCTGACTCACAAAACACATTTCTAAGTTCGTGCAGAATGTGTGGTGAAATCATGGTGTTACTTTTTGGGCATTAGTCAACAGCTCTCTGGAGCAAAACATGCACTTGTGGTTGCTCATGAGATCTATCATTTTATACCACTAAGCCTTGGCCTCTGGATAAGTCAAAGCCACAAAGTCATCAAGAGACTCATAGCAGCTACTTAAACATCAAATAAGAAAATGTTCATACTCATCAGCTAAAAATAAAAATATAAAAGTGTAAGGGAAGAGTTGTTTTTTCTGACAGATGAAAAAAAATTGAAAACAATTGTTATGAACTTTAGTTTTGTCCCCAGCACCTCTTCCTTTAGTTCAGCATTAGACTTGCAAAATTATTTTTTTTAAGAGTGAAGATACTTTAGAAAAATGAAGTGATCTGTGGCTATTTCCATGACTCATGTGGTGGCTGCAACATAGGGGATTAGCTGCCCAGACATGACATTGGAAATATGGGTTCTGCAAAGGAGAGCATACCTTTATTCAGGTCTAACAGCATGATGGATTTGCTGTTTGGAAGAAAGGATTTGTTCAGTGACACTGTTGCAGTCGGATTATGTGACACCACATGGTAGCAGGGATAAACAGAAATCAAAGACAGGATCATGAATGGAAGAACAGTGAAGCTAAAAGCTTCAACAGAGACACTCTGAAAAAGGATATGGAAGAGACCTAAACAGCATGTATCTCCAAGTAACACGTGCCAGAAAAACGGAAGTATTGTCAAAGAAGGGGTTTAATTCTGACAATCTCTAGCTGTGAAATAGCGGATGTGTTTCACAAGTTTTCAGTTAATTTGAGCAGATGAAACTACAGTGTGAAAGAACTCTGCCTTCCACACAAAAGTGACACGTCTAGCTGGCTGGCCCCAGGCTGGACACCCCAGGGGTAGGCAAGAAGTTTTGCTCATTCCCACACCTCCTGTCCTACAGAAATATCTTAATGATTAAGCTATCCCCATTCGTTTTTAGGCAGCCTTTAAAAGAGATGTAAATGGTGCCTCTTCCTTCTCTTCCCTTTCATGTGTTTCTAGAGCATCTCTGCCTTGGTGGGACACTCACCTGGGCGGTGGGAGGTGCTTCAAATCATTTCAGGTGGAGAAAGGCATGGAACTGCATCCCATGTGGAATACTCGACGCACTCAGAATTACATAACAAATATTATATGTAAAGAAGGCACTATTGCTTCCTCTGTTTATGTCTTACAGGAAATTACTGCTGTTCCACTTCTGAAGAAAATTTCTGGGGCAAACAAGTTACCCCAGACTGTCCAGAGGGAATTACCTACCTGGAGACACAGGTCGGGTGACTGAATCCAGGAAAGACAAGGATGTGAGATGGAAGCTTATTTCCACTTGTTTCTCACAGTGATTTGCGACAACATTCCTCTCTGAGCACTGACCATGAATCCCTTCCAAGGCATCTACCCCTTGGGATGCAGAGGACAGGCGCTGTAAGGTCTGCTGCTATGCACTCTTGTATGCCAGTAGGAACCTTAAAGCCAGACTATATACAAAACCACTCAGTTCTCCAGCACCCAAATCTGTTGGTGGACTTAAGCTCATGTCATTGTGTCGTGTCTCCCGGAGAACCCCTCAGGTTGGCATTGACACACCACATACAGAGCATACAGAAACCTACATTACTGCTGCTGGTGCCACATGTGGATTAAAATGTTTTCTGTCACCACTGAGGCTAGGCAGTTTAACATTCTTTGCAAAAGCTGTGTTTTCTTTCTTAAAAAGTATTAGGACACTTGCATTAAATGCTCCCTGATTTGCATAAAACTAAACTACCTTGTGCAGTAATTTTTGCTTTGTTTTCTTACGTATTATTTCTATTGTTGGCATAGTCTTTTGAGTCTGTCATCTATGCCTTGAGCATTAAAGAACTCACTGGGATGCCACTTATCTTAATCTTTTTTTGACATTTTTCATATACGAAGTTCCCTGCATAGTGACAGGTTCAGTATTGTTAAAAAACAGCAGGAGAAAAACCCAATTAAACTTGCAATTTTCCAAGGACCAAGGCACATACGCAATATGCCTGCCAGATGACTTACTCTGTCCTTGCCTGTATAGGACATACCTACAAGAAGACTTTCCCCTATGGGTACTGCACATCCTGTTTCCTAAAATTCTGCTACCTTTCTGCAGAACAGAAATATAAAAAAGACACGGCTTTCTTCACCTCATATATACATACTGAATTTACATGAACGGCTAACATTTCAGAAGACTCTCCAGATCTCTGAAAGCCACCCGTGTTTTCAGTTGCACCCTCCTTGTACACACAAAAAGAGTTACTGCTTACCATGTTCTTTGGGCTATTTTGGTGTGTAACTCCTCCATTACAAGAGGAAGACTGGAGAGACATTTCTGTTCACAGAACTGGACTCCTCCTTTGAGATCCCATCTGCACTTCAAAATTAATCATGCTAAGGAACTCCCAGTGTGATTCACAGTGAACCCAAACTCTGATTTATAGCAGGCCTAGACTGTAATTTGTCTCCCGCCACTTCAGCTGTCCACAGCTCAACACCTGGAGTAAGCAAGTCTTCTCCATTCCCTCTGTACTCAAAGGAGTATTTTTTTATATAGGTATCTTTCCACTTAGTGATTCATAAGCATCTCCTTTTGCAGGATGGGCTGAGTCATTTGCTGGATGTCTCTCTGTCTACTTATTAAGAGCCTAGATCGCTTTCTTAGACCAAACAGGTAACTTCAAAGCAATTAATGTTAGAAGAGATGGATCTCACCCTCAATTAAATCATTGTTTTCATGTCAGGAATGACACTACAACATAAATCCTCAGGAACTTGGGTAAAGTAACACTCCTCTCAGAGTCAAGAGTCCAAGAGTCCTAGCTGTTAATCTCTACTCCAAAACTATTTATGCACTTATAACTAGAAATCAATCGATAAAATGCATGAATACTGATAGGCGTGACACCTGTCTCCCAAACTGTGGCTCTCACCACTACCCAACAGTGTCAGGTCCCTTTTTCCCTGTGTCCCTGGAAGCTTCCACTCCTGGCTACCCAGTGGTCCAGCTGCAATGGCACAACTGCAGACAGCATTTGTTAGAGTGGTTACTGGCCCAGCAGAAAGGCACTTTCCATTTTGCCTGGTTGACGGCTGCATTATTACAAAAAGGAAAAGCATCTCCATCACTCCTCAATAAGAACATCAGTTTCCTATCCAAAGGCTCATCACTCGGGTCCATGAAATGGTTTTATGCCGCAAATCCCACTCTCACCTAAGCATCAAGAGGATGGGGAGGTTGTGAGACAATTCTGTTTTCACAGGCTGTTTCAATGTATCCTTACGGGCTGTCTACTGCTAACACCAATCCTAGATGCCTAAGGGTCCCTATTAAATTCAGAATGAAATAAAGTATCTAACATGATCTTACAAATTATGTTTCCAGAACAGGTGCTTAACATTGTGTCCAGCGTGAAACATGGTACAGAATTTGGGTGCCTGACCCATTCCTAAATGGCTGAATACATTTCCCTAGGAGCCTGGGGACACTTTGTGTGGAGATCACAGATAGGTGCTGATGATCCCTTTTACAGACAGTAAGTGCAAAGTCCACAAGAGAGCCCGTAGCAACCATATTTTCACTGGATCAAATGTGGTAGTTAGAACATTTTTCTAGATGCATTATCATGTAGGCTACCTACTGACCCTCAGATTTTTATATAAGAGTTAATTTTATCTATGATAAAGAAAAAGCATGGGCAACCAAATTGAGATGGATTTGCATACTGCCCTAAAATAGGCTCATACCATTTAAGTGAATTTCTTTGCTTTTTAAGTTAGCATCACTATTTAGGAAACGAATTCAGAGGGTTTGCTGGCTGGAGGTCTATTGGCAGAGGGAAAATAATTTTGATCACTCTTCCAGACAGCCTACAGACCTGCAAAACAGTGGTAATAAAACCTCCCAACAACCAGGTGTTATACAGCTCATTGCAGTACAATTTAAAGGAGACTAGGGCTGGAGGAGATTAAGGCATAAAATAACATTTAACATGGGTAACGCTTTTGAGGATCCTGCTGCACCAGACACCAGGTTTTCCTCCATCCTGTCTGGGGGGGTATATCTACAGCACAATTCAGCACAGTGGTACCCAAATTACCAACCTAGACTGTTTGCTGGAAACGGCGAGATTGTGTTATCATTATCATAGCCTAGATATTCTGCTCCCCAGCAAGAACAACTCCAACATTGTCCCAGCCTTCCTGCTCAGGAAACTGCAACCCTTCACCCACGCTATCTGGCACAACATCACTTTGTGCCCTGTGGATGGACCTGGAGCGTTACAGGAAGTACAGACAGTCATAAAGGAAGCAGAAATGACACCATCCCAGAAAAACTTGTCAGCCCACCACAGACTCTTACTTGACAGCAGAGAACAAGAGGTCCTGGAAAAGTTGTATGCACACGGGGAAATCTTCCTGGAGGTATCTCCTGAATGGGCAAGGACAGAACCAGCCAGGATCGCTTGCTGTAGTGACACAATCCCTTACCAAGTTCTCCTCACTTGAACTTTCTCTTGCTCCTGGAAACTTGATATCACTTTTATTAACCTAGGACACAGTTTAAGACTGATCAATAAACCAGACCAAACACATAAATCTTTATTCAAACATCTGAATTTGACAATCTACAAATGAATAGCACAAAGTAGCTGAAATCGGGCACCTACGTTGACGTCTAGAAATCCCCACAGGGCAGCATGCCTCAGCCTACAGTCTATAAAAGGTAAAAAATACATCACAATAGAAAAGCGGACAGTTTTCATATTACGCATTCAAAAGACGAGAATTGCATTTCAAAGGCCTGAATGCACTCCTAGCACAAGGGAACACAGCTCCTTTCACCTTCAGAAAGTGAAGCATTCGTTTATGCTGAAATCTTTCATCTGTGAAACCACTGCTGGAGTTACATAAAGCATTTGACTAAGGACACAAAAGCACATGAACCCCCGTGCTATATCTGGGTGACCACGTTTGCTCATGCAAATTGTATCCAGCAAACTCACTCCCAGATTTTGAGAAACATCAAGAAAAATGGTGTGTTTGGGGGGAGTTCATAACTTTAATATTCAGATACTTTTTTTTTTTTCAACTTTACTCCCAGTTACTAAACCCTGTGAACCAGGGTTGTTTGTACCAGCCTGAGATCCAAAACTGAGCCAGCAGAGCCAGCCTCACATCCACCCAGCCAGAACATCGCACCTGTACAAAACTAATGGCTCAGCATAACACAGGGTCTGAAATTCTGAAAAGATCAAAATTATATATATTAATTTTTGTACTTATATATTCACGTTTAATGATTTGGTTGATCTACTGAGACTAACGAACAGCACACTTTATTTAAATGTTTGCTGAGTTACTGGAGTTTACAATACAATCTGGGATCAGTCCTGCTTTGCGTATTCACATTATTAATAAACTATTCAAGTGTACTTTCCCTTGTGCAGGAGATATGTGCCAGGTCTACGTTCGAATTACACGTTTGTGAAGGCACAGACACAAAGACGAGCAACCGCAGTTTTCTCCTGCAAACTCTTTAAATTCTTTCATTTGGCGCAACATGAACAACAAGCTGTAACTATACCAAAGGTCAAGCATGTCAAATGAACCCAGGCATTCATATAAAAGCATTTCTAGCTTCCTGTTTAAACCTAAGGAGGAAAATGTGTGTGTAATTTGCAGAGTTAAATTGCTGAAATACATTCTTCTTTCCTCTGTATTTCTCAGTCTCAGAAACCACAGAGATTACAGGGAACGGGCTGCTCACTGAGTAGAATCATTGGCACTTTCTCAAGCACTAGCCTCAAAACCGCCTTAAAAAAGAAGGGAGAATATTATTTCTTCTTGAAAATACATGAAACAGGATTTTAATTTTTCTCCGGCATTCTTGCTTTTGGCTGATTCACTGCTGTACACAGATATGTTTATAAGCAACTGAGAACAATGTCAAGTTCATTCAGAATTGAGTTATTAGTTCAGCTAATCCTAAAGCTTTGGAGGAATTAGTACAGGGATTCAGAAAGGATAATGAAAGACTGTTTTAAAGAGTACCAATCAAAATATTTCTGAGGACCAGAAATCAAGGCATTTTCTTAAGACAACAAAACTGATAAAGAAAAATTTACCTTCGTAAATTTTAACACTAAAGCAGTCCTACAAGCACTTAAAATTCTGGTTAACCCAACAGAGAATTGCACTGAAATAAACCACTTTTAAAAATGATTATATTTTACTAATAAGCATTTTAATTAATTGATAATAATATTTTAAAATATTTTACAATAAAGTGGGCTATTTTATTATTTTCTATATTTTGCCTCACATTTTGCTGACAACTCATGTTGAATTCAGTAAGAAACATGTCTGTACAACCATACCAAATGGCTTACTGTATTTTTTAAATACTCGTAAGTGTGGAATCAAACATTAAACATGCAATTAAAATCAAAGTAATAATTCTATTTATCACAGAGCTGATCTTTTCTTAATAGATAGTATAGGTAGGATTCAACTCCACTCACTACAACAAAAGTGACTTCAATTTACAAATCTGATTCTTGAGAAGAATTTGGCTCCATATATATTTAAACAACTATCAACTTCAAACCTACATTATGTCCCACCATAATGTCCACAGTATTCCATAAGCAGATCTATTTTATTTGCAGTTATTTCTTCTCTTTTCTTGCCTTGCTGTAACAAAATACTTTGTTCCCAGTTAAGAAAAAAAAAAAGAAGTCTGTACCTCAAGTAATGATCATTTCCAAAAAAGATCATGTGTGTCTTATCAGAGATGTCTCCATTTGGACTACTAATTTCTTGAGAACTTTTGTTTGCAGTGAACCAAAATGCAGTACTTGAATGATGAGATATGGTCCACTAAAAGTAATAGTCTTTCTCTTCTAATCAAATAACATTATTTCAAAACTGAGTACAAAATCATAAATTAATTCAACATCCAAGTCTAAACTTTCAAAAGTATCTAAATATTAAGTACCTTAGCAGCCCAAATATGTTTTCAAATTAAATTTAGAAGTTTAAATGTCATTGACTATCAATGAGATTGAGAGTCTAGCAGGAAGATCTTGGTCCTTAAAAATTCAGTGTTATGGAAAACACCACTACATAAACACACACATTTTTAAAAGTCAAATACCTTTAACAATCCAACTACTAGTAAAAAAATCTCCTCTGAAAATGTGAGAAAGATGAACACAAACCAACTCAGTAACTAAGGTGCCTGAAGAAATAAGGTGGCAGTTTTTCTCCATGGGAGGAAATAGAGGGTACCTTTTGTTTTGAAGTACTTCCTTCTGCATAAAAGACACAACTATACCTTATAATAATATGAGGAAATCAATGAAATTATGTCTGAATATTGTTGTGCCAGAATATTGTTGAATATTTTTCTGAATAAATGTTGGGCCAGATTTCTAAAGATATGCGCTAAATCGAAATCAGCTTTGTCAGTCTTTAACTTCAACAAGAGTGTGTTACCTAGACATCTTTTTTAATCCAGTCTCAAGAGCAGCAGCTGGGATGTAGCAAAATCATTATTTGAATTCATGCTAACTTATCGTTAGAAAGAGTGGAAGGAATAATAGAAGATATTTAAAACTACTCAGGAAGAAAACAGAGGTGCGGTCAAACTTTGAGATATATTCTCATTGCATATAATTTAAGCAATTTATTCAACTGGAATTCAATCAGAAAATCATGTTTTTTCAGAGAAAGGAGAACTTATTCAGGTAAAATTATTAAGTATCTGTTTCCTAGCTTAGATTTGCTACAGGAAAGCACAGTGCAGACCTACCAAAGTATCAGAAGGGTGTCTTTTCAAGCCAGCAGACCTATCTGCGATATTGTCTTAATGGCTAGGAGGAGGAAAGGGGAGAGAGCAGCAGCAACAGCTACAGGTTCCCTTGACAGGGATTTTCTAACTTTATTATTTAAAAGTCAGCTGCCTAAATGTCAGCTAGTCCCCTGGGCTCCTTCCTAGTTGAAAGAGAGAAGAGGCACCTCCCAAAGGCAATTTGCCTCATCCTAAAGAATATATCTAAGTCAGGTTCAATGAATCACTCTCCCGTTTCTTTCTTATCCTATGGCTATGAAAGGAATGTGACAAGTAAATTTTAGATGCCTGAGTTTCGTAAAATGAATCCTGCCCTAAATGTAATTTTTCACTCCACTCTGAAACTTCACATAGGGATTTTCCTCACCATAGTGGTCTTTGGGTCTTGGTTCCCTTCCTTGCCACGGCTGCCAAGCTTCATGATGCCTGACCTGACCTCACTCATCAACCTGAGCCAAGCCCACGGGAAGATCCTCTTTGCTGTGAGCGATCTTTGGGTCAGACCTTAAGGGAAAAGCAGTCCAAGGGCAAAGGCACCCATCAAGATTATTACAGAACAGCAAGTCAGTTTGCTGCAGTCTCTGCAGGAAAAGTTCTCCCTTCAATCTTTAAGACAGAGCGAATGTATTGATTAGCCCACTTCAGTCCAGAAAGTCAGCAGCTTTTTGACCTCGTACCTTGTACTGTCATATATAACTTGATAAACTGCATGGAAATTGCTCCATATGGTTGTCATTCACTTCTGGCCAGTAGAAAGGCGAATTAGAAGTGCAAGACTTTCTCAGAAACCTGCATTGCAAGAGCCTTTCTGCAATAGTCTGAGGAAAAATGGACTTTCAGCCTGAATTCTAGAATTCCCTCTATTCTGCAACTAATCAGAATTTTATTAGATTTGGGCAATACATAGAGGTTGTTTAAATGTGCCCATGCTTGTTATTGAGGCAAAATCACATGGTTAACTAAATAATATTTTTTTGCTTCTCCTGACAAGAGGATCAGTTAAGCACACAGTCAACTATTTCTAGTATCATACAGCAACGTCATAAGAAAGTAATTATAGAATGTAAGAAAATTTTCTCAAATTTTCCATCATAAGATTAATGGCAAAGATTTCTTACTGAAAAGGCTGTGCATCAGAATAGCTTGTATCATTCACAATTTTGGGGAAGAGGAGCCAGAAGATAAAACAATCTGGAAAATATATTATCACCAAGCAGAAGCTGTCAGTCATGGTACTGCACTGAATATTATAAAAATGCCAAAAAATTGGATCCTGACTTGAGAACATCCATTCTCTTTGTGTATATGAGAAAAACAAAGCTGCTATACAGATAATTTACTGATTTTCTTATATTAAGAGAATTCTCATTGGAAGGCAGTTTTTATCAGAACAGGAATCTGAAATATGGAAACTTTTTTTTAGGTTATAGTCACCTGAAGTGAATGGGTAAACAATAAAATCCTCAAAAACTACAGAAGCCTACCAGAGAACATCCAACCCTGCACATTCAAAAGGCTAAGAATAGGAATAAAAAGCACCACTGCACTTGAATTGCAAAAAAAAATGCCATATAAAAAACAATAATTTTGTGTAGAAAACCCATCCACAGTTTAAAATCATTTCTAAGCAGCTCAAAGGATAAACAATTCACACTTTTAGTTCAGCATATGCTCCTATCCATCTATGTATATGAACCTATATAAGTTCAACAGACCAAGGTGAACTTCATTAAATCAAACTTCGATATTCTTTACATAATTGAATCAAAACCCAAGGATCTCTATCACTTTCTTATCAGGATTAACAGGATACAGCCACAGTAAAATGTACCATTATTGTAATTTCATCATCACGCAGTGCCATGCATTTACTATTATAATGTAAAATACCACAAATATTCAAATCACTCAGTTCAACGCTGAATTTAACACCAAATAAAAATATTAGCAAAAGGAATAGAAAGCAGTAAATTACTTCTAAAGCTATTCTGTCTTTTCCACAAATGCGGAGTAAATGGGTGATTTAGATGTCAAATTGGATTCCATTTTTTCTACTAGTACACTCGTAAAGAACATTTAAGTTTTAAAGCTAGTCAAATAACTGTGAAGTACTTCTTATGGTGTATTTATTACTTTTTCTCTTCTACATATATATGTGTAACTGTTATACTACTCAGTTGCATTTTTAATACGAAGGCTAATTATGTTAGTACAATATCGTGTCACTCTGTGCCATGTAGTTGAGTTTTAAAAGTCTTGCGCAGCTTTTGTTAATAAATTCCAGCTAGTTTATATCCTTTAAAGTAGATATTGTCATCCCAGGACAGTTCATCTACCTTAAGTACCTGTCTCCAACAGTCTCGCATAGCAACTGTTTAGAGAAAAGACAAAAATACAGGGCATGAATAAAGAGATTTCTCCACGCTACACCTCTCAAGCAACCAGCAGAGCTCTTGCAATGTCCTCTGCAGGAGGTCACATCCAGAACCTCTCCTCCATTAATTTAGGAGCTATTAACCCACTTATTAACCTATTTATCCTAGTGTAAATGTAGATAACAGGTGTGATGGATTCCGTATCTTTCGTTCAACATTTGCTGCTTAATTCATGTTAATACAGCATACCTCTAGAGAATGATTGGGTCAGGTCAACTTGTTTGGAGAGGGAGACTTCTCCAGCACTGGTATGCCACTGAGGGAGAGGAGGCTGCAGGGTGGAAGAATGTAAAAGAAGAAAGAACAAGGAAGAAATCAGAAAGGAGGAAGGATGAGAAGAAGACAAGACCAAAAAGAAACAATAACAGCAGGAGAATGAATATCCAGGAAAGGAAGCCTACAGCACAGCGGAAAGACTCAGGGCATGATGTTGCTTGAAAAACTCCACAGTGGAGCACGGGCTGGCACAGCCAACCCTCAAAGGTGACAGGGTGACCAGAAAGTCTGTACAGACTGGGCTACAACCTGCTATGCCTCTGAGTTGACTGAAACTACACTTGGAAGCCAGAACTTGCCTTCAACGTTGCATTGAGCAAGGGAAGATTTTTTTCTTAAGATATTTTTTCTATTCTATTTCACCAAGTCACTTAATTTTCCTAAAAAAAAAAAAAAAAAAATTTAAATTTACTTTTATTCTCAAAAAAATGTCTTTTTTACTTTAAAAGCCCTTGTGGCCTTCAGGGAAGCTCACTATACAGAAAAATCCTCAGCAGATCCATTCCAGTGCTCTGGCTAGTTTCATTAAAAATAGTTAATAAAGGGGCTTTTAAATAATGGATCATAGAGTCCAACACAGACGATATTTATTACTGCATTCCTAAGCACATAGGAGCTGAAGGCCTCCTTTTTATCAGTGAAATGAGAGTATAATCCATGCTTTCACCTTGTCTGTCAATTGCTGCTAGTCTTCTCTCAGGACACTGGGACGACACTACAGCCATACGCATGATTTGCATTACTGATATAGAGCCCACAAACGCTGCACCACGGTCTACAATGCAGAGAAGCTATCTATGACACATGTGATCAAACACGGTACTGAAAAGACATAAAATAAAACACCCACTTGAACTTCCCAAAAACACCCTTATTAAAAAAAAAAATGCTGAAGTAATACCAAATTACTTTCGATTTTTATTTCCTGAAATGTTAAAATCTTGATTGGAACAAACCAGTTACATAGGAACTACAGTGAAAACAGATTGTATACTTCAAACACTAAAATATTCATATCTGATTGTAATCCATCTCCCCGCTCATGGAACAAGGCCTTCAGGGAGCATGACAAATCTGCATCATCTTTTTAAATGCCAATTTTGTAGTTTGACCTCTAGCTTAGATATCAGATAAAAATCACACATAGCCACGAAGTCCCTAGCAATTACATCAACGCAGATACTGAAAAGAATCATTTTGTTGAGTGAAAGTCATCATGAACTTAGGCAAACATAAGAATTTGTTCCACATCTACCTCTCCCCACTTAAACGGAACTTAAGTAATGCACTGCAAGTCACTTTAGGAAATGTTTACGGCTCATTGTTGCTTTATGTGAATTTTACTTCGTTTGATCACATAAAGACCTTTTTGGTAAGTTATATGTGCATTTATAAGGCACTTTCAGATCTAAGGACGAAAAGCACTAGCTAAAAATATTTATCATTGCTACTGCAAAGGATTTGGAAAACACGAATCTTTTTGTTTGTGTGGGACATAAAGTATATACCAGGGCTACAGAACACGGCTTTAAATACTAACATAGAGTCATTACTGAAAATTTCAACACTAATCTAATGAAATAATCGATACTGAGAAATTACACACCTATATTTTGCAAGTAACCCATACAGTTTCTTATTTAGTAATGCTTAAGTTGGAGATATCAAACTAGAATCAGTTTCCAGAAAGTGTGGAATCATAGCATCATAGAACGGCTTGGGTTGGAAAGGACCTCTAAAGATCACCTAGCTCCAACCCCCCTGCCATGGGCAGGGACATCTTCCACTAGACCACATTGTTCAAAGCCCCATCCAACCTGGCCTTGAAGTTTCCAGGGATGGGGCATCCACAGCTACTTTGGGCAACCTGTTCCAGTGCCTCACTGCCCCTATAAAGAAGAATTTCCTAATATCTAATCTAAATCTACCCTCTTTCAGTTAAAAAATATTTTTCTCCAGCTACTCTTCAGGTAATTATCACAAATAGGAATTATATTCATATTCAAAACTCATCCCTCTGGCCAAGAAAAGGCAGTCTTGTGTCTGCAGGTCATAACTCTGGACTGAAAGGTTATGAGAAGACCCTACACCGCCACTAGAGCACCAAACAAAACTTTCGCCAGGGCTCACCAGCTCTACCCTCCTCGGGCCAAGCACGGCCCCTGGGCTTTCTCTAGATCTGCCAACACAGTTCTAGGCCCTGTCTCCACAATGGAGTTTAGCAGTGAATGATCTTAAAGCCTTTTGTTCATGTTGCTTATGCTTCACTAGGAAGGCTGTAAAGCTGCATGTGCAGTACTGACATGGTTGTTTTGGCCTACTTTGTTCCTATCAGCACATGATGCCACATTTAATACAACTCTAAATTTGGAGTCATTTTCATACAGCATGGATTAAAAAAGTATGAGCAGTGAATTTCAAGTGCTTTCCCACAGATGGCAATGCGGTGCAAAATGCTATCCTATTTTCCCACACTCACATAAGAAATGTCAAATACACTGGAGATTTTCCTCTGCAGAAAAGAAAAATGCAAAGAAGTTAGAAACAAGTGCCTTCATGGAGCTCAGCAACCCCCATTTTGTTACTTGTTATACAACCATGTTTATTGCAAGCCAGTGGGGTTGATTCACTGGAATGTGTCACTCCAAACCACCATATTTTGCAATCTCTTACTGCCATCTTATGCCATTTTTTGTCACTGCACAACCCACGACATACTAAAAATTGTCAAAGAAATGCTTTCTCACACGTAGCATTTCCTTTCATAAGTGTATGTCATCCTATCAGCTCATTATCATCTGGCCGTCATTTCTGCACCCCCAATTCCAGAAGAAAATATTGAACACTTAATTCTCTTTGAAGTTGATGAGAACTGAGAACCCGCAGCACCTTTGACGATGATGTTAGAAAGGCTAATAACAAGCTCTCCCCTTCAAAACTACTTCTTCAGTTGCTCACTGCTTTTCAAACGTGCAGCTTGATTCTCATTTGCACTGACTGACTCCACATTTCCCATTCCAGTACTGTGCAAGGACTACAAAGTAAACAAAGATAGGCCTGTAGTCTTCCTTCTGCAAAAAAAGATGCATATAAACAGCGAAAACAGATTCACAGTATACATTACTCATGCAAAAATAATTTGCAAATGTCATAGCATTAAATGATAGAACACCAAAATGGTGAGACACAAGAAAAAATAGTGGTCTATAATAAGTTTTACATTTAAAACAGTTTATTTCTGTCAAAAACTACATTAAATGACATTTTGCACTTCTGTGGGTATCATCCTTCTCTAATTCCATGACAAACTTCCAGTTCATGGTAAAGGAATGCCGCTGGGCACCTTACCAGCAAAGCACGAAAGTTCAACTTTAAGATTTCAAGTGGGTTTTCCCCTTTTCTGGTCCCATCAACTCTAACAAATTTTCCACCAGCTAAGATATTTCCCCAGCACTATCTGTAAAAACTACTCCATTTAGTTCTGCTCTAGACATTGATAATTAGGGTTTAGTAAAGGAAGTATCTTGTGGTTGATATACTAGAGCAAATAGGTCCATTTCTCTCTCATTCTCTTCTCCCACTCAGTTGTGGTTTTGTTCTTCTTATTGCCGCACTGATAAAAATTAAAATAGAGCTCGGCTTCTCAGTATGGCCAACGTAAACGAACCTTCTAATGCAAAACATTTCTGCAATCACATTTTATGCCGCATAAACCCCATTTTTGTAAAATGCATTGACTTAAACCGTTCCCAGCTATTATAATCCCAAAGCACAAAGTTGCAAGGCAACTAACATTTGTATTGATTTTTCGATATGTGCTACCATAACTCCTTTTAAACACACTTCAGTGATCACTCCTAATGACAATGCAATCAAATGAAGGCTGCAAAGTATTTCATTGTTTGGCTTTCCTTGATGCTGGAGCAATTGCTCTATCTCACTTAATAATACATTCACAGGAGAATCAACTAATGCAGTAGGACCCTACCATCTAAAACCAAAATTATCCATGCTCAGGTTCCTGAGAGACTAATATTACCCAAAAAAGGACAAATCGATGTGGTAGTCTTGACTCTTACATATAATTTGGCCCCTGTCACAACTCTCTGCTCGGTGGCATACTCCAGTGTGGGGGAATCTAAACAGTTATAAGCCGTCACTTTCTGCTAACTTGCAAGGAGAAAGAGTGCAGAATCTAACCTTGAAAATTCCCAAAACATGCCAGATTGGTATAAACAGAACCATATGGTTACTCTTGCAATTATCCATTTTCCTTAATATTTGTGTAACTCCCTGTGGTCTGTATTTTTAAACATAAGAGACCTAATTTACCATTTCAGGTGCAAAACAGGCCCCCTACTGTATAAAAGGGATACTAGAGTTATATTCAAGGTCATTAAAAATATTGGCTCTTTTTTTTCCAAATCTAAACCCAGTTAGTTAATGATCTTATTACTACAAAAAAGAGGAAGTTTAAATATAGAGAAAAGTGGTGTGGATTAAGAAGGCCAACCTACTTCTTACTGATAACTCTGGTCTTCTGAAAACTGCAGGAAAGTACAGTCAGCAGATACGAAGTTCAGCTAATATTAAAATAGAAAAAAATACTTAATTTTTTAAACACAATGTAATACCATAGAGTCATAGAATAGTTTGAGTTGGAAGGGACCAAGTGACCTTTAAAGCTCATCTAGTCCGACCCCCCGCCATGAACAGGGGCATTTTGAGCAAGACCGGGTTGCTAAGAGCCCCATCCAGCCTGGCCTTGAATGTTTCCAGCAATGGGGCATCTACCACCACCTCTCTGGGCAACCTGGGCCGGTGTTTTACCACCTTCACTGTAAAAAACGTCTTCCTTATATCTAGTCTAAACCTCTTTTACTTTAAAACCATTGTCCGTTGTCCTGTCACTACAAGCCCTGCTAAAAAGTCTGTCTCCATCTTTCTTATAGGCCCCCTTTAAGTACTGAAAGGCTGCATTAAGATGCCCCTGGAGCCTCCTCTTTCCAGGCTGAACAACCCCAGCTCTCTCAGCTTAATATGATATGTATATTTCTATGTGATATGGGGAGATAGCTTTTTCAGAGGGGAATTCAGCTTCAAGTTAGGTCTACAGACATTATAGTACAGAGACCTATGATAAAATAACTTGCCAGCTTAACTTCAAAAGTAAGAAAATACATACTTTAAACCAAAGATTATGCATTTGTAAAGCTGACAGGTGTGTGTAAAGTGCCTATGGAATTTTAGGTTAAAAAAAAGTTTCACAGTACAGAGAAAAATAAAGGAGTCTATTGCACTTTAAAAATACAATTGATTGTTTGGGGGAAAAAAAAAAAGAAGTCTTTTTCTATGTATTTTGCAAGGCTTTTGAACTGATCCTGATGATTTCTTATTTTATGTAACTGCTTAAAACTGTTAGTCCCTCAGGGTAAATAATTACAACGTCAGTCTGTTCCACTTCACGGCTACTTCACAACTGCTTAAAAGTTTCTTTATGAATCAGTTGCCTCTGCCTCTGAATTAATTTTACACTTAATAGCAATATTGCAACTCTCCAGATTTATAGTCCAAGCACACTCACAAACATTCTCTTGAGATACACAGCTTTCAGATAATAAATCTCTCTGTCTTGGTAGAACTGTTGCCCTGACACCGTCTGCTTTGACAGCTCTTTTTCTGTCATCCCTTTTTCTGGCATTTGCTATGCATTGTCCTACTGTTTCTGCAGGACTTACCTGTTCCATTTCTCTCTCTGGTGCTTAGACATTTTTGATTAGGGAGCCTTCAGAGCTCTTCAAAAGCATTTTTATAGGCAATTTTTCCTGTGAACATTTTCTTGCTGATCTTTGAACTGTAATTTGTTTTTTCTGTTGCTGTATCCCTTATACTTCCACTAACCGAGTTGCTGTTGCAATTAAGCTATCCTAAAACTATCTCAGACATTCCTGCAAAATTATTGAAATACCATTTGTTCAAATCTCCTGTTACTAAGCGATCTACTTCATGTGTTTAGTTACTCATTCCCAAGTCACATTACACTACTTCTATTTCAAACCCTAGAAAAATCTCCACTAACCAAAAATAAACATAGTTCCCAACTCTTCCACCCATTGGTAGTTGCATGGTTTAGGACCAGCCAGCAAGCTGACTGTCCAAGGATGGAATTTTAGGTTTAACTGCTATAACAGGCATTTGCACTTGGGAGAAACCACGTTGCTGCACCAAGTGTCTGCTCTGGACTCAGGAACGTGAAGGCGCCTTATACAGCATCCAACAACAGCAACATCGCCTCTTCACTTGGGTCGTGTAGGGTGGTAACTGGGGCAGGTGCTCAGGACCCTTGCAGAGAGCTTACAGGTTTGGGAAGAAGGCGCAGGCACCTAACTTCCCCTTGTGTTTAGAAGGAACACTGAACTGTTTTTTCTGCCAGAGAAGCTGTCTCTAACAACACATATGGAAAACATTTTAAAAGATTAATATCAGGCAGCGAACACCGGTATTATCACTCTACAGGGTTTCACTCCAAACCCCACCGCTGGATATAGTCTGAGCACTATTCTAAGCCTTTAATATTAGGCTTAACTTTGCAAAGGGACCAAGGTTAGGGTTTCTAGGGAAACCTTTTCTAAGGAAGGACATGAAGAAGAGTGTGGTAACACAGTAAACCTAGTCCTACAAGGAATTTCAGGAATGTGGGGAAAAGCTGTAAAAGGTAGTGAAAAACACATCAGCTGGATTGAGCAGCATGAGCTGGGAAAACGAGGGAAGCAAAATCCACAGGATACAGCCAAAACTCAGGGTCTTCAAAGGCGAGAATTTGAATTTTAATCAAGGAAAACTGGAAGGGGGAAAAATGAAAGTTTGCCATAAATAGAGAGAAAGCATTATTTTATGTTGCTTTTTCCAGTAAATTCTTAGGTATTTAAAAAAAAAAAATGGCTCAAAAGTTAGGAAGACATTTCTAACTCTGTTTCACTTACCCTTTTTTGGTTGTCACTGTCTGCTTTTTTCTGATTTTCATTCCCCTGAGTACCTGCACTGGTCTGAATCTCCCACCTCTGCTTCCTCTTCTCATCCAAATTCTTGCATGCCATATTTTGGCTAGTTACTGAATTGCCACACCCTCCCATAGCTATTCTTATATCTCCCATTTACAGCACCTACAGCTTAATCTTTTAAAATGTGTATATTTAAAACAAGTATCTGTCATAAGCTTAACATGCATCTTTACAGCTGTTTAGTATATTCACCATTTCAGATCAATAGGCATCATTGTCAATAACCTCAGTCATTAAGAAGATCCGTAATAAAACCAATGTTATACCTTGCTGCAAATATCAAAAATATGTGAGGCCATTTAGTGAAAAAAAAAAAGGTCCAAAAACTGGCCTAGTTTTAAAGTGATCCATTTTTTACGTTTTCCTCCCCCACCAATGGTGTAACAGCAAGATCTCATCTGAACTGACTTGGGAGCTTGGGAATGAAAAATTGACGAGAGAAAATCTTCAGTCTGTGCATAGTTGAACTATGGATTTCCTTGATGCAGGAGATTCAAATTATAGTGTCAATCCTAAAATGACTGCCTGGGTAATTTTATGAAAGCTATCATGTGTTGCATTGCATACCCACTTAATTTTATGCTTCAGGACATTAAACTGTACCATGCCCTGCTGAAAAAGAAGCTGATTTTTGTTCATGTCATGGTGCTGTTACACTGGGATAGGTTCATTATAGTTAAATAAATAAACAACATGTAAAGGAATTAGTAATTTTTAATAATTAAAAAATATTTTCTAATTCAAGTTTAGATAGACAATTTTAAAGTACTGATTTTTAAAAGCTATCTATTTTCTATGGTGTTACTTCATTTATATTAACAGAAATGCAAGCAAGCAGACAAATTCCAGAAATAGGACACGAAGAAGCTGCCCTGGGGAAAAAACAGCCCTGGGCCCACACACTTGATAGCTTACTGACAGATCAGACCACATCTATAAGCAAATAATAGGGTTTAAGAAATGAGCCCCAGAAAGAAATCCACTTGGGATAAAAAATCCTTTCCTTTGCATTTTGAAGCTGGGATAAAGGTCTCTGCAATCCACTGTGAAAGAGGGGAGTCAAAGAGATGGTGCATGGGGAACCTTGTTTGAAATTAAGGAACTGTGCTTGTGGAAAGAGGGAGGTTACAGCCTCTTAAAGCAGTGTTTCTTGGTTGTTGCTGACTATAATTGTTGAGTTAGTGCATTCCTCGAATCTCGGGCCAAAAGCAAACAAGAGACAGAGAGGACAGCTAAGGCAACAGCAAGTGAGAAAAATCTCTAATCGCAAAGGGTCTTTTTAGAAGCGGCCAGCCTAGAATATGCCAATGACTGCTTGGAAAAGGATAGACTTGTTAATTTCTAGCCTCTTCTAATCTGCATTTTCTGTTAATCTGGGTGGCATATCATTTCTTGGGGTTTTTAGCAATAACTAATAAATACTTAACTGACATGGTCTTCTAGAAGTTCGGTCAGCACAATTCTAAACTTCTGAAAGCTGTATGGCTTCTTAAGGATGCTGGGAGATGAGGATTTCTTTTGGCCTTAAAATCCAGCATTCTGTAATTCTCCCCAATTGTACGGTTGCCTCCACAAAGCTCCTTTAAAGTGTTCCTGTCGAACTTGTAATTGCTCTAACTGTCAGATTCCTGGTGGTCAAATTACAGAGGTATATTACCTTGCCAAAAAGGAGTATTTGTGGGCAGTTAAGATGTTAGCACTGCTTATATATGAGAAGTACATCTATGTGTGTTCACTCAAAGTTATTGTGAACTTCTAAGAACATATAAATTATAGACTGGAAAAAATACATATTATTTCCTTCATAATTCACAAAAGCTCAGATAACATTTTAAACAACAACAAACTGAGACTTAATATTAAAATTATTACGTGTATACATTTTAATTAAGAGTAGCTTATAGTACCTTAAATTGCACTTTCATTATCAGATCCTGCAGGATTACTCTCTTTAAGTTATTAATTTATTTATAATTTATTTTTTAAATATTGCTTCTTTTGACACATACATCTTTTTGAAAATATTGATTGCTTACAGATAATAACTCCAGGCCACCTCCTCACAAATGCAATACCAAAGAGCACTTCAAGGGGTCATTTAGCCTTTCTATAATGTTCACACCCTTGAATAGCAACTGTGACTTTTTTCACTTTTAGGTGCTGCTGAGCACAGAACAATAGACATTTTGGTGACATCTACCAGAGACCAGATTTAAATCCTAATTCTACTAGCCTTAATCTAGTTTACTCTGACAGCATTATTAATATCAGTATGTTCCATGATCATAGAGTCATAGAATCATTTCAGTTGGAATAGACCCTCAGGGTCTTCAAGTTCAACCATAACCAAACTCTAGCACTAAACCATGTCTCTAAGAACCTCATCTAAATGCCCTTTAAACACCTCCAATGATGGTGACTCCACCACCTCCCTGGGCAGCCTGTTCCAATGCCTGACAATCCTTCCCATGAAAAAATCTTTCCCCATATCCAAACTGAACCTCCCCTCGTGCAACTTGAGGCCATTTCCTCTTGTCCTATCTCTTGCTACTTGGGAGAAGAGACCAACACCCTCCATGCTACAACCTCCTTTCAGGTAGTTGTAGACGACAATAAGGTCTCCCCTCCGTCTCCTTTTCTCCACGCTGCACAGCCCCAGTTCCCCCAGCCACTCCTTGTCTGATTTGTGCTCCAGGCCCCTCACCAGCTTCGTCACCCTTCTCTGCACTCTCTCTAGTATTTCAATGTCCTTCTTATGATGAGGGGCCCAAAACTGAACACAGTATTTAAGGTTTCTTTCAGTTGTGGCTGAAGACAACCACAGATTCCTAACTGATTTCAGCAATAACTGTATTAAATTCTTTAGTTTTACAGAAATGGTCAATAATGATGTTACAATGTGGTTTCTTGTACTGTGGGTTTTCAACCAGTAGACTAAATCTATCAGCTCACTTCATCAACAGCTAGCTACAGTCAGAGAACAGAGAACAATTTCACTGCTCACATCATATGCTAAAATTGACTCAGAAAACCAGAGTAAATAAATTTCTGCTTTTATTAATAGGACCAATCTAAAACTAGAAGAAGTCAGATCACATCTGAGCCCAGCCTGAGTCAGTGGTTTTGCATGGAGTTGAGTTATCTCTAAAATCACTTTATCTTGTCAACTCACTATTTAGGAGGAAGCCTACAAGTAAAAGATATTAGGGATGTCTTCTGAATCTGTGAGACACTGAGCTGTTTAAAGGAAGGTAAAAGCGTGATGAACTCATTCTTACTTTCCAGCAACACTGCCACTTCCCGTACTCAGGCTGCAAATCCTTCTCACCGGAGTCTGTCTTCCAACAAGCGACATCCAGAGCAGAGACTCACTGACCAACACCCTGAGCTACAGAAATTGTTAACAGCCCTTGGAAGTTCTGTAGGCAAGATCAGAGTGAGAAGACTGGAGGCTTTTCTGTTTATCTATAGACCTCTGTGCATTATTAGAGGGAAAACCTTTGTTTTGCTTTAAAATTCTCACCAGCCTCACCTCCTGCAAGCCCTGGTATATTCCCCAAAAGCCTCAGCAAGTTTGTCAGTCATTCGCATTAATCCATGAAGGGGGAAAAAGCCTCCTGAGGACACACATTTCCTTCAAATCGCAGATTTCATGGAAATCATGGAAGTTCTACACTGGTTTCCGCTTACCCAATAAATTTTGATCTTGGAAATAAAACACCAGCAGGGGTGGGGCTACCAATTTTGTTCTCTCTTTCTTCCATGCATGTTCCTTCTTAAAAGATAAAAACTGCTCATGTAAACAGGTAGTGTTTGGTGATCAGACTCTGGTGATCATTACGAAGTTAAGAATTCAGTAAATTGGAATTCTTACAAATGTTTAATTTTGAAGAATTTGCTATTTTCCCAGATCTAACCTTCCCAATTTTGAGTCTCATATGCTTTTGAAAAGGTAACCAATCTGGCTCACAGTGACTGTTTATTTGCCCTACAGAGTGATTGTCAACGCCATGTAAGAAGTGGGTGACCAACCAACTTTGCATAAAAACACGGTAAGGAACAACTAAGTAAAACGTAGATATGACATAGGGCCTCCATTCATTAAATGTTTTACAGTACGTGGGAGGACACATGACAGAAAGACATCAGTCAACATGGCTACTGGAAATTGTCCTGTCACAAAAAAAAAAGCATTTGGCAACAGCTTCACCAAAGATTTCCTTGTCACACACATTCCAAACCTGAAAAATCGTAGCTCACTAAATAAACCCAGCTCCATTGCTAAATGTCATATGTAGCACTTTACTGCTACTATATAGAAATAGATCCAAACATCAAACCATCTGTTTTTTACGGAAAAAACAAATCCCACACACAATTTAACACCTTCTCCATCTCTTCAGTCTGTAGTTAAGTGTTCAATATTTTAATTCAACTATAAGGCAGCAGAATGGTATTCACAATTAAGTTAGCTTTTCCGACTCTGCAACAGTTTAATCCATCACTTTCAAAAATGCTTCCTACCCAAGCCATAAGTCAGAAAAAGCTTGTTATCCATAGATTTTGCTTTATATTCAAATTCTGAGTCACAGCCTTTCAATATCCTTAAACTGGAGCTTTGGAAAGTACCCTTCAAAAGTGTAAAGTAAAAATGCGGCTACAGTTATTAAATTATCCTTACTGTATGATGTTCTTATAGTGCATGCTAACTACTCAATAACACTTGACCTTGTTTCACAGAAAGTGATTTTCCATAGATTAATATGTATCTAAGGTAATTTTATAACTGGCCTTGGAAAAGGTCTTCTAGGATTCAACCAATTAAGCTCTAAAATTATGACACCTTTTTGTAATATTTCTACAAGACAGACTATGTTCCCAGAAAGTTAAACATCATACAGCATAGAATTACGAAGTGCATAACACATATGAGATTTCATTGCATATCTGCATATACATGTACAACTACTCTAAGAGATTTTGTCTGATACAGGCAGTCTTTCATAAAAATGCAAATAACTTCTAATAAACAGTTAAATCACAATAGTCTTGAATACACAAACAAACCTGGAGAGTACACAATTTGGCTTCATTACATTATCCAACACTTATTTAAAAGCTTTATTGATGATTTCTTGATAAGCAGCATTCAATATTTAGAGTGTGTCTATTGATACTGTTACATATTTAAGTAAATCCTCTGCAAACATCTTGCCTAAAAAAAGATTACTCCAGACTACTTTCAAAAGCATTTTAACTCCCTGTTTAACGAAATAATTTATTTCTGAGGAATATACACTTATAATTCCACCTGTACTCATTTTTCTTTTATATTTTATTTCTTAAAGTCTGCAGTGCCCAGAATTTACTCATGTAAGCCCTTGAATTGATTTATGTTAAGCAACTAGGCATCAATATTTCTGGATTCTGTTCCAAGCTGCTTCTTCGTCTTGTCATATAACTTGGATCAAAGTTGGTTAGACTCAAAATTTTAGGTGTTTCTACTTCTGGTTATTCATGCTGAGAAGCATGGAGTGTCATCTCCAGAAGTAATGAATATCTAAGAGCTTCAGTCCATTTCATTTGAAGCTTTAAGTGTTCAGCAAATCTGGATAGAGAAACAGATTCAAAGGCAGAAGACTCAAAAAGTCATGAGGAATGCAAAAATCATTGGCACCTCTTAAGGCAGATGGGATATTTATGATGGGAAAGGAAGTTTGTACAGAATCTCTCTAATGAGTTGACATAAAGCACACTGCACACCAGGCAGATTAATTAAGGGAAATAAGACAGGGCTTCAATTCCTGTAATATTTCTCTCTCCTGACACCTCCAAGGAATCTGCCTCTGACTTCTAAAATCAGGTCTTGATGTCTTTACATGTCATGTTTTCATCTAGAAAGAAACTACAGCAATATTTATCTGTCTCAGCTCACACAGACTTTCCAACATTTGCAAGGTGAATTCTAAAAGTTGCAAGACCTTGTATAAACATACAGTATCACCAGCTTCCACCAGCTGTGCCAGATCCCAAATTTCAGGTAATCAGAACACATTGTACCACAAATGTGAACAGGACCAACATATCCAGTGTCCTCCCAAAAATTCTCGTACAAAGAAGACCAGACACACAGAGCTAGTCACTGAGCTAGTCATAGTCACTCAGACAGGCTGGAGAACCGGGCTGAGAGGCATCTCATGAAGTCCAGCAAAGTGAAACACCAAGTCCTGTATCTGGGGAGGAACAACTCCATGCACCAGTACACAACAAGGGCTGGCTGGCTGGCTAGCAGAAAAGGCCTTGGGGGTGTTGGTGAACAACAAGTGAACCATGCACCAACAGCATCCTGGGCTGCATTGGGAGGAGCATTGCCAGCTGGTCAAGAGAGGTGACCCTTCTCCTTTGCTCAGCCCCTGGATTGCTGTGTCCCGTTCTGGGCTCCTCAGTGTAGGAGAGATGAAAAGAGTCCAACAAAGGCCACAAAGAAGATGAAGGGACAGCAGCATCTCTCCTATGAGGAATGGCTATAAGAGCTGGGACTGGGAAAGGCTCAGAGTGGTCTCATCAATGTATATAGATGCCTGACGGGAGGGAAGACAAGGGAGCCAGGCTCTTCTCAGTGGTGCCCAGTGACATGACAGGATGCAATGGACGCAGACTGAAACACATGAAACTCTACATGAACATAACAAACCACTTTCTTTTTGCTGTGGGTGTGGGCAAACAGTGGCATGGGTTGCCCAGAGAAGTTCTAGAGTCTCCATACTTTGAAATATTCAGAACCAAACAGGACATGGCCCTGGGCAGCCTGCTCTGGCTGATCCTGCTTGGTCAGGGGGCTAGACCACCTCTCAAGAGTCCTCCTCCCACCCCAAGCATCCTGTGATTCTCTGAGAAGACAAACTGCACCCCTCTGCCTTTCCTAAGGAGAGGCCAGCACTAGCAGGACTTGCCCAGCAGGCATCAGCAAAGCCAACGTGTGACCTGCAAGACTCCTCCACAGAGAACCAGCAGCATTGATGCTAAAGTGGCTTTTAGTCACCCCTGCCAAGGACCTGCCACCAGCGCAGGATGTGCTGTGGCACAACAAAACCCAGCCTGCCCTCCACAGACAGGGACTCCAGCCCTCTCTCCAGCGCCCCTCCTCACACTCTCTCAAGTTGCTACACATCCCAGTATGCTGGAAAAAAATATTATAATAGGTCAAAAATGGCGTAGAGGGGACAAGGGCGCGCTGCCTCGGTAACTGTCATGGCGGACCCCATTGGGGAGGGCCGAGGAACTTCCGCCTCGGTACCTGTCATGGCGGTAAAGCCCCCGCGTCTCGAGTCGACGTGACGGCTGCGCCACGGCCGGGCGAGGGCGACAGGGAGCGGAAGGGGTGGTGTCACGTGGGCGCCTCCCAGGGTGCAGCGGGCGCTGGCGTTGGTTGCCATGGTGCCGTGAGGGCC